>JAABNY020000032.1:20749694-20762549 GCA_015164015.2 Brevimyrus niger
TTTCCCTGGGTGTAATTCCCAGGGTGGCGTAGTTGGTGTTTTAAGGGGTGGTTCCCCCCAAACTCTGAGCCCAGCGCTGCGACAACTGCATGCTCAACACAAAGACTGCCAACAGGAGAGACGGGATGACCAGCAGCCGGAGGCCAAACGGGGAGGGGACACAGAGAGGAACAAGAGGAGCTGACCCTGACAGCTGCGGAGATTGGTATCACCATGTGACCACTTGGGCAATGTGACTCAGGATTTTCTGTAATTCTCCCAAAGCACTGTGTAGAAGCTATAGCAGCAGTTCCTCTGTGATTTGGGCTCCCCCTCTACTCATTCCCTCACCACGTCAAGGGATTCAGGACTCGCAGCGTGGAAGCAGACCACCCTTGGTGATGTAACGAGGCTTCTGTGATGATGCTGCATCAGAGGAATGCTGGGCACGGATCTGCATCTCCAGAAACTTCCTTCAGCCCAAATTGTCCGCCAAAGGAAAATATTCAGTGTGACTGGCAGAGGACAGACTTCCTGTTTAGACGACTCATCGGTTATTTTTACATATGAACACATTTTATTTGTGTGTGAGTATTTATACTTATTTTCTTCGGTCCCTGTTTTGCCTATGTAAAATTTATAAAGCCTGTTGCATTCAGCTGATTTTCATAATGTCGTTTAATCAAGGTCTTGTGCTGTTTTGCTTGTAAAAGTGAAAATTTCATGTTGATTTTTGTCTTAGTTGGTTTACCTCACTCTTTATGCTGATTTTTCAGGGGCATTTGGCCCTTCTAAACTGTGTCTGAAAAGCAATTAAAAATAAAGCTTAAATGGGATGAACAGACTGCAGACACTCGAGGAACAGAGGATGGTTGCAATGCAAGGACTGTGAAATCTGACTCGCTAGATGTTATCACACTTGTCAGCTGCTCAAGTCCCCAGTGAAGTGGGCTCAGATTCTGGAGCTGGTCGTGATCCAGGCCTGTTGAGTCCTGATGATGTATTGTTGACGACGTGAGATGCTAGGAGGCCACGCTAATCTCTGCAAGGCCTGTCTGCCAATTCTCTGCTGCGTCATCTCGCAGTCTGGACTATTATAATTCGTCATGCTTTTGAAGCTCAATAGGCAACATAGCTTTTCATAATTTATCAAGCACAAAATTATTTAGTATAATTTATTAGAAACTTGATATTCAATTATAGTCAATGGTCAAACGAGATTAACAGTACAAAGAACGCATTTTGATTAATTATTTTAAATTTAATTTTTACAAATTTATTTTAACATATTTGAGTAAAGAAAAAACAACTTAGTCAGAAGTGAATGAATGACAATATCCCAAAAAAAGATGTTAGAATACCCAGCAAGACTTGTATTTCTCAGTGTAGTGTAAACTGTTGTTTTTTTTCCCAATTTAAGAAATAAAAACATTTTGAGAGAAGTCAACAGATTTGAGATTTGAAGGATTCAGCATTTTGATACTGATTGGTGTGGACAGTTAGGGTGGGCTTTGGAAATAATTGTAGGAGCCTTATCTTGGAAAAAAAAAAGCATCATTATGGAAAAAGATAGCACTATTAAAATAATTCCTCACTCATTCAGTCGTGACATTTCAAATATTCCCCTTGGTAAAATAATTGGTACAAATGAAGTGGGCTAAAGCATTTGCCGGGGCAAACTCATTATGATACGTGCTATCGGCGGCTGTGAGTGTGTGTCCTACAAACAGTGGGTCATTAGGAAGGACCACAGCTTGCTGACTTTTCTTCAATATTAGTGATTCTCAGAAACACCTCAAATACCAAAGACCCCTTGCATGTAATGACCCCATCAGTAGCGCAGAGGATATGCTTCTTCAATGCTCAAGAAGTTGCCTCCGAGCGAAACAGATATAGACGGACATGGGAATATTGAATGCCAGTCGTGATTGAGCTCCGAAATAAGTTTAGCTGACACTTATGACCTTTATGGGATGTTACTGACTGCATCACTCGAGGAAAATAGCGGAATGGGTGGAGCTGGTTACACTGCGAACAAACATATATCTGAGTACGCACAGTATATGCACGTCATATGCGTACGTGTGTTTGTGTATATATGCAAATTACAAATTACAACCTATTTAAACACTTGTGAAGGTGTTTATAAAGTGCAGTTATACACTGGGATGAATGTGTTTCTCTAATGAAAGCCTGGGTATGGTGCTTTTTTTTTAACAGTGTTTTTCCACTGGAGAGTTGGTACCACTTAGCACCTTGATTAAACATGAAAACATGACTAGTCCCAGCAGCAGCAGTGTTTTTGAAAATGAAATTAAAATACAGCATCCTCGTCTTATGTGTTTTTTTTTTAATATTATTATTATTTTTCCTCTATATTGCGCCCTGGCCTCGCAGAACATACAGCCCCGCTCTTCACGGCTGTGTCGCGTCACCGGTGCAATTTTCACTCATCAGTCAAAGCTCTTCCAGCCGCCCCAAAGCTGCACTTGCGGCGAGAGCAACGATGTTGAGCGACACTCGTGGACGGCGAAAACACAGCCCAGGCCGCCGGAGCCTCAGCCAGTGCACTGCAGTGTGGTGTAGTGGTACTTCTGGATTCAATCTGTAACTGTGGTTTTGCTCGGAATAAATTGAGTTTTCATGTGGAGCACTTTTGTGATTGTTTCATCGAATGACGATGACATAAACCACCAGAAATAGTTCCAATACGAATTACACACACACAAAAAAAGACTCCTACCTGCATATTTGCATGTACTGGCTATTGTCTGTTTTTCATTTTACGTTTCTGTGTTTTAGCTGCTTTTGCTTTTCATCCGTGTGCTTGATAATCTAAAATTCCCTGGTTCTTTACTGGTAATTATGAGTATGATGAGTATGATAATCTTAACCTCTCCGGTTTTTCATCAGCGATTATGGGTCGTCCCTTCATCTTCGGAGAGGGAGATGACTCCCCCTCACTCAAATGTTCAGTGTTGCTTTATGCTCTCATCAAATCAGCCCCAGAAACGCGAGTCAGTATGTGAAACATGTAATTGGGTTCATGCTGTCAAATTTGTCAAATTCACTAATCTTAATAAATCTCATGATTTGCTTTATTCCTGGTGCCAAATTCTCATTGATTGAATCACAGAGATCAATAAGTAAAAAAACAAAACTTATGTTAAAAAATATGCATGTGCATATGATATAGGCTGAGAGGAATGAGATCATGGATGGTAATAAGTAGCATTAATGCAGTCATATTAAAGGACACCATTAATTTTAGAAGCCACTGTAACCTTAAGCTGTGGTGCCCTTAACTCACCCCCTCCCCTCACACCCAGACACAGACACACACTACAGAAACGATACCCACTGATAGTATCTGGCACTGGTACTAAAACGTTCAGCACCTCTATTTAAATGTATTAAAAATAATACAAAGTCTGTTGTTAACAGCAGCTCTGCATGCTAAAGAGCAGCATCTTCCTAATAACTCCACACTCACCCACCCAGAACAATGATTAACAGCAAGAATAACCAGTTTATGGCACCACATATAACTACAAAACTGCAGCGGGATCTGAAAATGGAAAGATTTTACACAAACATGCTCTTTATCATCCTGATCCATTCCCATTTACACCTCCCGGGATGCAAAATGATGCAGCCTATTGATTTTCATTTTATTCCTCCTCACTCTGGTCATACTGCCCTACAGACATGTCCTTTTTAAAGCATTTAAATATTCAGCACAGTCCTGGCTCCCAAGCATGCTATTGTTGTTTGACCGCGTTTGAACGGAGGGATCTTTCAGTGGTATTTAACGACAGTCCAGAGTTAGTGAATCTCCAGTCAGCTTCTCTGCCTCAAGTGGCCAATTTCCACCGAGCTTCAGCGGGGTTTTTCCTGGGGGTGCCTCTAAACCTGGGGTGTTAATCCTTCCTTAATCCAGCAAACTCCCCAACAAAAATATCGCTGTGCTTGGGACCCCCACCACTAACGTGTGCCCATGAAAGTACTAAGAGCAACAGGAACATCTGGAGCGTTCAATGGGCACTGAATATTTTCACTGCAGCCTGGTAATGAACCAAATGATAATTCTGGCATTTTGTCAATGTAGGAACCATCCCTGCGGCCCACCAGGAACTGCTGTGTGGGCCCCCAGCAGGTTATAGACCTCAGGGTAAACACCCCTGGTCTAGATCCAGCTGGACCCAGAGATTGATCTGATTCACCATGAGTGTGCAAGCTCACCGCCGTAGCCATAAATATCATAGAGCAGCTCAATTAAAATATCTGAAAATCACTATGTATCATCATATGGAGTTTAGGCAAATATGACGCAATAAAGTGACTGTGTGACTGATTATTTCTTGAAAATAAAACACTGCTTAGTTATACTGTAATGTCAGTTTCATTCAGTTGGACTGAAAGAAATGATAGATTACTGAAATTCTACATTTTCATATTTTTTTCACAAATTGCCTTTATTTCCGAGTTCCTGACTGAAAAGTTGAATTGTGTTTTATGTTATTTTAATCTGCTGTTTCTGGGATATGGGAACAAGAGCATCAGAAATGGATGAAATGTTTCTTAGCACCTCCTAAAATAAATATTTCAGCACCCTCAAGTGTTCCATTTGCAGAGTGATTCCTCATTGGACAAGTAAAATATTCTCCCCCATCTAACGATGAACATTGCTGATTTGACACCTGTAACACCTGTGACCATTATATTTTGTAATATGAAATTATATTAAAAACCGTAGCTCAGTTGAGTTTTAAGTGTTGATTAAGAGTCACTGCTGTGATTAGAAGTTAATTCAGAGGCAGCATCTTGTGTGTTTGTCTTTCACTGGGACTTGTGAATGCGGAAAAACGGAGAACTCCAGGCAGATGGAGACGGCTTATGTCTTCTCCAGATCACACTGAGAAAAGCCCAGGAACCCGGCCAATATGTTACATCCATAAACACACCAAAACCGCCAGTGACGACGTAGCACTGGAAGGAAAAATCTCTCCATTCCCTAAAATTAGCACCATTTTGCAAAAACAACAATGACACGATATAAGTAAAATACTTCGAAAGTCAAGGTTGTGTCATCTATTCCATTTCTTACCTTCTTTTGAATAGTTTTGTAAATCTAGTGACCATGACTAAAAAAGTTGAAGTCCATTCTGAGCAAATTCAAAAGGATCTGTCAGCTTGGCCCATGCTGGCAGGTGAAGTTCAACACCCCCAGAGGTGCTTGGCTATCTGACTCTCGCTTGGAAGTCATCTCCATCACGATGACCAGCTGCTGAGGCGTGGCCTTAACGTTTCCCGCATCCTTCGCTCTTGGTGCAAATCCAATCTTTTGATCAAAAGAGAAGCATCCCCCATGCCAAGAGCGCAGACTTCATGCTCCCTGCTCTGACCTGACACTTTGTCCTCCCATAATGCAATTTACTCTGGGTTTTGAGCTACAACATGCCATGTGTTGGCTGTTATGACAAGGAAAAGGACATGTTATTTAAGGCAACACACCTCAAACACTTTCTCTCTTTTGAAAATTTATTAATACAAATAATATAGGAAAATGAATTTATTTTTGCCATCATTCTCATAATCACTTATCCTGGCCAGGATATATAAACCTAATATGTGTCTTATAGTAAATTTCCCCATCACCGAAGATCGGCATGACACTAAACTGCCTGGTTCTACTCGACCCAAGCAGCAAATCTCTGGTTCTTCTGTTTTTAGTTGATGAATTCAATGTTTTCATTTGTTTAGCGAGTTCTTCAGGAAGACCCACAGTATTAAGTCTACGCGATGCTGATACACTCTAGCCGCATTTACTAGGTGCTTGAAGCTACTTATTCAGTGCAGGGTTGTAGTGAACAGATGACAGGCAGCACTCATGCAGCAGAACACTCCAGAAGGGATGCGACAAGGTCACAAACACTACTATAGAATTACAGGTATAGAATTAAAGCAAGATTAAAGCTTATTTAGAAAAAAGCATACAGTTGTCGAATCATGAAACACCTCATTGTACACAAAAGAAATAGAAAACTACTGTAAAAAAACATAATTTCTACTGCAATGACTACCACATTGCAATATTTGTTACATTTATAGAAAGTAAAATGGATTGCATTTTTATTATGTACATTTTATTTGAAAAGCTGATCCATTTTGTTTTCTTGGAAGTGATCTTGTTGCTGAAAATTACATAAATATGCACACAGTAAATCAATTTTTTTTTAAAAAAAAGAAAGAAAAAAAATGTACAAAATCTCAGTGTGCCCAACTGTAAAAAGACAGAGCCGTTAATTCAATGTGTTTCTGCCATGACCTTTCCGGATGATTCCCAGATTCATTGTTCTTGATCATTATGCAGGGGCCGGCCGAAATGTACTGTCACCTGGCTCCTCGGGGGGCAATTAGACAATAACTGAAGTCTCTTCAACTTCGAAAATCTCTGTAATGTGTCCCAGCAGTATAAACAAAAAAATGAACGAAAAGCAGACGAATTAATGTGTGAATGGATGAGAAACTGCACAGACACACTTTGAAGGCATGCAGGCATTACATGTGACATCACAGCTTCTTCGCTTTCAAATCTTAGCTTAGCAAATGGGGCTTTGGGTCTTTTTCACGCTTTGTTTTTGCTTTAAGCAATAAAATGCTTTAAATATGAAACTGGGGTTTGTATGAGAATTTGCTGTCATTGAGGTCACAAGTGAAATTAATAAAACTACAAAATACAGGGGAAATATAAAATCACATTATGAAAACAGGGTTTTATATGGTGTATACAGTACATGGTGTTAGCTTGTAGTTGTAATTTTGCTGTTTATAGTCATGCTCACTTTTATGTTAAATGGGCTCTGTGAAATAGCTGTCATGAATCAAATTCATGTAATCAGAATATGATACACAGATACAATTTGATGTTCGATAATTGTGATACCACCAGTGAAATGATCTGTACATTCACCAGCCATGAATATTTTACTGCTCAATTAGGATACAATACATTAATAATAATAATAATAATAATAATAATATTAGGTGCAGCATGGTAATGCATTGGTTAGCATTGTTGCCTCACACCTCTGGGATCTGGTTTTGAGTTTCCGCCTGGATTCCCTGTGTGGAGTTTGCATGTTCTCCTCGTGTTATTCTGGGGGTTCCTCTAGGTACTCCAGTTGCCCCCCCCTCACATTCTAAAAACATGCTGAGGTTTGTTGGAGTTACCAAATTGCCCATACGTGTGGATGGTATGACTGTGCCCTGTAATGGGTTGGCACCCCATCCTGGATTGTGCCTGTAGCCTCCAGAATAGGCTTCGGTTACAGATAATGTATGTGTTATTATTATTATAATTATTATTATCATTATCTTTATTATTATTATTATTATTGCCCTTACTTCATTGCCATTTAATTTGCGTGAGCTTCTCAACATTGATCCTGGAACCCTTTAACCAGAATCATGTGGGAGTGGGGTGGGTTTAAATCACCCTAATAAGTAGCTAAATAACATTCTTTTTCAATATACTTTTAATGTGGATGGTTTCCTCTGTAACGAGCCTTTAATCAGTGTATCTTTGCACTTATTAGCAGGTTATAATTGCCTCAGATGGCTGCCATTGACTGATCACCCATGTTAGGCACACATCTGTGAATTACATTTCACTGCATAAAATGGCAAATGTCAGTGCTTTTCTGTTAAGTGCTAATTGAGCTTCATCAACACTTAACTGTGATCACACATATATTGTTATGTAACAAAAAAGCAACACATTTATTGCATTTTGTTATTTGCAGTTGGAATAAACCAGAAATCAGGAAGGGCGAGATTGTAAAGGAAATCTCCTTGGCGACATATAGGCTAGCAGTGGCGTGAGTGTTATACGACACGGATGTTTGTCAACAAATTTAACACAGCACTGACATCACGCACACGTTACTGAGCGCCTGCTCATTACAATTATTATTCAAATGTGCTCACGACTCGCCAGTCAGCGCTCTGTATTTTTGCGTGTTTAATTGTTTATGGAAAATGAAACCTAATTAATGGCAATCATTTTTTGGTTGTCATAAAATGCTTTATAGGCCTAATATTTGCAAATGACAGCAATAAAAATCATAGAGTTGAGCATTTTGTTTTATATAGCAAACTTCTCAGTTATAAATAAAAGTGAATTTTAGGGAAAACAAAGGAATAAATCTACGCAGCATTCTGTTGATTATATCTAGGCTGCTGAAAGCTGTTCAGTGGAGGCTAATGGTGGTTTACTTTGTTAGCAGGGGTTAACTCTGTTAGCAAAAGTTAACTTTGATAGCAGGAGTTAGTTCTCTTAGCAGGGGTTAACATTGTTAGCAGGGGTTAGTTCTCTTAGCAGGGGTTAACTTTGTTAGCAGGAGCTAGCTCTGCTAGCAGGGTTTAGTTTTGTTAGCAGGGGTTAATTCTGTTGCAGAGGTTAACTATGTTTCATGGGGTTAGTTCTGTTAGCAGGGGTTAGCCCTGTTAGAAGGTGTTGACTATGTTTCCAGGGGTTAGTTCTATTAGTAGCTGTTAGCTTTGTTAGCAGGGGTTAGTTCTGTTAGCTGGGGTTAGGTCTGTTAGCAGGGGTTAGCTTTTTTAGCAGAGGTCAGGTCTGTTAGCAGAGGTTAGGTCTGTTAGCTGGGGTTAGGTCTGTTAGCAGAGGTTAGGTCTGTTAGCAGGGGTTACTTCTGTTAGCAGAGGTAAGGTCTGTTAGCAGGGGTTAGCTGTACCTTTCCTGTGCCAGGTACAGGTAGAGATGGGGATGTAAGCAGAAAGCTGAGGAGCTAACGGGGACTTGGAGGTTGGGGTGGGGTTGAGGTTGTAATACATCCATAGATCCATGTTTAAAAGGCTCGGCAACTTTGATTTAGCCACAAAACTTCCCCAGCAACTTGGCAGATTAATTACTTGGCAAATCCAATAAGGTATTGCAGAGAACATTTCACTCTTGTGTGGTTTATTCTAAAAATGCCATATATTCTCACTCAGTCTGATGTGGGATGTACAGTAAAGTAAATTTTGCCAGGATGCAAAGTGAAAATGATACAGTACATTATGCACTCGATCAAAGTTAGAGCACACTGAGCTAAGGATTTTGTGCAAATTTGTTTCTTCGTTGTTAGTTTCTCTTAAGTAATAGTTATCACTGGCAAATATATATATAAAGCATAAAAACACATAAAATGGTGCTTAGGTGGCAATTGTAAATAAGCTTGAAACCATTACCTGAAGTCCAATATTATGAACATAGCCAATTGGGGAAACTTCAATGGAAAGCTTAATAGGTGCTATCAATGCAGGATTAATAAACTATGTGACTGAACAGCCCCAGTGCAGACCAACAAAACGCCTGCCAGGATCAAGGCCATTTAACTATTTACCAACTAGAGTAAAAGCAAGACATGTGCTGCACTGAGCCGTTCGAATCAATCAAAATGAAGGCCTCTGTTGACTGGGAATAGGAGCCCCTCTGCTGTCTTCTTCTGAATATCAGTGTAGATATGTTTTCTAAGAGCTGCAACTAGTTTAACTTTATACATTATAAATAACCACCAAGAGCAGTAACATTTTGAACAAATGTGACCATCTGCAGTATATAACCTCCCACTGCCTTAACATAACACATTAAGCACCATGTACTGAAAGCGGAGGATGCCTTTCCATTTAATAATCCTCTGCGATTTGCTTGAGCATCAATGAACGCAAATACGAAACTAACCCTTTAGAAGCTGTGCAGTTGTATTATTTCTGGGTCTTCTTTTTTGGGTTATCCCTGTTTCCCTGCTTCTCTATGTAGGTGACTCTCCACATCGGGAAAATTTACTGCTCAAAGCAGCACTTTCTATTCCTCAGGAGAATCAGTGGGTCTCTCATTTTTAACTCTGCAAAGTTTTGTTGTTGTGGAATAATTTCTCCCAAAAAAATGCATAATATAAAAAAGGATCTCACTGTAATCTAATTTCAAGATGTCTGCAGATGCTTACAGACCCCAAGAAGGTCTAAGACCTATATTTTTCAAGGCAGTAGCGCTCCTCAGTTGATTGGAGTGATCCAGTTTCTATCCATGATAGAATCATAAAGTGTTTTATCTAGACAGATGAGAAAATTTCCTTCCCTTGATTCACCAGGCACACACCTAAACACGAACCTGCACACACACACACACACACACACACACACACACACACACACACACACACACACACACAATATCAAATTTGTTTGATAACTGTCCTTGTTTTACAACTAATATTAACAACTTACTGCACTCACCATCTGTGGGGATATACCATAAAAGTGAGATATCATTTTTCAAATATTCAGCTCCAGAACACAACATTCATGGTACATTAGAGGTACGAAAACCCATCAGTCCCTCTTCCAGCCGCCCATCTTACACAGGGCAGTGCGTGGGTCTGATACACAGTGCTTAACCCTGGTGTGATTAGTAGGACTACGCCTTAGAAGGGATGCCAGTCCATCACAGGACACACACACACTCACACTGTCATGGGGCACAGAAAAGGAATGATGATCCATAATACAGCATTCAGACACCAAAGGGGACTTTATTGCCAAACTAAACACATGCTACAGCAAAAAACAAAAGGACCACAAAGGGTCAAAAACAAAGACTGGTGGGGCATCAAGAATAAATACGGGGTAGAACATACAGCCATGGAAACACTGGGGAACAATCTAATGAAAAAAACTAATTGGGGTCGAAAATACTGGTAATGCCTACAAACCAGAAACATGAACATATGCACAGCACATACCATGACCATCAGCGAAATAGGGCAAGGTTAGGTACACTCATATAATGAACACCAGGTGAAAGACCGGTGTGAACAATCCACTAATTATCTAAACGCTCAGGAACCAAGGGAAACAACGGGATGGCCAGTGACATCTGCTGACCAAACAGGTACATGACACAGACACTGCTGGTCGGGGCTGAGAGAGCAAACCACAGTAGCCCGTATGACAAAGGGGGAGCAAATCTCATCACATGGAGGCCTCAGTGCTATCCATCATGCCTCCATGTCAGCTAGTCACAAATGCTACACTAATAAATTACATTTTGAAGTTGTGCTGAGGGCTCCACCACTTAATGTACTGCAACTCAAAGTTACAGTTTATCAGCTCATCTAACAAATGGCTGCACCTGTATGGCCAAGTTCTGGCCAGTTAACAGAAATAAACCCATAAACTGGGTGACTGACTTTATGGACGTGTATCCTACACACAAGTGAAAGTGCAGTTACTTTAAAGGTAACTGATTACAGGAAGCAGAGAGTCACCATTTGCCCAGGCTGTAGCCTGGTCAAGCTTTACTGTTCGGCATCCTTATGCATTTTATTGCCTTGGTTAATATTACGTAACACCCTAACTATCTATTATACCTTATTTGGCTGGGTCTGTTCTGCAGCACTCTGATTCGCTTTTTCTTTTCTTGGCATTTTTTTACGGATATTCGCTCCGCTTTTCTCAGCGTTGCCGGCACTTTCCGCCACTAATGAGACGGGAGCGTCTAAGCGAAATGCCCCGTGTTTCCTAGCTGTTTCACGGATGCTGCTCCGCTCCCCGCCACGCAGGGATCCCCCCCCCCGCGCGTACTTTCGCATCTCCTGTAGGCGCGGCGCCACGGAGCGCGGCCTCGGACATTCATCCGCAGCCGCTTCACGCCGCGCTCCGTGCGGCGCGTCCATACATCTCTGCCACTGCTACAGTTTCACACAAAAAGCTGCTATCTTAGCACATACTTTTATAAAAGCGACTTCGCAGACCAGCTTTTACTTTTATTTATGCGCGGGTTATAGCCTGCTAACAAAATCATGGTCACATTTTCAGTACCCTGGCTAGTGGGTCACAAATTAAATATAATCTGACTTGCAGCATAATTTAAAGGTTAACAAATAATTTCCATTTTTAACTTGGCATTATGTAAGATATTATTCAACTGAAAATCACACTTTATTATCTATAGTGTTTGCATCGCATTAAATTATAGAAAAACCCTCCTATAATCAATTTATACCCAAATTGTAGATCTTTAAATGTGTGTTTACCAGAGAAGAAATAAAATATGTCATAATAAATGTCTAGTTGAGAATGGAGGTTGTGAAACCTTCTATCAGTAACTTTTACTGAGCCCCTACTGGAACATGAAATTGCTATTTTATTTATTTATTTTTTTTAATTTTTAGTTTCTGGTGCCCAGCTGATACTAACAGACAGTTTCTGGTGTGTTACGGTATAGTTTTAGGTTGGCACCAGAAACCGAAAATGAAAAAAATAATAATTTCGCGTTGCTTTAGGGGCTCCGTACTTTTTCAGTTATATGATATTTCTAATGTGAACATCCATCATCCGGCCACTTAGCCGGTAAGGGCTTCCGGGTGAA
Source organism: Brevimyrus niger (assembly GCA_015164015.2). NCBI lineage: Eukaryota > Metazoa > Chordata > Actinopteri > Osteoglossiformes > Mormyridae > Brevimyrus > Brevimyrus niger. The sequence continues at coordinate 20,762,107 of JAABNY020000032.1, forward strand.
TCAGGAAGCTGTCCTGTAGGAGCCTCAGGGAGCGAGACAGAACACACTCTGGGTGACAGCTTCCGGGCTGCCACAGGGACACGGCTCTGGGGCAGCGGGTCGCGTAAAGCCACGTCTGTGGAGCGTGGCAGGAACCGGGGGGGGGATACCTGCAGAAGAGCTGCACCATACGGGGTATTAATGCAAAGTGCACAGAGCTGCCGCCTGAAATCCTGGAGGGCTGAAGTGGCACGACCTGCCCTGTGAGAAGCTCCGTCACCCCTTTGGAAAGAATCTCAGTGCTGTATTAAATCCTTCTTGGTTTGTATGTTTATCGCTTTATTATATTTACACAAAAGGCCACTTTAATATCGGCAATATGGTATCATGCCATTTAATACAGCAGGTAGTGCAGCGCCAGTGACCCTGACCAAGACAGATGCTTATAAGATGGGTGGGTGGGT
>JAABNY020000032.1:20762577-20773583 GCA_015164015.2 Brevimyrus niger
GGGTTGATGGATGTATCATAGTAAAGCAATAATACAGAGAGGAATTTGTTTATGGATATTTATATACAGATATTTATATTTGGATGTTTAGGGAAGCCCATACTGTGTTGGTGTGGATCCCAGTGCCCCAGTGCAGTGATGGAGACATCGTACTGTAAAAATGGTGCCGTCCTTCAAAATGTAAAACTGAGGCCCTGACTCTCTGAGCTCATAAAAGGTCCCTGGGCAGCTTTCAAAAGAGAAGGGGTCGTACCCCGATGTCTTACCTAAAGTTGTCCTCTGTGGCCATATCAAATCTAGCCTTCTAATCATCCCCTGTATCTAACTGGTGAATCCTCTCCTGCCCCTTCACCACCTTAGCTACTGGGTGCAGAATGGCTGCTGTCGCATCACCGCAGTGGGTGCCACACTGTGATGGTGGCTGAAGTGGTTCCCTTTGGTTCTGTAAAGCACTTTGGGTGTCTTGAAAAGCACTATATAAGTTTATGATAAGAGTGACCAGCATAGATTTGTGATAAATGGTGAGATGGATGGACGGACGGGTGGATGGATACTTTAATTATGGACGGCCTGACATATATAGGGGGATAGCTGCATATCTACCGCGAATCCCACTGCAATATTAACGTTTTATGTGCTTCAGAACATTCCACATGGATGCATGTGTTTTCCCGTGTGTGATAACCCTGCTGCTGCTTCAACACGTGTGCAGCTGTAGACTGTTATTAATCTCTATCACACTGTGGCATGAATATCAAAGTGGAGGCAGGCCTTGCGACAGTGAACTGAAAGATGCCTATTAAATGCAAAGATGCTCGTTTAGTGGTGCTTGGGGCGTGCAGCACTGCTGGGGCATGATCTCTATGCCTCTTTCTCATCCGAACGCTCCCCCCCTCCCCCCATAATAATATGTCCTACTTCCCTCACTGACAGATGTTCCATTCACTTTTCTGCTGGTTTTTACTATTACTTGACATATTTAACTATGAGGTGAAGGGTTGCTGTATTACGTGAAAATTGTCACGATTCCGAAAGTCTCTCTTCTGCCGCGGATTGTGCGATGCCGATTTTCGCAGTGCGTTTATGCGGGATTTAATTTAATCCTTTAACTTTGTAGCTGTGCCGCTTGACTGAAAAGCAAAATTTAAGAAGCGGGGCAGGGACCGAAACACGTATCTCTGATCTTTTTTTCGGAAATAGAAATGATATTTTTTGGAGCTGTGTTTAGCTAATAGGCATGTGGCCCTGCTGCTCTGTAAGGTCTGAATCAGGGGCATAGCTTGAAATCCTGGGCCTCCTAACAAAATATCATCCTTGAGCCCCCTGCTGGGGTTGGCACATTCAATCTGAAGAAATACAGGTCCCCCCCAGTTAATAGAATTTGCCAACTGGGGAGGGAGGGTCCCCCACGGTAGAATTTGCTGAGCGTATTAATAATTAATAATAATCTTGAAATTCAGAACCCCCGAATATCAAATACCAATCGCAAAACATAAATAAAAATGAATCATCAACCAGTGAATTAGCTGTTATGTTTCCTAATCCCGATGAAATGATCCAGCAATAGGCGGGTGAGTCGGTTCAATGCATCATCTGCCTGTTGATACTGAGTAATGATGCAAACCAGCCTTCTGTGTGTCTCTCAGCCTCTACATGCACTAGATGTCTGATCCTTGCGACCCCAGCTCAGACCACAGGTTACAGGGTAGAGAGCAGTCACAGATTACAGTGTAGAGGGCGCTCGCAGGTTACAGGTAAAGGACAGTGACATGCTTCAGGTTACAGGATAGAGGGCAGTCACAGGCTACAGGGTAGAGGACAGTCACAGATTACAGGGTAGAGGGCACTCACAGGTTACAGGGTAGAGGGCAGACACAGGTTACAGGGTAGAGGGCACTCACAGGTTACAGGGTAGAGGGCAGACACAGGTTACAGGGTAGAGGGCAGACACAGGTTACAGGGTAGAGGGCACTCACAGGTTACAGAGTAGAGGGCAGACACAGGTTACAGGGTAGAGGGCACTCACAGATTACAGGGTAGAGGGCACTCACAGGTTACAGGGTAGAGGGCAGACACAGGTTACAGGGTAGAGGGCACTCACAGGTTACAGGGTAGAGGGCAGACACAGGTTACAGGGTAGAGGAGAATCACAGGGCACAAAATATGAGCTTTTAAATTAAGAAATATGCATGAGACAAAATGGTGACTAGGATGTCTAAGAAAAGAAAAACAGGAGAACCATGATTATGAAAGCCAGGCCAACAGAGTATGAAGATACATAATTAATGTTAACCCAATGCTTTCTGAACACATGGAAAAGCTCCTGTTGGCTCCTCTCCTGTAGCACTCCACTCTGTCCAGGCAGCTGACCCTCTGATAGCCTTGATGAGATATTTAAGCTAATGAGAGCTAACAGGCTTCTAACGAATGGAATACCTGTAGGCCCAGGGCTGCTGATCACTCACCATGGCAACAGTGCCTGTGCTGTTACCACCAGCCTCCTGCCCGCACACATTTCTCATGGCTGTGGATGAGTTATTTCATAGCAGTTATGCATAGATCCATATTCTTTACTTACAGGTATGGAGACACTTTAGACAGATTACAAACCAGTTTGAAGAGAGTATAGAACTTCCAGAACTACATCAAAAGCAGCATGGAGAATTATATAAATACGAATAGAGCCAAGAAATATTCAGAGATACTAATGTGTAGACAGAATCTACCTCAATGAATCCCTTGACTGTGTTAAAATATGCTTTTTTTCTTGACACAGATTGTCAAGGTATATCCTAAAACTGGCATGTCTTTCCCAACTTGCAAATGTAATAAGAAATATTTCCATTTTAAACAATACTTGCAAAACTTCTGCAAAAAAATCCAGAAGAAAATAATCATTTCAGAGCGTAGAATAGTGCAGGCCGTCAAACCCATCCTTGGAGGCCCCCTCCAGTAAAAAACAGGCGCGGGGCTTTAGCGGCATATCTACCCAGAGGCACCTGAGAGTACAAAGCTTCCCCCCCCCACCTACTGGTCTCGGGGGTGCAGGTGAGACGCAAGGCTTCACCCTACGGCAGAGATGGAAGCCATCCACCTGACATGTGCATTTGGTGGCATCTTCCATGACACACACATATATATCTGTGTGTGTGTGTGTGTGTGTGTGATTTTTATACACACATAGAGTCAGAGGCCAGTTCATTAGGTACACCTGCTTCTCTAAACAGCCAATCATTTGGGTGCAACCGAATACATTCGACAAGTGGGCAGAGTCGGGAGGTTCACTTACTGTTTAGTCGGGCATTAGGACAAGTAGTATTTCTGATTTAAGTGATTTTGAACATGATGGGATTGTTTTTGCCAGACATGGTGGTTCCGGCATCTCAGAAACAGCCACCCAGCTGCCATTTTCAGATGTTTTCAGTGCCTGGAGTTTACAGAGAATGGGGTGAGGAAGAATAAAGTGTGTGTGTGGGGGTGGGGGGGGGGGGCACCTTGTTGATGAGTGAGGTCATAGGGGAATGGTCAGACTCGTTACAGCAAACAGGAAGGCCACACATGACAGCTCAGTACCACAGTGGCTCCAGATGGATTACTCCTCAGCACTTTAAGTGAATCTGGGGACCAAAGGGGGTCACCCCAGGTACTAGGCAGGGGTGCCTAATAAAGCACCCATTGAGTGTATAGCAATATAGTATCATTTAAATGTGATTTCTGAGTTCTTAGATTAGCTTGAGATGTAAATGGAATAAAATGAGTCATACTGCTGGTACCCAAAATGGAGGCTTTCCTTCAAGTGCAGCACTTTTTTTGTGACACCAGTATGTGACCCCTGATCTTGCCAATGACAAAGTTTGGATCTTTTAAAAGCCCGGAAGGTGACTTCATGGCCAGGTCTATTCACCTGTCCCTCTCTGCCGACCTTTTGATGAGATGGAGCCCAGTACACAGACTCCGAGATCTGGCCCCAGTAAGAGTCTTGCATGAGTCCTGCTACTATAATGTCTTCCTTTCTTAAAGCTTTCCTCCCCTTCCTGTATCCTATTCCTTTGACATGTGGGTCTGTTCACCATCCTGCTCAAAGCCCTACTTAAGAAGCCTCAAAAACAGGATTGATATGCATAACTAAGCATCTTGTGCCCCACTGCCCCACTAAATTTCAGACTGGACTCTGTAATTACACTAGACATGCATATATTACAAGGAGGAAAAATTAAGGACTTTCTGCTGCCGATGGTGTAGAAGTCCAGGCTGATGCCCCAAGCTTCATGAAGCATAATCACTGACTGAAAAATGTCCTTTATAATCCCCACAAACAGCTCCCACCTGTTCCCTTATTTCAGATATTGCTTTTCCAGTTCTTCATACTTCAAAATATACTTAAAGAAAAAACAGGAAGCTGACATATTTTAATAAAACATGTTTAACGAGGTTACCACTTCATTTTTGTGAATTCCTCTTGTCACCTTTAAGGGTGAGATCCATCTAAAGTTAAAATTATTAAAGCCTGTTATTGTTCCTCTGATGTGTTCAGTGGTGCGATGGGCCCTCAACACCTTACATATTAGGTTTCATTTCTGTTTAAAGCAATCGTCTAACACAGACCACGTTACTGATCACGTAATTATTTTTATCCAAAAAGCAGAATCAGCCAGTGCAACTGTTATGCAATGCTCATTTAAACAGATGACAGCGGTGATGCTCGTTTCCAAATCCATTCAGTCAGAAAGCCTCCTGTTAGACCACACACTTATTTCTTTTGCAGATATACTATAGATCAGCTTTGCATGATAACTCTCAAAACAAGCCATGACAAGTGCAGAGAAAAAGGAAGCCAGAACAGATAGGCTCGTTTTATCGCGACAGATCTGCTTGGCATTTGTTTTGTACTGATTACCAAAGTAATTTAAATATTTTGCACATCTGATTAATTGCCGGTAGTGTTATCAGTGATAGGCAGTTATCGCCCCCCCCCTTCTCAGCTACTGACAAGACCCCCACCAGCGTTAAAGTTACCAATTGGCTAACAGCCTCCCCAGTGACTGGAAATATGAAAAAAATCAAATCATGTGCTGTATTAATGAACAGTTTATTTAAATAAATTATTTCTGGTCTTGGAAACAAGATTAAATAACATTCAGGAACATGAATGCCCATCAGCCATGGGCGAAAATTATGGGGGGGGTGGGGGGTTGTACCCCCCCCAATAAATCGAAACCAGGTAATACAGCCCCCCTAATAGTACATGTAAGTTAGTGGTTTATTTATTGTTAGTCACAGTAATGTTGCCCTGCTTTATTTTGTTAATCGTCCAGTCTGTGAAGAAGGCATTCAAGTAAGAATTGTATTGTAGTATGACTTGTATTGTAGATTTCCTGGCGCATACAATTTATATTAGGTCAGCGTTCACTGTTCGACTGAGAAATTCAGATCGAGTTCTAGGTCAAATTGGTTTGTTCTACTTTCATGAAATTCGAGTTCGAGAACTGAGGTATCACTGTATATGAAAACTAAATAGAAATACTTTACTTAATTTACTTGACATTTTACTTAAGGTTATGTTTTTAGTAATTTATAAACACATTGATAACATAATGCACTCATAAAGCATTATAAAGATGGGTATCGTTTTTATCAAATGGCATACCTTATGTCTGTGTTTTTCTACCTTGGTGTCGCAAACCCACGTGGGGTTGCCTGGAATTCAGATGGGGTCCCCTGAAATGTGTAGTAATTGATAAAAACATATTACTGCTAAAAATATTTTCTCAACTAATTAATATTCTTTTAAAAATTATGATTAAAATACCACATTAAAGAACTATATTCTTTCACATTCATACATATCAAGAAATATAAATTACTAATAATAAAATGATCGAGATCACCTTCAGTCTTGTAAAGACAAGTTTGCTTAACTGTACATGTGATCAGGGAAAATAAAATGTGACTTTGTGCACAAATCTGGCTACTCTGTATTTGCAACACAGTATGGATAACAACTGGATCAAAAACTAATTCTAGGAAAAAAAAAGTCTATGGGGTCACCAGAAATTTGTGATGTCAAAATGGGGTCACAGGCCAAAAAATGTTGGGAACCACTGCCTTATATCCATGTGTATTATGCATTATGAATTCTCTATGAAGCTCTATGAATACTTTTATAAGGCAGTATAAGCATTGGTGGTTCTGAGGCTGGGATCTGTGCCACAATTGGATGGTTGCCAGCTTGAATCCTGTGAATGCCAGGAGTGATTCTACTTTGTTGGGCCCTTGAGCAAGGCCCTTGACCTGCTACTGGTGGCTCGTCATGTGGGGGGGTACGGCAACGTGCTACATCAGAGGGCGCTCCTTGCCTCTATGAGCATTAAAGATGGTTTGCACTGCATTATAAAGGTATCTATAGTACATTATAGATGAAAGCTACATAAGGCAGTCATAATGCATTATAAACTTGACTGTAATGTGTTATGTCTTTTCATAGATATTTATAGTAGTGCTGTCAAACGATTAAAAATTTTAATCAGATTAATCACAGGGTTGCCGTGGATTAATTTAGATTAATCACAATTAAATATCATTCATTTTAAATCTATATTAATTGCATTTCATTTTGCATGAGCAAATAGACTTGAGAAAAAAGTTTATTGAACATCTTAAACATGAGTCGGATGCATTCCATCTGCCCCAGAAGTACAATACTATGGACCCATATCAAAAAGCAAGATTTTTTTGTTTAGCCAGACAACTTTGTTGGATTTAAGGTACTTCAGTTTAAATGGTCTTTATCTTTGTTCACTTACAATTAGCTCAAACTACCGTAAATTCGAAAAATAATCAGACTAATCGTGAAATCCAATTCTAGCCCAGTCAATTGCCATTGTTAACATCAGTTAACACATTACGTGCGGTGCTTTACGTATAAAACTTTGTAGCAACACGTCCACAGATAAGTTGGACAGTATAGTGTGTGCGACCGATTTAATGAGCCACAAATGAGAAGTAGTGCTTAAACAGTATAAAACTACAACTTTCTCTTCTGTTGATAAAGGGCACAGCCATCTTGGATTCTGAACTCGGGATCTTCTGTACTGCTCCATGTTTCTCGGATGTCTAAGAAACAAGTGTGCATGTCGTCACTTCCGCTTCAACACTCGGAATCCGACATGAAATACGAGTTCCGAGGGCAAATAGAACGCACAAAAACTGCCCGAAATGGCTTGACAGAGACATTTCAGGGATTTTGAGTCATTCTGCGCTGCAGATGAGTTAATTGCATAAAAAAAAGTTAATCAGATTAATCATGATCATGGATTAATCTGCGTTAACCAGTTAATTTTGACAGCCCTAATTTACAGCAATGTTCATAAGTAAAGTGTTACCAATATATCATTAAAAAGAAACTAACAAAAATGAATAGGACCACACTGAACTAACTAAAACTAATACGGATTTCAAATATAATATTAAAATGATAAAGACATTAAAACAGCAAAACTATAACAGCCCAAACTAGGAGAGGCAACAGAAATAAAACTTAGCACTGATAATTCTCCTAAATCAGTGTTTGTCAACCTTTCTCCTGCCACGGCACACTTTCCTTAATGCAGCATTTATTACAGGTGTGCCACCAGTTGAAAAATGCTGCCCTAAATAATGGTTCTATTCCCAGCATGCTTTTCACTACCAGGAAGTTACAGTCTGATAGCAACAGGGTCTCTACAACATAAATGGCAGCTTGCAGGAGGTCAGTGTTCACAATAATCTTCTGCCTCCCAGCCAGATGTGATTTGGCCTTTTGTGGGTTCTCTGGTTCCTAAAAGCATTCATGGCATGTATTGTATCTCAGGGTGTGACCGTGGACTGCATTCCTGATGTCGGCCACAGGGAGAGCTTGCCTCTGCTCCTTTTGCAGATGCCTCTGTGTTAAACCACTTTGCCAGATCACTCTCAGCCAAGACCAAACCAGCGAGACGCTTCCATAGATCACCTGCCTAACGAAATCGATATTGGCGAGTGTCAAGAACAGAAGCGTGACGACTGAACCAATATGGGGGCATGGGAAAAGGGTCAGGAAAGAACACTGATGTGTAAAGAAACATACCGTCTCCACAAAGCAGCCCGGCCCTCAGGCCTCCCATACCGTCTGCACAAAGCAGCCCGGCCCTCAGGCCTCCCATACCGTCTCCACAAAGCAGCCCGGCCCTCAGGCCTCCCATACCGTCTCCACAAAGCAGCCCGGCCCTCAGGCCTCCCAACCCGTCTCCACAAAGCAGCCTGGCCCTCAGGCCTCCAATACCATCTCCACAAAGCAGCACGGCCCTCAGGCCTCCCATACTGTCTGCAACTTCTTTTTTGTGCATTTTTTTGCGAGTTTTTTGTGCGTTTTGTCATTTCATAGGGTTTTCGGAGACAGACTCCGAGACAGGGCTCAGAGTTAAAACTCTTTATGAAACTTCTTCTGCAAATGTGACATTAACACCATTAAAGTGCTGTTAGGAAAATAACGACAGTGTGATCTGGGAAAGGATGACGTACGCTTCTTTTAGCGGTGCCGGCCAGGGGTAGCTTTTCTGAAATATCAGCACACTTAAAACAGTTTGTTTCAGTTAATCGCACTGGGAGGTTTTTGGGAATGAAGATCAGTGCAGCACTTGAATTTATGCCGAACTTTGAGAAGCCCTGGATTTGAACCTGCTTTGGCAAACAGACTACTTACAAAAACAGATCAGGGCTGAGCTGACATTTTCAGAGCTGAAGCATGAGAAAATACCAGATTGATTAGAGGAATCCAGATTTTAGAGAGTTTAAAATGGGTATTCTTTATCAGCTGGTCATCGCAACTTTAATAAACCATACTGAGGGGATTCTCACAGCTAACGTTTGCAGTTTGCTACCACTAATATGCAGCAACAAAACAAACACGTTTTTCTCATGAATTTGCTCAGACCCATGTTAATTGTGTTAAGTCAAAGGTCTGCACAGCTATATAAACCTTTCTTGGTTTTCCATGATTATTTATTTATTTTTTATCATTATTGTTATGCTGAGTTGTAAACAATATCATCCAACATATGCAGCCATTAATGTCAGTGGATGACAATTGGCAAAAGGTTTTTTTTCCTGTCTGGGTTCTGTGCTGAACAGTAGGTAGGGCTGTGTGGGCTTGCTGAAATTTCAGCAAAACTCGCATCACATTCAGTGCTGCATGCTTTCACCCAACAAGAGAAGCCAGGGAGGCTTAATTAAGAATCACTGTCACCATGACTTAAGGAATGGCCTAGCTGTTGCGATTTCATAATAAGCAGCAGTTATGGCTGGTCTGTGTTTACTATTTGGGTGGGGGGTGAAGGGTGGGCCTGGTATTTATCTGCCCCCTGGGCCTCTGACAGACTGCAGCCAGCCCCAGACATATGGTGGTGACAGCATCGGATCATGAAGACGCTTTTCATCAGCGGGATGCGGGAAGCTTGGCGGGATAAAGGGCAGCGTGTCAGGAGCGAAACACGGCGGCAGATCGGGGAAGAGACCGGGGTCGAGCTGGAGGAGGAGCGCAGGAGCAGGCGGGGAGTCGTCTCGCGACGGGGGGGACGCGACCAAAAGCCAGGCAGCAGCGTGTTACGGAGAAGGCGGGTGATTGCCTCAGAAGCCACGAGCTGGATTCACAGAGATGATGGCGATTGAGGCTCCTCAGAAGACTAAGTTACAACATCTGCCAAGTGATCTCTCAGGGGAGTGGATTCTTATCTTATGGGGAAACATAGCTTTTAGTGATCTCTCAGGGGAGTGGATTTATATCTGATCGGGAACTGCAGCTTTTATTAGTTGTTGCATAACTTTGCACAACTCAGGGAAAGAAAAATGTAATACCATAATATTGCAAAACTTCAGGGGTGCATTGGATTAATAATACATTTACACTGAGATCTTTAGAAAGAGATAGACATGTATAGACAGAGTGGCATGGTGTATGCTCAGATGGATATATCGAGATCAAACAGAAAGCATCTGTTTGACTCCAAGGACAGAGTTAGGAAGTAACACAACATATTCAAAGCGAGGAATAAGAAGTTTATAAGTGAAAAGAGTCCCTGGGGCATCGGGCACTGGTCAATTAATGTGGGGAAGTCATGTGACTGGGAGAATTTATTCTTATTTCGCACCTGTATTGTGTTTAACCAATAGAGAAAATAATTCAGGCAGGGGGCTCTCGATGGCATATTTAAGGGTATATTCCCGCTTACTTGTCTTGATTCCCACTTCCTGTAAGAATAAAAGGGCACCATAATGTTGCCTTTTGGGTATGAAGGATTTCTCACTGTGACCTGATTGGCCGGTACTCTAATCCAGCCATGTGGGGAGGACCAGCCATATGCTTAGGCTCCTCCTAGTGACGGGTGACAAACAGCATCTCCTGGCAGCTTCTGTTGTTGATTCTCATCCCCCCTGCGGTGGTTCCCCTTAAGCCTCGATGGGGGCGTCTTGGTGTGACGGCTTGAAGAGATGCCACCCCCAGCCACCCCACACTTCAGCAGCTTGGTGAGGAAAGAGGCCTTGCATGGACTCTATACGACGGGGTGCTTCATGGTAGCGTTAGTAAAGGTTCCTTCATGGCCACTGCCTTGGTGTGTGTCGGAGGTGTGTGTATGCGTGCTCTCTGAGTACCATTCAAAAGAATAATAAAACGCAAAAAAGAAACATGATTAATAAATAAGCCACACATAATGCAAAATTTAAAAGTCTTTTATGTTCTATTTAACATTATTAGCATTAATTTTTCATGCCTCTACAATCATCTAGACATAAACACCAAAGCATTAAAGAGTAATGCTTACAGTTGTAAGCACTCTGCTGTAATACTGGGATCATCCTCCGGTCCAGTTGTAAGCACTCTGCTGTAATACTGGGATCATCCTCCGGTCCAGTTGTAAGCACTCTGCTGTAATACTGGGATCATCCTCCGGTCCAGTTGTAAGCACTCTGCTGTAATACTGGGATCATCCTCC
>JAABNY020000032.1:20775076-20786436 GCA_015164015.2 Brevimyrus niger
CTTTTGCTTACAGACATATACTAATGCTTACAGCCATGTGATGGCATGTACAGACATGTACTGATGCATAGAGACATGTGTACAGATGTGTACTGATGATTACAGATGTGTAATTGCAAGTACAGACATGTACTGATGCTTACAGATGAATAAAGGCATGTGTACAGATGTGTACTGGTGCTTACAGACATGCACTCATGCTTACAGACGTGTAATGCATGTGTGGACATGAACTGATTGTTACAGATGCATAAAGACATGTACAGACATGTACCGGTGCTTACAAACATGTACTGTTGCTTAAAGATGTATACTTATGCTTACAGATGTGTAATGGCATGTACAGGCATGTACTGATGCTTACAGACGTGTAATGCCATGTACAGACATGTACTGATGCTTACAGGTGTGTAATGGCATGTACAGACGTGTAATGGCATGTACAGACATGTACTGATGCTTACAGACGTGTAATGGCATGTACAGACATGTACTGATGCTTACAGACGTGCAATGGCATATACAGACGTGTGATGGCATGTACAGATGTGTAATGGCATGTACAGACATGTACTGATGCTTACAGACGTGTAATGGCATGTACAGACATGTACTGATACTTACAGATGTGTAATGGCATGTACAGACGTGTAATGGCATGTACAGACGTGTGATGGCATGTACAGACGTGTAATGGCATGTACAGACATGTACTGATGCTTACAGACATGTAATGGCATGTACAGACATGTACTGATGCTTACAGACGTGTAATGGCATGTACAGACGTGTACTGATGCTTACCGATGTGTAATGGCATGTACAGACATGTACTGATGCTTACCGATGTGTAATGGCATGTACAGACGTGTGATGGCATGTACAGACGTGTAACGGCATGTACAGACATGTACTGCATTGTACAGATGCGTGTGCTGAGGACTCCCTTACTTGTGTTTTGATGAAGCTGCCTGACGACGCTACTTGCTGAGTGATGAACTTGAGATGCGCTCTGCATCATGCAAGGTTGCGTGACACGTTCATGAGGACGTGGATAAATGGGCAGAATTAAATCTCCACAGGTGACCAAACTCACTGAGGCCAAATATAGCCATCGAGAAAAGTTCAGGTCCAGACTGCAACACATTATCCTTACAGGTGGACATGAAAGTACTGGGACCGGAGCAGCTGTGGTTTTACTAACATGATCAATCCAATCTTCAGATTATTACTAGCAGGAACTTTAAGGATTTTTATGGTTCAGTTTAATTACTGTGATTTGGCTGCCATCACAGCAGATCCATATGTAGGGCACTTAAACATGGACGTTCTGCTTTATACAACGGCAAAATAATAAACCAGAAATGGTCTACTTCTCAAATCTGATTGGAGCCACGGAGACTCGTGTTTAAAGCTGGACTGTCTCAGCTGTGGAATCCCTCACAGGGCTGTGTTCATGATAGCAGTTAAAGGCCCACAGGGAGGATCATTAATGTCCAAGCTGGGTGACGGATCTTACCAAGGAACCATCTGAACTGTAGTGCCCATCATTAAAAAGTTCAAGGTCACTGGAACAGTCACTTTCTATTGGAGAAGAATATATATATATACTGTACACAGGCACACACAGACACAGACACACACACACACACACACATACACGTTCCACTGCTATATATAAGAAAGTATGTTCTGGGGGCAAACAGAGACCTGAATGTAACAGCTAGGGCCTCCCAAGATCGCTTCCTTCTGGAGGACGATGAGCACGAGTGCCATTTAACGCAAGCTGGGTGAATGTGGTGACCCTCGAAGCCTGCACTGAAAGGCAATGCCATGGGGGCAGATTCCAGATCATCCTGGAATGTCCTGTAAAATGACTCTGTATGCTGTGGAAATCAGCACATTGAAATCTCACTATCACCTTTGTATGTTATCAATTACAAGTACATCCATTAATATGTTCATGCTAAATCATGGTTATATTAGGTAAATTGCAATGCCTGCATATGATCCTATTTACATATATTGGTTTGTGTTACTTTTAAACAGTGCAATGTGCTGTTTTCAGGTTTATTACGGACTTTATCAGTTCTTTTTCGTCGTGCAATGTGATGTGGTAGAATTAACCGCATTAAATGCATCGGTATTTTTTAAATGCAGTGGGCGACTTGCTGACTCTTCTCCCCTCTATCTGCCCATTCAGAGGCAGTAGTGGTGTGTGTGTGTGTGTGTGTGTGTGTGTGTTTCTTTTCTTCCTTCGTCTGTGTGGGCAGAGTAATTGCAGCCCCAGCCAGCCTGTCTCGTTAGGCCCAGGCTGTGCTTCAGTTTACCGCGGCCCCCATCACGCCCGCGTCGCTCGCTCTTTAACCAGAAGGCTCCGGGCACAGTTCAATGCTTTGAGCGATGCGCTCGTTAGACCCTAGTGCTGCCCTGACCTCTTTTATTACTCTGTGTCCCCCCCCTCCCCCCATAACAGTGAAGGGCTTACGCTGCAGGTTTAAAAGTCCTGAAATTACAGGTCCTCATCCACCTTTTTTTTTCAGGATTCCAGAACTTTTTCTACCAATGGGAGAGAATATTGGGAAGAGATGTGGAGATAAAGATAAAATGGTGAAGGAAATCCACCCGGAGCTCTCCATGTGTGACTAATCCTTCCAGAATCGACGGATGAAAAATAGCACCCTAACACATGGTACCTGACGTTCTTTTAATAAAAAGCAAATTGCATTTAGATATGGCCAATGTCACTATTTAAACTGTTACCACAGGACAAAATCCAATAACTGAAAAGATGACAGATGATCATGTCCCAGAATTATTACAATAAAATAAACCCCTGCTTTGTAGCTAGAAGGCATTGCCCCCCACCCCCCCCCACTCCCTCCTCAGTATGGTTAAGGTGGGGTGTGGCCAAGACACCCCCATACACACAAGGACACCATGTGGACGTGAGTAGCCTCAGAATTTCCTGAAACTCAAATGGTCAGTGCTCCCGTTAGGCAGTAGGAGGCGCTGAAGCTGAGCAGCATTGGATCCAGGTCTGCCAGGGATTACAATTATATTTTTGTTGATGTTTGTCATACAACCTTATGTTTGTCAAATGGGCTAAATTTAATCTGCAAATAGATGTATGAATTCCAAGTATGAATTTGCACACACAAAGCGAGTTCGGATGTTGTGTCTACGGTCAGAAGGTCCAGTTCAAACCTCAGATGTCACTGTTAGGTCCCTGTGAACGACCCTTAACCCCTAGTTTTTCCTGGGACCGTCTGACCCTGCTTTGTCAAAAAATGTACATCACTTTGAAAATAAGTGTCTGTAAATCTAATGTCTATAGGGTTCATGAGAAGATTTCCCACCAGCATTGGGGAGTCAGGTGACAAGAATCCTGTGACTACAGTTGGTCATATTGATGAAGCTCACCTGCTCCTCATTCACCACAGTACAGATAAATTGCTTCACTCCATGGCACTGAACAGATCTGATCTGATTCCACATGAGCACTGCACATAAACACAAAATTCCCTAAATTTTTAGGGGATTGATTTCATCAGAGATCAAGGACACAAACCCATGCAGTAATAATGAGACTGTTTAAGAAACTTTTTGGTATAATTTTAATAATTTTGCATTCCACAGATTCATATTAATGATGCTTTACAAAATGCACCGAGGGAATGTAAAACAGGGTAAAGTTCTTTTCATGCTGTTGTCTCTTTGTTAATCATAAATTAGTAATTAATCATAACTATAAATAGTCATCCATGACTATAAATGTTTAAAATAGGCATTTCTTCTCAGAATGCCTCAAAACAGAAACATATAAATGAATTGCCTCAGTTGTCCTTCAGAGAGCAGTTTATTGGACCATACTGCATGATTACTGATAGTAAACATAATTTAATGCATAACATGCACTGCTTTGGACACCACAAAAACAAAATATTAATAATATAAAAAGACTTTTGAATTTCAGGGTAAAACTGTGTCTGTTGCATTAACTGTTTGCAACGCAGCATGTTCCTCTGTCAGGTGAACTCTGAGGTATGAGGTCACCAGTGACGGTTTATTGTTTTTGACTCGGGTGGGGGGGGGGTATTGCCATGTCCTTCTTCACCTGTGGGAGATGTTGACGGGGATTGATTTTTAAGCCCAGAGACAATAGGAAGCTCTTACTTCCCTTCTGGGGGGTTTATTACATGGGGCTTGCCTGCAAGCCAGCTGTCTCCCTGGTGGGGGGTGGGGGCGGGGCTCGAGGAGGGGTCGTCCTGCCAAAGCCTGAGGTATCTTTATATCACTCTGGAGAGTGAGTGATTGAGCGGGTAGGCTTAATATCCAGAACCCATCTGAAATCGGGGTATCCGATTAAAGGGGAATGGAGACAGTCAAAAGTGAGCCCAGCCCAGGGGCTGAATTGCTGCACATGCTCACAAGTATCTCCTTAACGAGCCAAGGCGACTCATTAGCGATTTACTGCCGCTGGCAGCGGAATGTGGCACATTCACATACAAGATTCAAACGAACGCAGCGTGGCCATCTTCATGTTCGCTAAGCAGGCTTCTTCCTATCATGGAAGAAGTGCATGTAGTTTCAAGGCGGCCTTCTGGCTGGCCATGCAAGCTCCTTAGATGTTTAGCCTTTATCGTGGGCTGTCAGATTGCCTGGCTGACAGCAATGGCTATTCCAATTTTTCAACCTGCTATGCGTCGTAAGTGTTCAGCAATTGTTTTTACTACATCAGCCAGTCAACAGCTGTAAATTTCAGATATCTGTCCGGTGTTCTCCAGTTTGTCTGTTTGATATTAGAAATACCTGTACAGTGTGGACCAGTTATGGAAAGAAGCATCAATGGATTGACCTATACATTCACTGTCAGTCAAGATCTTACTTTGATTTTCAAGGTTGTTTAAGGTTAAACAAAATTATGGATGTAAAGCAAACATTTGGAAATGTACTAGCCAACATGATCAAAAACAAATTACCCAGCTTTATCCAGCACTTAAAACATAATTGAACTATCACTGAAGCAGGCTGTCTTTCATCAAACCGAGATCAATAATTCCTTAGAGAGGGCCCAGTAAATTATCCCAGAGATCAAGTTGTAAACTCCACTGTGATGATTTGGGAGAGACAAACCACAGGAGGACAAAGGCCTCGCAGATAATGAAAAGTCCTGTCCGGCCCTCACATAATATCATTCCCTGGCATCTAATCATCCGCGGCTGCAGGTCGGAAAATGCCGAAATGGGGGAGACAACTGCTTCTGTCTTTCAGAGATTGTTATAAAGTTCAGCTGTTGATTGAGCGGGCTCCCGTGGGGACAGTGCAGTTAATAGGCACTCCTCTCAAATAAACATGGAGCACAGGCAATATTTAAAACGTAATAAAAGAATGTGCACAATGTAAAATATCAGACAAGATGTTTATTGGATTTGTTAGCTTATGTCATATAATAATATTGGCAACACTTTACTTGAAGCAGTCTACATAAGTGTGACATGTAACCGTCATAAGAATGACATGACACATGTCATGCACATTAATGACACATTATTGATGCTTATGACTGTTGTCATAATGTGTCATTCAATTCCAAAAACTGTGCGTATAGTTATACTCTGTGTATGTAGTTTTACTGTGTATATAGTTTTGCTCCATGCGTGTAGGTTTTCTGCGCATGTAGTTTTACTCAATTTACGTTGTTTTATTCAGTGAATGTAGTGCGCTTCTGTTTTCAGGTCACACAATGGCAAATGAGTTTTTTCTGAACAACATATTAGAAAAGGATTTCCTGGTGTGGGGGAGCGTGGCAGAGATGGGGTCATCACTGAAGGTTTCCTCTTCTCCACCAAGATAGGGGTATCACGCTGCCCCCACATTCCCCTGTTACAGCCGCTGCCATCCCATTGCTGCCCACCCCCGTCTCACTTTCAACACATCATCAAGGGAAAAATACAAAAAAAAAAAACTTTAACATTCCCTCTCATCAGAAATACTTTCCTTGTCACCTCCTTCATTTCAATGCAGTAACAGCTGTTAGAATTTATCCAGGGGATGGTAAGCAATATTTTATTTAACACCCACTGGAACATCAAAGGCTAAACGGCTTTCTGCCTCGCCCATTTAGGCTGTAGAAAAGGCAACTTTCCGCCGTGTTCTGCTAGTTAGCTCAATGCTAAGTGGTAATTTAGTGTGCTAAGTCATGCTGCATGAAGAGGTGTGATCCTCTGTGTTGGAAATGGTGATGTGCTAGCCTTAGGTTAATCTCAGTTGAAAAATGGATGAATTGATGGATGGATGGTTATGAACCGTGCGTTAAAAGAAGGAAACAACACAACATGCCAGGAAGTTACACTCAAATAATCAATTAAATTGTAGCCAACTAAAATATGAACAAGAAATTGCAAGACGTTCGTACAAAACAGCCTACATTGTGCTTGGAAGAGTCAGGTGACCTGGATTATTCATTTTGATTGGTTCCACCTGTCACTCGTTCTCCTAGTAACCGTATCTTCTGTGAATTTATGCCCTTCCTTTTCTGCCTCAGCATATGTGAGGTCCTCCCTTCCTTAATTTACATTTCCTGTGCCTCCAGTTCCAAGTTTTGGTATTTCAATTTGTGTTGCGTTAGCTGAAAATGTACAGAGCCCCTGGAAAAAAAACATCTTACATTCCCTCTGAGTGAAAGATTTACTCAATGAGGCACATGCACAATGGAGTGTAAATGCGATAAATGTGACCCAAGCCCATTTCTTCCCATTTTTTCTTAGTATAATTACAACTAAATAAAATCAGCGGCAGAACTCATAGCTTCTGTGTTACCACATTCATAACTCAGCATTGCAGTTAGACTGCTCTTTTGTCAGCTAACACCATAATAACGGTACACATCTGTCTTTGAGAATGTTACAGCAGGTTCCTAGATAGAAAACTAGCTAGATGTTTAGCCATTGGATTCGCCTTCATTTCTCAGTTAATTTCCTACTAATTGTATACATTATGCAGCGCTGTACATTCCTACGCAGACGGCTCATATATACAGGCTAATACTGCCCGGGTTTAATGAAAGCTTTGGAGGTGAATAGATCGATGCAGAATTTTTTGCATAATTTACCTTTCTGGCTCAGAATTACCATTTTTGCACGTTGAGTTATTGGAATTTCTGCTTGCAGGCCGACCTTTCTGCATAAAGCCCTTGAGTAATGAATTTAAGTTGTACATGATAGTAATAGAAAATATATATCCTACTAAACAAATTGACAGCTTCATGGGCATGTTAAATGCAGACAGAAGTGAGTAAATGACTGTTTTATAATGAAATAATACTTATTGGCGAGGCGAACTGTTGCCAGTGTAATGTTGGGATATATATGAAGTATCTCTTCAAACAAGCATCACCTTGTGTTACCTGCATATGGTGCTTGCTCCGCTTGAGGCATCCCGCGGCATCGCCGTCTGTTAAGAGTCATGATCTCTACGCTGATTGGACGATCCGCATGTCTGTCACAGGCACCCTGACAAATGGGAGGGTTGTTTCCTCTCCTCTGATTGACAACATCTGGCGCCAGCACGCTGGCCGGTCTTTGCGGTGCGGGACGACCGCGGAGCGCCGCAACCGCGAAGGTGAATCCGACCCAAATGTCAGTACTTAGCAATGTGCTCCTGCAAATGGAAACCCTGTGAAAGTGGTTTAACCTTCTCAACAGAGCTGGCTCCATTTTCCCACCATTATCGCCATGTAAGACGGCCACCTAGGCGAGTTAGCTTTCAGCCTCGTTCTGACGATTATAGCACTATTAAGTGTTTTTTTTTTTTTTCAAAGTAAACCCATAACTCAGAATATCTGGAGTAGCAGAATGGAATTAGCTGACCGAGTTTTACAGGGTGGTCAGCTGACCAGATTTTTCAAGGCAGTCTGGCAGATCAAAGAGGGCAAAGTGTTACACTGGTAACTCACATTCAGAGGATCAGTGAGCTCGCTTGTCTTTACATCGACCGTACGGTGCAATTTACAAAAATAATCTTCTTTCTTTCTTTTATTACTGTTGCACTTCAAGGATTCCTTTGGGGATTCTGACAAGCTGTGGGTGCACGTGGACAGTACAGTGTTTATTCCGCTGCAGCTCAAACCCTGGTGGGGATACAGGAGTACCGTGGACCTGTTGCAGTAGATTTCAAACGCACAGCATTATGAAGGATTCAATCCATCGTCGTATCATGACTATAGATATATAAATAGATGAGAAATTAGACTGATTCAAGCATAGTTGGATTGGACATAGATGCTTTACTGTGGCCTTGATGGCTACAATCCCCGAGCAGTTTGTTAGAAGCAGTGCTTGCGGTGACTTCCTGTGTCAGCAGACAGCCGGCTTTCTTCTGGGTCAAAACGCCCGAGGTACTGCTGACGAGAGGAGCAGGACAGACCTAGAAGGAGAAGAAGAGAAGCTGTCAAAATGCAAGATAAAAAAAAAAAACATGACTTCTCCCAATTTTCTACCACCTTAATTCAGTCCAACAGTACCTCACTACATAGTCTGTCACTAGGTATTAAAAATACAAAGCAAGTCTTCAGACAGCTGACAAAATAATTATGATAAATGAATAAAAATTCAAATGAAAAATTAGAAATGGATAAATTTAAGAAATTTGAAAGATGGATTCAAAGAATGAACATTAGGATAATCAAATCGAATTCAGTATATTTTAAGATCCTTTTAACCATTTATCATACGCATAAAAAAGTTTAGTTAGCGTTCAAAAAAATCTGTAAGGCCCTTTCTGTATAATGTAATAATGCTGAGCGTCAGTTTTCAACATTATTTCAGCATTAATATAACCACCTGTACTCTGAGCATTTAGTCCGTCATCTTAAGCATTTCGGACATTCACATGCCGCAATATTAAAAACACACTGCACATATAATAGAGGCAAATGCTTATAATGAAGTATATTTTTATACACTCAGTAGATTGGTAACGGCAGGGGATCAGAAAAGAGTCTCATGATCGAAGAGTAACGGAGAACAGAAGTTAATACGGCGAAGAGCGCCAGAACGATAAATAACACACCAGCTCGCTATGACACTGGACAGAATGCCGCATATTTCATCCCCCAGGAAACAGGCCAGAGCCCAGATCCCTGTAAATACGACAGAGCAGACTCTCCTCTCGCAGATGGGGCGAGGCCAGATCAAAGACGAGCCCTGTGACTGGATAAGGAGTGTGGCAATAGGGTGTCTGTGGTTGTGGGTGGGGGGGGGGGGGATTTAAGTAAGTAGCTCCTTCATTCATGTGAGAGTATCTCAGCTCTGGACTACATACACACCCATGTGACCACGTGGAGAACTGTGTCTTTGTTTGGGTACAATAGTTTATTTTTGTAGGGGTAACAGAATATTAGAAGAAACAGAAAGGAGCAGTATGAAGGTTACAAAGCTGAAACCCAGGTTTTATGCTTCTATTTTGGTTCATGTTACTGGGGTCCTCTGTGACCCTTTCTGTGACCTTTCAGCTGTCCTGCATGCTGCTGTTGTGTTTCTTTGATCAGACACATCTAACCGTCCAATTCTGATAAGATATGCACCCTGCATTGCAGAGTCTAGCAGATATACAAGACAGTCTATTGAGTACAAAATGCAAAAAAAAGAGAAAGAAATAAAATGAAAAAAAGTCTTACGAAGCAGGACTAGGCAGTAATTTCCTGATCTCTCGAAATCCATTATTTTAAATCAACTCTGCAGTGACAAGATTGAATTATACAGTCAATATTGCCCAGCTGCCGTTGGTCGGCAGCGCATTTCGTGATATGAAAACCTTTTGTGACCCATTTATTTTGCTTTCGGAAGACAATTGTATCAGTCGGGCCTGAACAGTCATTACTGAGAAAATGCAGGGTCTGCCCTCTACGCCGCGTATCAGTCCGTCAACAGAATCACTCCTCTGGCAACTTCTGATGACTCCATTTGTTAAAAAATAATGTATACATAATTTACCTGGTGTCTTCAAAAGCAGCTGAACAAATTATTTAGGTTAGGCTGAATTTATGACTTACACTATGTTTGGTTACAGTAAACAGCACTTCATTACAAAGACATCACCCTGTGATATTACTCTAGCAGCAGATCTTTTTGAGGTTTATCGTGACCTGTGTAAATGTCAGCATCATCATCTCGACAGCTCTGCACTGGACCCTGCACTGGATCTGCTGTGAAGTCAGGGCAGCTTCTTATACCTCAGTGCCATTGCCTTGACTGACCCAAAATGACAGTGCCTTTGCTAATGACCTGTTCGGCATTGACTGTCATTGTTCACAATGCCTTATATAAAATGAAAGTATTTGCTTACAGATGTTTTGTGACAATAAATAACAAATCATCTTACAATTTTGCTATTTTACAGTTCAAACTACTTGGTGACATAAACCAATGGACTGTAAATATTTAATTCAAATCTGCTATATAGTTTATGTACGGTGTCCTAGAGACATTCTACCAGTGACATTATACCGTGTGTAAACCAAGAGAGCAGAAACCTGGTTAAAATAATGGCTTATTTATTTTATTGCATATATGGATCCATGCTTGAGTCTGTGTAAAAGGATTTTGTAAAAGATTATAATTTATTAACTGCCATGCACTGGCAGCATGACCAGGGTGTTCCCTGCCTTGTGCCCTGCTTGTCCAGATCACAGTGACTCTGAACTGCATTCCTATAATTAATGTAGCAATTTAAGTAAGAAATGCTGGACCATTAAAAAAGAAAAAAAAAACTCACAGTTCTCCATACAGTTAAAAGCCATTTAAAATAAGCTGTGAATGGGCAGCAGAACAATCTACCCGGATATTTTATTAGGAAGAATATAAATGTTGCGGCAAATGACCTGCAAGCTCACCACCATCAGTTTCAAGAATCAGTGTGGCATGATTAGCAACCGTGCAGGTAAAGTACCACGAAAAAAGAATTTAAAAAATGCTGGGAAAAGACTTTAACCTAAATATAAAATCTTAGCGCTGGCCTAAATCTTCCCTCCCTTGTAGGAGATATTGAAGAAGGTACTGGAAAAAAATTAGCCGGAGATCGGGCTAGAAAAATGATGCCACCGAGAGCCTTACAGAGAGAAGGAAAGAGGGAGAGAAAAAAAGAAGTCCTGGAACAGAGGCAGAGTCCCAAAACAGAGGCAGAGTTTCAGAACTGAGACAGAAACCCAAAACTAAAGCAGAGTACCAGAACTGAAGCAAAGTCTCAGGACTGAGACTGAAACTCAGGCTAAGCCCTAAAACTGAGACAAAGTACCAGAACTGTGGCAGAGCTCAGGACACAAGTGTGATGTGTTCACTGATAAACAGGGGTGTGATGTG
>JAABNY020000032.1:20797984-20813169 GCA_015164015.2 Brevimyrus niger
AGAGGAGCACTGCGTCGTCTCCGTGCAGCGTCCCTCACACCAGCTTCAGACAGGCCCTCTCAGAGGAGCACTGCGTCATCTCCGTGCAGCATCCGTCACACCAGCTTCAGACAGGCCCTCTCAGAGGAGCACTGGATCATCTCCATTCCACCCACAACTCTGGGGTGTATTACCAACAGCAGACGTCACTGTCAGGCACTGAAAAAGACAGAGAAATCTGCACACTGGAGTGACAGACAGCCACATCCCTGTCCACAGACCCACGTCCTCTCTGCGGAATGCACCTTTCCTTTACCAGTGAATCCCTTATACAATAAAGGACATATGGTCATACTTTGTATATTTAAATAATAATAATAATAATAATAATATATTTATATAATTGTGTTATATAACATGTTATTTGTCTGTACTTGCATGTGTTACAGCTACTGCATCAAACTCAGTAAAAGGATTTAAGGACCTTGTGAAATCTGAGATAAGCTATGTGGGAAAGTGTGCATCAGGTGCCAAAAAATACCCACAGTACCTTTAAAATAAGAATTTACCAGGTTTATTTCGATTTAATATCAATATTGCAGAAAGTCCTGCGATGTGGCTGCATGCCGCCTCTCACCAGGCCAGATGGACAGTGTTTGAACGAGGAAGCTGAGCCTGAGAACTTCACCGCAGATCTGCTTAGATTCACGGTAAATGCACAAGAAAACTGTATAAAATCCGCTTCTTCCTCAGCATGACAATTTCCTATTACTTCAGAAAACTCTTTTACAGGTCAACTCATTGTATGTGTCCGTCTCTGTTTGACAGGGGATGCTAGCATGCACAGACGTACTGAGGATTCACAGTGCGGCCTTTATTAACAGGAGGAGCTTCTTATTAATGCAGATGTGCACTTACACTACTATTAAACACGCCTTTCCCCTCTTTTATCATACAGACATATTTTAAATGAAGTAGAATCCAAATAACAAAATATAGCGTGTACACACAGGTATATATGTAGGCCAGGAGGATAGTGAACTCAGTTCAGTTTGATTTAAATTCCAAGGGAAACAAATTTCTTGATAATATTTTTGCCATAATTTCTAATTGTTTCAAAAGAACATATACAAAAAAACGCATTATACCTATAAATTTAATTTATAACCTGCCTGTTCCCTACAACATCTTTACTGAATGAAATCAGATTCTCTGGAATGTCAGAATTGCAAAGTAACTCATTATTTTTTTCAGGAAAGGAAATTCCATTAAATGAACTCATTCCCACGATATTTAAGCAGTTTAAAGCTCGGCTAGAACACATACTCCCATTTTATTAAACGGCAGAGAAAAGCAGCCTATATTGATATGCTATTTATGGCGTGCAGTCCAGCGGCGTAGGTGAAGTCACATGCGATGCCGAAGATCACAGGCACTGAGTGGCAGCCATGTTTTGGGGTCTGGTACCCAAATAATTTTGCTCTTTTGTAAAAATGGTAAGCATGAAGGTATCCAGCCAGTGACTTTGACAAATGCTAAATCGTTATGGCCCTTAGCAGGTGACCCCATAAGCCTTTCCTTTCAGAGATGCTCTGACCCAGTCATCTGGTCATAATGATTTGGCCCTTGTCAAAGTCATTGCCTAGATACGCATATCACTGTCATAAGAGATCTTTACCCCCACCTTTTTCTTCTACATTTCAGCATCTCGACTACATGTACCGAACGTTAGCTTATCATGTAATTCATCTCAGTCGTTGACGTTTTATAAGTGGACTCAGTCTCTGCACCTGTGATCGGATGGTTACCGGTTCAAGGCCCGGCCTCAGCAGACAGTCACATGTCTGTGGGCCCTTGAGCAAGGCCCTTAACTCCCAGGGGTGCTGCACGTTCGACTGACGCTGCACTGTGACCCCCAAGCTGTGGAGAGCATGATGGTTAGGCGGAGAGAAGAATTCCAATATACCCGTACGTGTATTTATGCTAGTGGGAAATAGACGATTAATCATTTGTCAACATTATTCACTTTATGTGGGGTTGGTCGTAATGTTTTGCCTCATCGGTCCATAAAACTGATATAATTCAGAAGACTCCCATGATCATAATGAACAAGGATTATGTAACTTCCCCTATATTAATGAGGGAGTCTGGCCATGGGGGGGGGGCTTGCTGATGGTTGCGGCCCTATAAAGGGCTACATGGGTCACCTTCCTGTGGGTCCACCACTCACAGGGGGTCCGGAGGGGTCAGCAGCATTCAGTCTCAGGAGGCATTTGACAACTGGGACCTCGGCAGACCACTGGTTGGTTACTAAAACTGGCATTAGGGATGTGGATTATGTCTCTCGGCTGGCCTGGGAGAGCCTTACAGTCCCTGCGAATGGGCTGGAGGAGGTGGTTGGGGAGAGGGAGGTCTGGACATGGCTGTTTAGTCTGCTGCCACTGCGACCGGGACCCAAACGCGCAGTGGAAAATGGATGGATACTGTAGATGGACAACAGAATTCATACATTCTCCGAATCCAAATAGGAAATGTTTGTATGTTTTCCTGGCCATGAAATAATGCAAGACTGTACATGTAATTGTACATGTAATTTAAATTAAATTAGTTAGGAGGTTAAACTGTATCCTGCTGTACCTATTCACGTTTCAACCCCTGATTGATGTTGCCTCTTGCGATGAAAATTTTGCATTCTTTCTTTATTTATTTATTTTCCAGTACGGCTGTTACTGTGGTTCCTACTAGATTGATTTCTAATTGCTGCATCTCCATAAAATGTGATTATTGTAAATGAACAGTATGTTAATATTTTGATTGCATATTTTATATGATGGATTGAACGCCTTCATTAATAATATTAGCATTATTACCCAATAGTTTGTCTTTTTCAACATTTTCATCTAGAGCGGTAAACCCCACAATGAAATACCTCGAAGATATAATTTTATACAGACTCAGGCAGTGGTTTGATATCAAATGAAGTTATAACATCTTACTGAAAGCTCTTCATCTGAATGGATCCATAAACAAAAGCACGCATAACGCCATTCAGAGTAATAAAATACGCAATGAAAATATGCTTTATGTATTATAATATGGGGGTGCAGCGGTTCACACTGTTGTCTCACACTCCTGGGATCAGGGTTTGGTTCTCTACCAAGGCTCCATGTAGGAAGTTTGTATACTCTCCTCATATCATGTGAATCTCCTGTTGTAATCCAAAGACCTGTAGCCAGGCTGATTGGTGTCTTTAAATTGCTCAAGGAATATGAGATGTGTGGCCTACAAACCCAGCCAGGGTGACCTGTCCTGTGCTGCCTGGGATAGACTCCTGCTTCCATTTCTGCACTTGTCCTGGATAAGCAGCTTGAGAATGGATAGGATCGCCAGTGCTTTACAGACAGCAGTGTAAGCCTGTCTGCAGCCAAGTAACACAACGTCAGGGGAATCCACTGGGTTTACTGTTTATTTTCATACGAATGCTGCGGCAATTCAGGAAACTTTAGATTTGTTATGTGACCCTTCGAGGAAGTGTAATATTGTCTTTATCAAATAGAATGTAAGATTAGGTAAAATGTAGCTGCACGCAATGATATTAAAATGGCTTTCTGCTGTTTCTGGGGGAAATATGAATATCATGAAAAAACCTGTAAAAGCTTGTGAGTGTGAGGCGACAGGCTGCTAGTCATTAAAACTTCCTGAATGTTGGAAAGAGACATTAACTGGAAAAAATGTTTTGACTGGAATTGATTAATCTTTAGCGAAGTGAATTGCCGCACGCACATTATCCTTCAGCCATACAAGTCATATGCAAATTATTCAGTTGCTAGAATATTGGGAAATGTGTTATAAGGAAACAAAACTGTGGCCAGAACAGACATACATTGCTTAAGGAAGCTGATTCTCCTGAATTCATGAGCAAGATCTTTGTATCTTTGTATTATTTGAGTAGCTTGATGTGTTTTTGGGTGCATTTGGATGTGATCTCAGTTCTGTTAAAAATAGCATACTAGGAGTCCACTGCATATACTGGAAGCCCATTGCATACACTGGGAGTTCACTACATACACTGGAAGCCCAGTACATACACTGGGAGTTCATTGTATAGACAGGAAGCCCAATAAATACACTGGGGGTCCACTACATACACTGGAGGCCCAGTACACACAGTGGGAGTCCACAGCATACTCTGGAAGTCTATTACACACACTGGGAGTTCACTACATACACTGGAAGCCCAGTACATACACTGGGAGTCCATTGTATAGACAGGAAGCCCAAAAAATACACTGGGGGTCCACTACATACACTGGAAGCCCAGTACACACACAGGGGGTCCACAGCATACTCTGGAAGCCCAATACTCACACTGGGAGTATACTTCAAATACTGGAAGCCCAGCACGTACACTGGGAGTCCAATGCATACATTGGTAGCTCAGTACACACCCTAGGAGTCCATTGCATACACTGAAAGCCTAGTACACACACTGGGAGTCCACGGCATAGACTGTAAGTAATGACCTCAACAGTCAGTACACTCAGGCCTTATTAAAAGGAGACAAGACGACACCAAATTACATTATCAGAAATAAACAGAACATGATATTTTGTGATCCAGTGCATTGTAGCTCAATGTTGTCAATTACAGCTAGGTTTTGTAACTAATTCATTAGCTGAGGATGGGTAATTTGATTTCAGATTCATTCTCTTAATCTCCCACATCCATTCATCTAATTTCTGTTACCCTCAGCGGGCTGCACAGATTAAGCGTCACACCTCCCGAGCGTATCTGGTCATTGCTTCTTCATACCACCTGTTTTAAAATACATTCAAGCCGACAGAGATGTTACACATTGATTTAAAAGCATTCTAGTGATAATTAACTTTATGCAATGTATCCTGTTCATCTGTGTTTCAAGGAAAACCTCTAAATTTAAGCTTTGGTTATATTATAAGGTGGGTAACACTAACCTAACCAGAAGTAAAGTTTTGCAATAATTAATAATTAGACTAACCCTTACCATAAAAAGTGTCTTTCTTGATCCCCTAAGACTCAGTAACTGTGAACGAATGGATTTATAAGCAGCATGTTGCAGATTCCCCTTCTTATACTTTGCTTTCTGATAATTTCCCATTGCAGAAGCATTTACAGTAGGAGTGTGGTACATGTGCTTGTTACAGTTATTTATTGCGCCGAACAATGTGAAGATACCAACATCAGCCATTTATGAGCAGATAATAATGAGGTACTCATTAGCGCCTTTGAATGTATAATCTTGTGGCTTCCCATGAGGTAATGCAATGTTTACATAAGATAGTGAAGAATGTTCATTCTAACTTTATTAACAAAGACAGTTCATAAGATTATGTAAACATTAACATTTTCCTCGTAGAATAGACTGTTTTATTGCTTGTCTTCATTTTCCCGTTGGTTTATGTGAACTCAGTAGCTGCACACATTAACAATGATTACCTGAACACGCTGTGTGTCGGGCCGCAGAGCGCAGTGCATTTTCGGAAATCAGGTTTCATTTCAGCAGATGCTCAGCATGTGCGCGGAATCCGTTTTAGCGTGTTTGCCTATCGGCACATGGCAACATGGATGACCCACGGGACGGGAGGTATATAACGGTTGTCCTTGCATGCAGCACATACTGTATGAGGAAGGTTGCTTACACAGCGCTTACAGAGGTGTGAAGTGCATGAAAAAGCCAACATGAATAGCATATAGACATGCGTAGCATATACAACACATAACCATGCATGGCACACCATATATAACGCATATGAACATACAATACAAGTTATGAACATACATAGCATATACAACATACAAACATGCACAATATATATTGCATATGAACATGTATAGCATATATAACACATACTGTATAAACATGCATAGCATGTACAACACATATAGTCATAGCATATGTAACACATTTAAACGTGTGGCGTACGTAACCCATGGCCGCTGCATGCGATACTGAGTAAATGAACAGGTGAGTGACAATGACTCGACAATGCAAAGTGACACAGTGATGGTGATGGGGGGGGTCGGTGGTGGTGTAATTGCACTGCATAAATAAATCAGATGGACGTGGACCTCGGTTTGCTGGTGGGGGCGGAGGCAGCGGGGCTGCGACACTCACAGGGGCCTCGTCACCGGCGGGGAAGGCAGCTCGGCTTCCGGGAGGCGTCCCGCAGGAGAGACGCGGAGCAGATGGCGGCCTAGGCGGGCGAGCTGGATGGCGCGGCTGCACCCACCGCCTCGACTGCTTTGTAGTCGCGCAGATGAGCTTTTCCCGTTCAAGGGAAACTTCAAGGGAGATTACGGTCCCCAGAAACCTGCAGGGCTGCTCGACCGTCGCATGATGAGACGGGGGTGTCCTGAAATTCTTCTCTGCTTTGCAATTATACATGTATCTGTCTTGCAAAAGCTGATCCAGATCAAGTCAGGAGGTCATCCGGGAAAGGATCATGCACCGTGAGTAACAGGGATGCTAAATCACCTGTCTGTGTTTTTAGACTGAAACAGAAAACCATGCTTTGTGCAAAACATGCAGCATGGTAGCTGCACACACAGTCTGCAGGGTATGCATGCATGCATGCATGTGTGCACACAAAAATAACACCATGTAGAAACTTAACTCGGCCACTATTCCCTTCCACAGGTCATTGACTGAGCAACCTGTCATTCCAGGACTGCCAATCACATGCCATTCAAACACAAGAACGCGCTGAAATCCCACCCCGAACCTTCTCGCTCTCTCGTACATCGAGTTTAGAAAGCAGAAGTGCTACATTTTCTTCAAAGTTTGCCAAGTACTTGAACTCTGTGCATATGTGTTTACTATAAAACTTTACGCGACAAATAAATACTTTCTTTTTCACTGTTATGTGAAACTGGCTTCCACTTCAAAAGGAGGTACGCCAGACAAGTGACAAAGAGAGGCTTTAGAGCAGATGTGCTTTCAAATGTGTAGGCAAGAGATGTGACTGTTGAGACAGTGTAAGGGCTATGAACAAAGATACATACTGACACACTTCTTTCATTTGTAGAACTATCATTAGGAATGAAAAGCCAGAGGGCAGGAGATGGCAGTCTTACAGGGATCCGTGCGACGGCCGTGAGGCAACCTCACTGTGCGTCGCCCTCTATCTCCAGAGTGGGCTCTGCTAGCTGTATACAGAAAAGGCAGCCAATTCGCACGTCGGTTTGTTTGCTGAGGCTCTGGCTGTACTATTTAAAACGGCACGAAAGTGTTCGTTCTTTAAAGATAAGCGGCACGTCAGTCGAATGTTTACATTTGAAATGTGATGTAGCGTCTAGATAAACTGATCTGAGAGGAGTCTTATCTAAATATGTAGTCTAAGGCAGTACAGCAAACTCTGACATATGTATGCTTAACAATGGCCATCGTCCCACTGATCTTCTCCCTGATCTGCTGGTCGATCACCAGCCTGAGAAGTGACTTTGACACCCTTCCTCTCTTAGACCTGCTCTGCTGCCTTTACCACCTCTGCTTCTGCACTCTTTACGCATCAATATCCAATTCACACATCCGCTAATCTGTCTGTTTCCCCGTATTTCAGTCACTTGCTTCGAACCCACAGCGGTTTATCGTTATTGTGCCATTGTGTTCTTCGAAAACCCAACTTTCCCTGGCTGTTGTCCCGGTCCTGGGGGTGGGCAGCTAGGGCTGGGGGGAGCGCGCTGGAGCATCAGTGATATGCAGACAACCGCAGGAGGCTGCGTCGGTTGGCTGGGCCTTGCGTGGGCTCCCGTCGAGTGGGTGCGACTGCCCTGCAGAGCGGTGTGATGCTGCCTACACACACACACACTCACATTCACACACACACACACACACACACACACACTTCATACGAATAAAACGGCTCATGCAGAATATAGGTTTGTCTCCTGCCAGCGCTGGGATCTGCTTGTTGATTTGAGGTATTGCCAGCATGGACAGAATATATATGAGGAAAAGGACATAAAATTCATGAAATCTTGAATTTATTGCCAGATTACAGTTTAGTCCTCTATCTTAATAGTTTGCCTTCAGTTCTAAATAACTAGCTGTTACAACTGAAAGTAATATCTTTTGCTGAACATGGCCTGCCGCCATGCTGAAGTGCTTTATTGTACACTGTCTGACCATCTGTCTTCCACATTCTCTTGTCCAGCATCCGGTGCTGTGCAGAGCCTGATTCCCATCTCAAACTGCCTGCCTCTCCACTGTGAAAGGAAGTTGGAAAAGCTGGAAGAAGCAGAGAGGAACAGGATGGGCATTGAACCCGCGACCCTGGAGGTAAAAGGCCACCATGCTACCCACGGCCACCCCCATCTAGCTGTGAGGACGCCCCTTAAGAAACATGTGACCTGGTGAAACACAGAAATACGTGCAAATTCCACACACTCATCGCAAAGGCAGAAATCGAACCGTACCACCCTAGAGGATGTGGACTTTTCCTTTAAAATGTATGTGTTTTTTATCATTTTACTGTAATAAGTGCAATAAATTACCCCTTATTTAGTTAAGATGACGATAAATTAACATATAGTTCCTGTGAATTTTTTCTGCTGAGTATGCGACTTTGAGACTGGTTAGGAATACACCTGGAGATTCTCCTCTGAATTGTTTGAGTTTAGTAAACAATTGCATCATTCATTCTCTGGGCAGACACATGGATAACATGAAGTATTTTCTTGGCCATCACTTTTGTCCAGGGTATTTAACCACCACAGTTCAGATTAATTACCTTTCTCTAATTTATGGCAGCAGAATCTCTTCCAGAAGCTTCACTGTACAGGATCATGACCTGAACCACTTTGCCAGCTGGGTAATCCCATGTTCATCATGTTATGCAAACAGGAAAACTATTCTGAATATACAACTCATTTTGATAGACAAGAAAATAAGCCAGTTCAAGCCAGTTGTGTAATCCTGTTTTTTGGCATATGACAATTTTAAGTCATAAGCCAAAGGCTTATGACATTTTTCAATCAGCATTTTGATAATTTTAATGTTAACATCGTAAAAGAACATTACTATAGTGTGATATTGGAATGAAAAGGAAGGCCCAACACCTCATCCAGCAGCAACCCAGCTTTCTTGGTTGGGTCTCCCATCCAAGCTCTGGACAGGACAAACCAGCTTAACCACAGGTGGGATCACTGCTTCTAAGCATAAGAGTTATCAAAAAGTGAGTAGGAGTCAAAAAACTATTAGGAATTACACAAGTGTGCTGTAAGCAGCAGTCGTGATCTTCACTACAGCAAATCCAGTCAGCAGTTTCTGTACAAGCTCATTCAGTGCAGGGTCTCGGGATGCCCGAGGGCACAGGCCATGCAACACTTTACTGCCATACAGTGACCACAATCCATGTGCCTCTCAGCTTATGGGGAGAAAGCAAGAAAAAGCAAAACAAACTCCATACACAGGCTCAGGGCCAGAACTGAACCCACAAGCCTGAAGGTGCAGAGCTAGAAATAGCATATGAAGTAGATCAGTCAGATGTTCCTTCAGATCTCCTCTGGACAAAGACTGCGTCAGTCTCAGGAGTGAATACGAGCCCCCTGAAATGTATAAGCAGGAATAAACAAGCAAACAGCTGCGTACTCCACGCCAGGGGAACATTTGTTGCAGCTTGACTCATTTCAGCACTAACTCAGTATTCACTACAAATGGCCCGGTGAGCTTCATAAACACATCCCAAGAACATTTCGCTCAATCAACCAATCAAATCATGTTTAGTATAGCATTAATACAGCAGCACCCTCAGGTGAGGCCATGTTCAAACAAGAATGGCAGGCATGTCGATGTGATGCTGTAGCTCATATCATGGAAGGCCTTTGTGCTTGTATCTTGGTGGGAGTTACATGTCGGTGTTCCTTGAGCTGGGAAATAACCGTAATCTCACGATCTTTTATATAGGCCTGCTACAGCTCGCCTAAAGACCCTGCTCTATCAAATCTCAGATCAATAATAACTTTGTGCAAAGGCTGATCTGCAGAGAACTGCAGGTACCCATTTGATCCTACAAACCCAGTGCATCTGACAGGCCTGCAACATGGAGGTCATGCCAACTTCACGTAATTCATGTAACTGCCAGAGAGAATATCAGTGTTACATGCTGCCAATACCTGCGTATTCTGTAAAAACACTGCAAGATATGCGAAACAAACCAAAGCTTAATTTTTACAAACAACTGCGTTTTTCAAATAAGAACAACATAAAAGTGCATAATTTATACTTCATGTAACAAATGCAAATGTCAGTTTATCCATCCATACACAGATGTGTGGCCCTAAGACACAAGACAAGGGACACGCTGGACATGGTGCCAGTCCATCACAGGGCAGGGGACACCCTGGACATGGTGCCAGTCCATCACAGGGCAGGGGACACCCTGGACATGGTGCCAGTCCATCACAGGGTACAGGGCAGGGGACACCCTGGACATGGTGCCAGTCCATCACAGGGTACAGGGCAGGGGACAGCCTGGACATGGTGCCAGTCCATCACAGGGCACAGGGCAGGGGACACCCTGGACATGGTGCCAGTCCATCACAGGGCAGGGGACACCCTGGACAGGATGCCAGTCCATCACAGGGCAAAAAGGATTTTATGGTGTTTATTAATCATTCATGCACATAGAAAAATGAAGCATATTGCAGACACTTCAATATACTGCACACTATATATTGCCAACATAGAAAGATAACTCTTCCATCCACCTGTCCATCTTTCCAACGCTTATCCTGGCCAGGGTCACAGTGTGTGTGTGTGTGTGTGTGTGTGTGTGTGTGGGTGTCAGTGGGGGGGGGGTTGACACCCAGGAAGTGCTGCCAGTCCATTACAGGGCACATGTACATCTTTCTGTTCATATCCACATTTTAAAAAGCAATACAATTCTCAAAATCACATGTGCATCAGCACAGATGAGCCTTAAGATAAGCCGTATTTAATTGGAAAGTATTAAGTTATTAAGGAGGTTTGAAGAAGCTCCTTAATAACTGGCTTTGTGAAAACACAGGGAAACTGTTAATCCGTCCGAGTGTAATCACTGTGCTGCTTTAACTACAGGTACAGCTACAGCCATTATACCTGATGGATAACATTTATGCTTCCAAGTTTAATCACTGTGCTGCTTTAAAGGCATAGCTACACATATTAAAACTTTTGGCTCTGAGAAAACAGTGAAATCATTTTTCCTTCTGAGTTTAATCACTGTGCTGCTTTACAGGTACAGCTACAGGTATTATGTGGGCCAGTTTTTTCAAAAACACAGTGAAACAATTTACTGTGCTGCTATAACAACATTTCACTGTGCTGCTATAACAACATTTCATTGTGTTGCTATAACAACTGGTATAGCTAGAGGTATTATACCTGCTGTTTTTGGGAAAACACGGTAAAACCATTTATCTTACCGAGTTAAATCACTGTGCTGCTTTAACTACAGGTACAGCTACAGATTTTATGCTGCCTTCTTGCTCGTCGTCACTCAGTCGCCAGTCACTCAACATCATTTTGCCAAGAATGAGGAAGCCAACTTGGAGATGGGTCTGGGAATCTCAGCGCCAAAAAACCTAAACCCGCATATCGAATGCCCGTTCACCCGCTGTCACTGAATGCAGCTCCATGATAAAGAGGAGCTAATTAGCTAGCATGCCCGCATGCTGAAAGGGCTGGGAGGCCGGCCAGGGCATGGTGGGGGGGCTCAAGCAGCGGTGTACAATACAGCCACAGCGCTAAACTGGGATGCAGTACATGCAGCGGTGCAGGTCAGCACGTCTCAGCTGCAGCCATCGCAT
Organism: Brevimyrus niger; assembly: GCA_015164015.2. Lineage (NCBI taxonomy): Eukaryota > Metazoa > Chordata > Actinopteri > Osteoglossiformes > Mormyridae > Brevimyrus > Brevimyrus niger. The sequence continues at coordinate 20,809,790 of JAABNY020000032.1, forward strand.
TATCAGCAACATCAGTTGTTCTGCCGCAAATACAGACACAGTGTTAAACCGCGATGTTTGTGCAGGTGACGACACAGGTTAGCGCATTTCAGCATTATCCGCAGCGTCAGCTCCCAAAACAGCGCGTGTGGGAACTGAGGATGGAGGCCTCTTTGCGGTAGGGATGCCGCAACATGTTAGCAGGCCAGCCAGCAGATGGCAGATTAGCCTATAGCCACACGGGGGCTGGGAGCGTGCCAGCCTCCCTCACAATAGGACGCCCGACCGGGGAGTTTTTGGGGTTTGGGGAATGGTGCTGAATGGAGGAGGATCGTTAGGAATGTCAGCTGAGGAAGGACGCGTGAAACTGCGGGGTTCGCATGAATAAAGCAGGGCTGGGCTCAGTGATGGTATTAACAAACCCCTGAGCCAAATATTAGCTGGTGACGTGTTGGGAGATATATAATGCCTGGGGCTTAAATGACGTGAGTAACTGAGGGGCCTGCAGGAACAAAAGAGGGTTGGGCTCAGGAATGGCCTTGACCATCTACAGTGTGTTATTTCTACACTTGAAGATAAAGCGATTAATTTATTGAATGTTGATGGAGCACATTGTTAAGGTAACTCTAACCATTACATCACGCCCCTGCCTGACTGAGCTGATTTGTCCTGAAACCGTTCGACACAATTCCGCATTGATGTTTTTTTTTCCAGAAGAAATATTCAACAGGGCAAAATCATTGACATTATTAAATGTGCAAATTGCAGAGTTAAATGGTCAGGTTAATCTGCATCATCTGTGTTTTCATTGTTGCAACCAGACTCACAGCCAGAATGTTTCCTTTGGGGCTATTATTGTAGCAAACTTATTTGCAAATGTGCTTGGAGAGCTGTGTGACTGTCTCAATCTGTATGTGTATAGTCAGATTTGTAAATGTGTAAAAGAATTTGTAAATGTATTCTGAGATCTGCAAATGTGTATTCAGAATCCGTACATGTGTATTCAGAATCTAAGTGCATAATCAGATTTGTTTAAGTAATGAATTTTGCAAGTTTATTGTACATGTGTACAGAAATCTGTAAATGAGTAAATAGGTATTAATGGATAAAAATAATTTTTGCTCTAAGAGCTGTATATACTGACAAGTCATCATTTACAAGTCAGGTGGATCGCTCAACTGGCTGTCTTATTACATGTGATTTTTGCTAAACATCTGCCATGGCAGATCTCGGCAAATGCGTGTGGAGATGTGCCTGTGTGTGGAGGGTTTGAGAGCTAATGGCTTAGCTCTGTCCCACGGATTAAGATACATGCACACAACTCTCCATACACATTAGCAAATCGTTTTGCTACAATAATAGCGCCATCGTTTCTGTTGCATTCCACAGCTTCCTGACAGACCTTAAAACATAGAGAATAAACCATAATCTTACTCACCACCAGAAAGATAATTAAGCTGGGAATTTTTCGTTTTTGTTGACATTTTTTTGGATTGGTAATGTTGAAAACAAACAAAGTATTGTATAGAAGTACACTACCAGTCAAAGGTTTTTGCACACACTGAAATTTTCAACATTTGCATATTAATCCTTTAACATTTACTAAAATACACTTAATATTCTTTGCTAGCAAATACATTTACAGTATGTCCTTTGTTAAAGGACAGCCTAGAATTTGACTATGCCATCACTATGCAACAAATTAATAGGATGTCAAACATGCACTGTTACATGCTCTTCCCATGTTATAAAGGAAACTTATTTTATTTGACTTTTGAATTTATAGTTGGTGACTAAACTTCGCAATACTTGTCAAGAATAAAAAAAATCTGCAGTTAATGACTTAAATGGGAAATGTGGTAAATACCTGTAGTGTGCAGAAACCATTGACTGGTAGAAGTATGTGTAGGCATGCGACATAGAAATGCAGGCTGCATGGCCAGCAGGCATATTACAGTAAGATTTATAATTTCCGACAGATTTGTTAGCCACCTTACTAGCTAATAAATAATCCATCCAATATGTCGCATGGTCGGCATAAGAAATTTAGAGTGAATTTTTCGGTTTTGCGAAAGCTGCAGACAACACATGAATGCCGGCAGATGACACAGAAATTGTTTAGTTATTCTGAAATGAATAAAATCCATGTACAGTGCTGGGTTGGAGGACAATCTCACAGTGACTTTGTGGTAATCTTGTGGTGATCTTGTGGTGATGTTTGTATATCACATTTCTTGTGTATTTTTGCTTTGCTCACTAAGGGGACCAAAACATCATAACCCCATATGATCGAAGGGTACCTACATCCCTAACCCTCTAGATGTAGAAACATCAAATGTATAAGGCTGTGATTACATTTTTTTTTCGGGAGAGGAGGGAGTTGGGGGCAACATACTGTACAAGGTCATAAATGATCCTGCTTTTAATAGTGAACTAATAGCACGCTGGACTCTATGGACATAACATGAGGTAATAATTAGTGTGATCTATTCAGAACCAGAAGAGTTTTCTGTTCGTTTATTTGTTTGTTTGTTTTTTCTTTCCCATAAATCAGATTTACTTCCACACATTTGAAATTTGCAGTAAGTTCCTGAGCCCGGTAACTTGGTTACGGATGAAGCGTGGTCCGCAGAAGCGAAGCCTCAGTCAGTGATTGATGAGAGCACACCAGGCGGAGCTGCTTTCATATCCCAGACTAAAGAAACAAAATTATTCAGCAAGTTGCACTGTATAAAAATAAATAAGAATTTATCCTGCAGCCTGATCTGTAGAGAGATTGGGAGACTCTCTTTGCATGTAAGACAAGCCAATGTGCTACAAAGACATCTTCTATCAATCAGATCTTTTCCTTTCTCATAATAATAATAATAATAATAATAATAATAATACTGTAATAATATTAATACTTATTATTTTTATTACTATTATTATAAGCAAATGGTGGGTGACTATGCCCTGCGATGGGTTGGCACCACATCCTACCTTGCACCCATAGCCTTCAGAATAGGCTCTGGACCCACCGTGACCCTGAATAGAATAAAAGGTTTCAGAAAATAGATGGATGGATGGATTGATGGATGAAATAATAATAAGGCTGATGCTAAACACACTTATGTTCCATTCTCAGATATGTTCAGTCAGGAATGGACACTTCCTACCCGCTTATACCGCTTATACATTACTGGGGCCACACTGATGGGTACAGAAGCTAACCCATGCTGATGGGTACAGAAGCTAACCCACGATGATGGGTACAGAAATTAACCCACGATGATAGGGTACAGAAGCTAAACCATGCTGATGGGTACAGAAGCTAACCCACGCTGATGGGTACAGAAGCTAACTCATGATGATGGGTACAGAAGCTAACCCACGATGATGGGTACAGAAGCTAAACCACG
>JAABNY020000032.1:20817817-20829410 GCA_015164015.2 Brevimyrus niger
ATTATTTCTAACAAATATCTTACTTTGGTTGCAAATACTAGGCAAATTACTGTTTAAAAATATGTTTCGAAGCTTCAATAAATTGAGTATAAAAAAAGCTTAATTTCTTGGCAATTTACACTTTCTAGAACAGCTTAATAAAGAACATCATCCAGCCTGCCCTCAATATGGAAAAGGTGCATAATACTTCCCTAATTGAAATATATACATTTCTGCACTACATTACAATTAACATCTATAGTTGCTTTTGAAATTCAGGGTCAATTATACTTGTGAGGTTAATTACAATAATAATTACAATTCCATTAGTCCACATCAGCACGGTTTGAGCCATGAGCTGCAGACCAGGGCCCAGCCACTAGGGGGATTTCAGAGATCTGTTAATGTGGTCGAACCCATAGCTGTGGAGAAGCAATCACTGCTGGTTCTGCTCGCGTTCTGATCTTCTGATCTCTGGGTCCCTTGGGGGTGCCCATCGTTTGATCATGTCAATGATCTCCTGTTACCTTTTGCTTAACCTGGGAAGGAGATATTTTTTGGTCATGCCTGATGAAGGATGTACAGTAAGGTGCTGGGATCTATATAAGGATTACAATTACTTATATACATTCATTCTCAATGAATTCGCACTGTCTGTTTAGCACTGAGCTATAAGAGCTGCCAGTGGTACTGATTGTCAAAAAAACTAGCACTATTTATCATATTATTATTATTATTATTATTATTATTATTATTATTATTATCATGTCTTTCGGAATCACATCAATCTCCCTCCACACCTCCTTAACCCTATCTATCAGACATAGATGCCCATGCCCACATACACACACATTTTTGTACTTTGTGGGGACTTTCCATTCACTTCTATGAGATAAACTCTAATCTCAACATAATAATCTTAACCCCTGCCCCTAACCTAACCTTAACCATAAGTAACCAAACAAAATAGGAGACTTTTGGCATTTTCACATTTTTGATTGCATTCACAGATCTTTGTGGCGACCTGAAAAATGGTCCCCACAATGTTAAAAATAACAGGTGTCATTTGATGCCCACACTGCAATATAAACCTAATCTACACACACATACACACATGTCGGGTAAACATATCTTTATGGGGGCAGATCATTCATTTCTATGGGAAAAATGCTAACGCTAACTATGACAACCTTAACCGCTACGCAGCCCTAATCATAACCATAAGTAACCAAGCAAAATACAAGACTTTTTGCATTTTCATTTTTTTAATAGCAGTCACAGATCTTTATTAAATTTAGTATTCCTATATAGGGACCAGGAAACTGGTCCCCCTAAGGGTAAAAAAAATGGGTATTCATCACATTGTGGGGACATTGTGTCCCTATAACATAAGGTATACCCACATACACACACACGCACATACCCTCCATTCTCACTCCCAGACCCAGGCTTCTGCTTCTTTTTCTCCCCCAGCAAAGCGTTATATTAAAGTCTCGGGGGATGTGCTGAGGTAATATGCTCTGGAAATGAGCAGAGACTCTTCTTCAACAACAGCTGTTTGCAAATTGTGAAGGTCCAAGGGAGGGATTGTGAGTTATATATAATGGATGTAATGGGATCCATGCAATGGGAGGGGGTTTTATCTGCTTTGGAATTCATCCCATAAATTACACATTTCCTCTTCTCGTGCAAGGAGCCATTTATTTAGGCGTGGTGCAGCTAAATACCAATAAAAACTGGCAATTTTCTAGGCTTGTAGGCAAGGTGCAGGGTGCATTTTTTGTATTTTATTTATTTCTATCAAATTGCAAAATTGCATTTGGTGTGACTCTTTTATACAGCAGTTTTGTGTCAATTCTACCGAACTGCACATTATGACCTTCAATGCAGTCACAGATCCATTCCAAGCATGCTAAATTGCTCACAAGCATTCCAATCAAATAAATTCATAAATAAATAGTATATAAACAATGTTTTCTTACAGTTTGCTTTATCCTTTCATTGCCCTTGTTATAACACCTGGGTCCCCAGTTAAATGTCTTTAAGGGCAAAAGGCTTCCTTTTAAATTTGAGAAGCTAAAACCTAATTACTAATTACATGAAATTCTTAACAGGCTGACCTAGATAGTGATTAATAATGTGCCTGGGACAGCGACAGGGGCTCCCATTAAAATAATAGGAGTCTCCCCACCCACCGGCCGATCACGTCTTAACTGAGGCGAGGACATTGAAACGGCGACATGCTAAAACCAGGAGACTCTTACATCTTCACTGAGTTTTGCCTCTTTATCACGGTTGAGTTTGTGCTGAGTGACCTGTGATGCTGTATAGCCATTCGAGGTGTAAATGGGCCACAAGAGTAAGTCTGCCGTTGATGGCAGCTGGATGAATGTCCTCTGATCCTCGAGACAGACAACCCTAAGGTCGGCATTTCGTTCCATCAATATTGATTCAAAGCTCAAGTCTTGCAAACGTGAGACGTTCGCGGCACTTAGCAAATGCCAGTTTGGAGTTTCAAAATGATGATTAACAGGCCGTGAAGTTTTATCATGCCAAGCTGATTTCAGACATAGCAAAGCAAAAATGAAATACAATTAAACCAACACTGGATTTCCGTATTCCTTCCACGTTTTTTTCAACCTAGTTGCAAGGCTCCCTTAATCACAGAAAGTCTAAATTTCAAAGCATTATAAATTAAATCCAGGTTATGTAATTGTTGTTAAATGATTTGCTTTGTTTAGTTGTTTTTACAAGAAGCAATTATTTATAAATGCATTTGCACAAGGAAGTCTGTTGTAGCTTTACTGCTGCTGAAAACAACTTTATTGAAGCTTATATCAAGGTTGCATATCTGGGTTTTTGCAGTTGCAGGTGGGAATGGTCTATGACGAGCTGCTACTGTATGAGATGTGAGTCTGTTTTTTGCAGGAACTTGGTCTGAATGATTGATGTGGATACTGATGTAGGAAGCATGCACATGGGCAGGCATGAGGCATGAAGAATGAACCGTGTTCAGTAGCCCCGTGGGGACAGCCCTGTTTCAAGCCTCCTTCTGCTCTCGTACTCCTTGGCAAGGAAGTCAAGCTCCTGCAAACATCTCTGTCTTCCATGCACATGTCTGCACAATGAAACACCGCGTAGGAGACACCCCGGGCTTTCTCTGAAGCGCACCTTCAGACCGTATGAAAGCCTGGAAGAAATGAAACCTCTTCTCTCTTGCAGAAACAATAAACCCATTCTGCTTGGGGCTTTTATCATGGAATCGGCAGAAGACTTCTATCAGTTTGTGGTAAGACCGCTTTGCAGAGATGGTGGGATCAATATATAATAAAAATATGAATTAGACTCCAAAGCAGAAATTTTGTCTGGTGAAGGTCAGGATGTTAGGAGGTGGCAAACTGGTGACTTCCAGGGACACTGGGCACCACAGTATAACAGACACAGGCAGCACCAGGACAACTGTGAGTATCTACATGTCTGTTTGTGTTTTTCTTTGTCTGTGGTGCTCTGGGACAGATCTGGAGGGAGGCCTGACAACCTGTAGGGAATACATGCACCCCTGCCATTGGAAGTTCTTACCACTGGTCACGCCCATAAATATAACAAGCTTCTGATAGCCACCCAATCAAAACTTTCTGCAGGTGCCATTGGTGATGATGATAGACAAGAATTGATTACATTTGGTTGACCAGCACTAAAGCCAACACATTAATCGGTGGACTAATGTAATACAATAGTCCATGAATTCTCATACAGTAATGGCTGGACCTCTGTGTATTTAATATTAAATAATACAGTATAATTTTGCCCCTCTGTGTCTTTGTGCAAACATGTTTCAACTCTCAAAGAAGATTATATTCTAATACAAACAGAGAACAAAAATAGTAGATGTGCTATGGCAATAATGCCACAGAAGAAGGCAGGATCCTTTACATGCTGTAATAGATGACATCACACTTCGATGTCCATTAATCTGTGCCGTTAGAGCCGAGCATATAGTGGAGCAGTAGGTCACTCTCTGGTCTGCAATTACATTTATTTGCAAGTGCCGCCTTTCAGACACAGTCTGGTACCTGTAAGCTTGGGCTCTCAGGGTCCGTCACACATGGGGCTTTGTATCCTGGAGAGATTTCTCATCTGCTAAGCTTGGAGCCCAAGAGCTCCCCAAACACATGCTGCTGCATGGCTATTTCCCTGCACATCCCTTCCATGTGTGCTGGAGTGACAACACATCACAGGACCTCACAGGCAAAACCTTCAGATGAAAAGGAAACTTGTAGGAGTTACATACGCAAAAATGTTCTGAGGGCAGAAGGAAAAATAATTGGTTCAGAGAGATAACCAATCAGAATGTACAGGAGCTGGGTCCAAGCAACTGGCGGTGGCAGGACCAAGAAATCTGATTGGTTGGTCCCACCTCATCTAGTTGCTTGGACCAACCTCCTGTACATTTCAATTGGTTACCTCTCTAAATCAATCATTTTTCCTTCTGCTCTCATAACATTTTGGTGCAAGTAAAACTCCCATGAGCGAAAAAGAAAGGTCAAGAAGAACAAAACATGGCCAACATGAATGCTGCACAGCCTCCGACTTCGAAGCACAAAACTAAACGTAACTGCAGTCACACTGATGCGGGAATGAGCAAGTTGTCGTTGGGTGATTGGCTGAACGAAACGTCTCCTGTAAGGACTCACTCTGGTTTTTGTTCCCGCCTGCATTTCACTGCTTTGCCTTGCAGTGTTATTATGTTTTCTCTACGTTTCCATTTAACATGGCCGTCACATACAGCTTTCTGACTGGCTGACAAACACTGGCTCCGTACTCATACCACGTCCTTGTGCTCCGATTAGAGAATGTTTTCTTCCTGCTATCACCCAAGCTCTGAATACGCATCAGAAAGAATGATTTGCACTTTACATTTTAAATAGAAAAGCACTTCTCACCACAGTATGACAGCTGAAGATAAACCACTGGAATCTCTGTACCAAGAAAGGGAAACGTTAGCACCCTTCTACAAAGGCATCGATGTGCTTTCACTGCTCTGGGTAAAACAAGAAGAAATACAGGCCTCACTGGAGCACGTGATTCTATATTTTTCATCAGAAATGAAAAATGCATGTGTTGGTAATTTCAAAAGGCCAGCCCATACAGTCATGAAGGGGAAAACGGGATTCAAGCCCAAGGCTGGCTCACAGACAAAATCAATTAGACTGGAAACTTATTTTCTCATTGTTGCTGTTGTTTTTTGTTTTTTACAGATGCACCCACTGGTAGCCAGTGTTTACACTCAGCGCATGCTGATTCGCTCAGCTGAACGAAAGGGCGGGTCAGACAGCTGGTGCAACTCTTATTGGCTGTTTTGCCATTCCATTCAGGGTTCCAACAAGAGAAATGGAACACTACAGACTGGTACGTTTGATGAATTGAAGCTCAGTGCCGCAGTGTTTATCATCACACAGAGACACCAGGAGCTTCTCCGGCTGGGCGGTGGGTCTGCTCTGTGGGCAAACGCTCCCATTTCTCCTCATCTGTTCCATCTACATTTATCTTGGATATTCACGTGGGAGCAAAGCCTCCAGAGAGAGAGCTTCCCATATAATGGCTATTTCATTCATCCAAAAAAGATCAAGACATAAATTGTGCAAGTATTTATGCAGAGTTATTCCCTTGCATTGCCTTCCTCCCCAAGCAAATGGAAATTATTATTAAGTATGACTTCAACTGATTATGAACAGATTATGCTTAACATTCATCTACAGAAGTTAAAACTTTTAACTTTTGTTTTTACTTAAGTTCATGCACATAGATTTGAAAACAGAAAAACTTTATTTATATATATATATATATTTAAATAAATACTGTGCTATTATATCTCATTCATGCAATGTCATTTATGTGATCCATCCATTCATCCATCCATGCATCCATCTGTCCTGTCGTATAGCTCATGGTTGTAGGAGGCCTGCACCTTATTCCAGGCAGCAAAGGGCAGAAGGCTCATCCCCTGGATCAGATGCCTGTGTTTTACCTCTTCAATTAAAAAGATATAGCAACTTTTGTGGTGCGTCTTTGCAGGCGTGAGCAGCCTAGCGCTTCGCCTCGAATGCTTCATGAAAGGTACTTTTTTGCCTGCCCGTAAGCTTGGGCAGGAAAACTCTCTGGATCAGGAGGCACAAGCTGGTCTGCGCTGGACTTCTCATGATTCTTCTGGTGGTCCAGAAACCTGATTAACTTTCTGGTGACAGTCTTCACTCTACTAGAACAGTTCTTCCACCACTTCACCATCTCCTTAAAGTTTGCATCTTTGGATGCCAAACTTCAGCCTCTTCTACTCCGTGGAAATAATCAAGACGGCATAAGACACTATGCAAATTCAAACTCCTCAATGTAGGCGATTATGTTCATTACTCTATTGCAGTAAAATGCATGGAATGTGAGTGCATGATTAGCCGAATATGATGTCATTGTTCGAGGTATAAGTGACAGACCTTCTTATTGGCCTCCAGGAATGTCCTGTCTGTTCTCCATAAAACTGAGGAAAGCACAGGTTCAGCTTATTAATCTACCATTAATAACTCAAAGTATCCTGACAAGTCACCACAAATAACGCTGCATAGTCGTGTTGTAGGATAAATCGTGTCACCAGGAATATGCTTCTTCATATGTATGTAGACTTCAGTGTCGGGAAACAGCAAAGAAGGTAGCTTGAGAAGTAAGGGCAGGTCTTTCCTCTCTTCTGGGACATCAGGAATTTGGAGGGAAGATTTTTTTATGTATAAATCCCCCTCAACCCTTTGTGAAAGGAGATGTACCAGCAGATTTTTGTGAGAATTAAATTAATTTAATAAGTAGTGCTCTAAATACTTTGCAGGGCATGTTTCAATAATTAACTCCCCCCCCTCCCCCACCACCACTATTTCAATATCATCTCCAGTTTGGAGTCAAAGAATGCTGTCTACACACTTTTTAATTGTGCCCATGGCAATTATACTGTGTTTGTAGTTATATTCCTGCTTGCTGGAGAAGCTACCAATTTTCCCAGGTGCCTGCAAACTTAGCACTGCTAAGCTAATTCAGAAAGCCCACATTAGGACTAAACACAAGCTTACGCTCCTCTCAGAGAACAGACGGTACATTAAACTGCTCTCCAATTATTTCCAGTTTATACATATACACAATTACTGCCCCTTTGGGGGACCGGATGATGGACGGGAATGTGTTTGATCATTTTGTTCCTTAGTTTGTTGCCGCAGTTTTCTCTTTAACATATGGTGAATCTATATATGTAGAGGATGGTATTACTTTGAAATCGTATGGTTAATGTATATTGGCTATGAGGCAACATTGTGTCAGTGTGATGAGGTCCCCCACCTCTAGAGTGGGCTGTCCTTATGCAGGGCTGGTGCCAGCGTTGAAATGTGGGGTGGGCCCCAGGATTACCTAAGGAGGTGGGGGTGGGTGATGACAGAGCGGGCCAAGCCCCCCCATAAAGCTAGGCTTACCCTTGTGAGTACTGGCTGCACACCTTGGATTCTGTGCTGACTTTGCTCCCTTACACAGGTTTCTCTACCACACCAATCTCCCTACTTGAAGTTTCCTGCCACCTTTGACCGGATACTTTCACAGTTACGCTGAGCAATTTTCCGGTCCAGCACAGAAGACGGATCATTAAATGTCACTCGCACTGACGTTGACCAGGGACATTTAAGTCACAAGGGCCTTCTGTGGACATCCCTGGCAGCATCTCTTCTAAGAATCCCTGTCCATCTGGAATAATCTGTTATACAATGGGTGCGATCAGCATGCCCTGATACACTCAAAGGCTGCTCTGAAATGTCTGGGTCAACCACAGCCCCAAAATGAGAGATGCAGAGGAGTGCGGGACAGATGGACAGACCTCCTTAAAGCCCGTGTAATGAGTTTGCCTTGCTGAATTGATGTTATGCCTCTGAGTTTGGGCGAGAATTTGTTTGACTGGTGATGCATTACGGAGCAACAAAGACTGAATTCCTAAAACAACGTGGAACAGACTGCGCGAGGCCAAAGAACAAATGGTGGAGAACACGAGCAGAATGAGAATGATCTGGGAGGGATTCCCAAAGTAGCTCCATAAACGTCCATGACACACATTGCTGCTCTCTAGGCTGACGTCTGAGCCCCAGTAACAGATCGTCCGCATGGAGATGAGCCTGTCTAACAGCTCCACTAACCCCTTCCCACATCCTACCTCCTCATTCCGGCAACCCTTCATCTCCAAATCCAGCGCGTGACTCTGGCTCCCACTCCATCTGTCCAAACTCTTGCTCACCCTTCCTCATTAATGTCATCTGTCTCTCTCTGGCTGAGCAGAGCTCTTAAAGGTAAAGAATGTAGCGAATCCCTATGCAACAAGTTAGGCCCTGTCAAGGATCTAACCCACATTCGCAGCATAACACTACAATGTGCTATCTGCTCAGTCTCCCTGCAGGATATAGGATTACCGTACCTCAGCGAGCCTGCGGCTAAGAATCTTAGCTAATATGAACTTTCTGTGACTTCACGAAGGTGAACAAATAGACAGAGGAGTAAAACACCTGGGAAAATAATGAGCAACAAGAACAACAAGATTTTTGTCTCGAGTGGTGCAAGGGTTCGACTTCTTTACATGAATATGAGTATAAATCTTAATAAAAAGAGAGCCACCCGACTAAAACTTAAATCACATTTTGCTCACAAAGAGAAAGATTTAATAGGGTTTTATTCCACATGCTGCTAATACAAGCCTTTTGTAAGTAATCCACAGATCTTAGCAGTCTGATGTCAGTAGTGTGGGCTGCTTATAATCTGCTTAGGAGACGATACAGCCCCTCTTGTGGATGATGTTTGCGCGCTGTGGTATCCTTTGCTCTTCTGAAGCTTTTGATTTATGCACTGTAGCCATTATTATTACAGGAGAGAAGTTCACCTTGCGCTGTAAGTGTACAGTACTGTAAATGAGGTGTAACAGAGGAGTACCCAAGAACCCGCAGGCTCCCCGGCTCTGGGTGAATCTCTCCACATGTGCCTTCAGTCATTCGCTACATCCCTTTATACGCACTTCCTGTTTCCTTTCTCGCTGGTGCTCTTCCAAAGCCACACTGCATCTTTTTGCATCTCTTCTTCTAATGCCGTACTCTTCCTCATGCGTTCCATACAGTACTTCTCCTACTCGTCCCATAATGAAACAATGACTTTTGACCCTTATTAACATAAAAACAGCAACTAATGATAGGAATCGGTGATATCCATCTCACTCCATAGATGCTATGACTATATCAGTCATGAAAACCATACTAACACTGCTGCTGCTAATTTGCACCAACCACTGTAGGCAGCCTGAAAGTACTTGTTGGTTCTATAATAGGTTTATTTTCATTTTTTTCCTTTCCAGCATATTAACCTATTTGGCTTCACTATGTGAAAAACGTTCCAAAAACAAATCTGCCCAACAGAAATGTACAATCTTCACACCACAAATACATTCACAGCATTAATGCTGTAGTCTAATTCCTGCAGTTGGATGTTCACCCAAGTGTTCCGCAGGAATTAATGCCATTACCTTGATTAGACACCTAGGACATTGCTGTGAAAACCTGATATTACCTGTACCTTCCATATAGGACACTGAGCCCTGACTTTGAGTGGAAAGACGGCTTTTTCCCCTCAATTCCTTTTACTTGAGCTAAGAACAACCTGGAAAATATTGACACCTTCTCAAAGTCCTTGGCAGGATTGTGTGCTCTTGATAAATGATTACTCTGTCATCACTCTGTCCTGCTCACATACAACTTCAGGTTTCAATGCTCTCCAGCACACCTTTAAACCCTTTTGGATGGGAAAACACCAGAACTCACTTCTTGCTTGTCTTTTCTATTACCTAAAGGAAATAAGGATTTTTCACAGTGGAGTTCCTCACTATCACATCATTGGCCCGTTTGCTGTCTGTTTGATCCAGCAGGTACAGCATGCTGTAATTCACATTGTGGTTATCTTCACCCGTGTTTCAATGGACTTGGTCATGCTTTGGTAACCTTCTGCTCTGACCTCTCTGGCCTTCCTGGCTTCCATGGCTACTAGAAGGCCATGGTGCTCTCAGTCATCGATGTCTGATCTGAACCCCCCACCCTACCTGGCCAATGGTGAACATATGGATGCACACTTCAGGAAATGCTCCTTTTACATACAGCTCTGGAAAAATTTAGAAAACACTCTGTTTAAAAAAAAATAAAAAAATCAGCATTTTTAAATCCTGGTTTAATCCTGGTTCTGCTGCAGATGGCTATACTGAGTGAACAAGTTGCTTTCAGTGTCAACATTCTTAATACCGCAGCGTACAAGAACAATGTTAAGCTGGAGACACTGGGAAGGACGGACAACTAGCCAGGTAGAGGGCAGAAGCGACGTTCTAACGCCAGAGATGACGGTCAACGTATCTGTATGGTCCGCATTCATAAATTGATAAATGAATGAAACAAATTTTTCTCTGTGGTCTCTTAATTTTTTGCCGAGCTGTATATTGGGTTTCTAGACGTATTAGGGTTGACATCGCCAGCACACTTATACAGGAGCTTTGCCTGTCTAAAGACTGCATCACGTCTTCTGGCACAGCTCTCAGACGCCCCTAAGAGTGAAGAAGCTGCAAAGCTGCTTTTCAGTTCTGCTCTCAGGACAGGATCCGCCGCCACAATCGCCGGATCATGTGGTTTTTCATTCAATTACCAAGCTGGTTCAAATGTCTGTCTTACTTACGCACATCTGCAACACCTCCAAAAAAGTACAGTGTTCCAACCCCAAAGCACCGTGTCGTAAAAGATTAGCATCTCTCTGACAGACTCACACAAATCATACTTCCTAACGCATTTGGTCTTCAGTCCCAGAGAGACAGACCACGCTACCTTCAAGTGCCACAATTCCTCTGGTGGAATCCAAAGTCTCTGACTCAATGAAGCACAACAGACACACAGATAAAAGCAGCACGGTGATTTTTTAAATGTAATTTCAGATGAACAAAAATATATGCCCTCCGTAGTCTGAACTATTACCTGCTGAATAAGAAGCCTCTCCTTTTCAGGAGGGGGTGGAGTTAATCCTCATGACAGGCATCGATTGGACAGCTGTGTTCTTCCTGTACCAGATGTATGGCGGAATGCCCTGCTGCATCCAGGTGTTTTTTTGTTTGTTTAAAGTATTATTATGTTGCCCCGGGGGTGCGATTCTAGTCATTTTGAGTTGTGTCTATGCTGTGTTTGTTTCACCATCTGGACGCTTTGGGAGAAGCCCTTAGTCATTCCGCCCTGATTTGTGGCCTGATTGGGGAGAGTTCAGAGCAGTGATGGTCCTCATCGGCGCAAACCCTGCAGACTGCAGATCTGGGGAAGCTCTCTGACCTGCAGCCTCGCTTGGGGCGAATGGGGCTGTGTGAGGCATGTCGGCCTCTCCGGAGAACCCTGAGCTCTCCTGCAGCACATGGGATCCCATGGCCGCTGCTCTCCTCACAATCAGTTTGGTGACATTTTACTCACTGTGAGCACATTTAAAATCTGAGAGGTTGCACTGGCTCTATCCAGGCCTGAAGTTTGAACGCCCCCCCCCCCCC
>JAABNY020000032.1:20832758-20848068 GCA_015164015.2 Brevimyrus niger
GGGGGGGGGGGGGGGGGGGGGGGGGGGGGGGGGGCGGGGGGGTGACGGCTCAAAGAAGCCACTGCTCCCACATGGCTGCCGTTCTCGCCGAAAACAGGAATAACAGACAAGAAGCGGCACCGACGCTAAAAACGCTCAGGGGACGAGCTGTGATGCTGGCCCAGAGAGAGAGCTGCTCCCCGGGGTGACTCTGCCTTTGTCTTCATGCTGGATAGATGTGGCAGCTGAGCGTGGGGACCCCTGTGATGTGTACGGGGAGGTGGACGGCATGACATGTGTGACACATCTGCACAGGGCTGCAAAAGGAAGGGAATGTGTACATTTACACTGAATGCTGCAGACGTGGGCTTCTTTACAGTCTGTGAGACAGTAGTCAGTAACCCTGTCACACGGGTCACTCTAAGGACAAAAGGCCTCTCATTCTACAGTGTCTCACACTGATGCAGCAGAAATTCTTTTAGGTAAAAATAAATGGTTGTTATTTAAAGCAAAATTTAATCATAGAGGATGGAAAAATCCGTATGGAATTTGAAGCCAGCAGAGCTCCCTCTGGTGGTAGGCAGGCTCAGCAAGCCGAAGGCCACACAGACAGCAGGCGCCCTGTGCTGGGTGAGATGGGAAGCTGACAGCAGGAGTCCCATTAAGGCCAGTGTAAATAGGAGGAGCACGTTCAGAAGGCCACACGCACTGGACAATTTTATAATCTTGCTGGAGTAGTTTATTAGCATTCCCAATAATGATTATTTATTGCATTTCCATGAAGTATAACATACATTTCAATGCCATTAATGTGAAATGGAAATAATGATACAGACTGATTAATGTGATATTGTGTTTAAGAGGCTGTAAATGACAAATGAAAGTAAATGAATGAAGTCATATAGATACACAAGGCTTAAAATCCCCTTGGGCATTAATAAAATGTATCATCCATCCATCCATGCATCCATTCACCTTAATCCCCTACAAGCTTCCTTTAAGACTGCCGAGCGAGAGTGGCAGAATGACATTGCTTAAATCGGGTTCATGTTCCGCTGCTCAGACTTTACTCTGACCTTGATGAAGAGGGGAAGCGCCTATCATTCAGTGTGACTTGCATTAGTTACAAATTAAAAACAATTTACACAAAGCCTGTTTATAAATATTTACAGAATGAATTGCTCATACCTCACAGAAGGACATAACAGCAAGGTCAAATCTGAGACCTGAAGCACAGCCTACTGATCATCATTTTTTATTATTTGAAATTCAACAGGTTGTGTAACTGTATAATGATTTTTTTTAATCTATTCAGAGTTGGTATAATGACAATGTGTCTTAAGTTGCAGTTAAATCATCACGCAAAAATATTCAGTTTTTATATGTCACGGTATAGCAATATATTAGCGATACTCAACCTGATATGAATACTTCAGACATCCAGCTATCTATCTTTGACACCGCATGTCCAGTACAGGGTCACATTGGGCACAGAGCCAATTCCTGTAACTATCAAGGGATGCCTAGGATTGGATGTCAGTTGTATTGGGAACAATTAAAATTACTGGCAACAGAATGTACTGCATTGGTAGGTGTAGTCAATGGATAGTGTGAGTAATGTACTCTGAGGAGTAAGTAGTGAGAAGGAACATTCCATTCTATAATGATGTCCTCCCAATGAGCTAAGTCATGTTAGTAATGAATGAAATGTCAGTATCTTTTTTACACTCAGTGGGTTTTCAGAAGCCACTTTCTGAAGATAGCCTGATGGCTGCAGGAGATGTCCACCAGGCAAAAGTCACCTGCCCAAGTGTTTCACACATTGTAACTTCAATACTAAGCAACTGCAGTCTCCTCACTTTGCTGTCAGCAAGGTTAAACCCCTGAGAAATAAAACAAATTGTTCCTTTAATGTTGAATAAAACAAACTAGCAACTTTTGTGGAAAAGTCCTCTTGGGCTCTAATTATGTAAAACTATAGACATCAGACAGGCCTGCATTCTTTAATGAGCACTTCAGAGTACAGAGGGGAATTTAAGCGCATATTAATGAAGTAAAAGATAACGGGAGTCGACACCATGTCGTATTGGGCCTAAGTGGTATATTTAAGGTGGAGTCAGGCGGGAGACAGAACCACGGTGAATACCCCTCTCCGCAGCACCATCTAAACAGTGAAAGACTGTAAGTGATAGACTGACAGGCGACAGCCTTCACCAATCTGCCTGTACACATACCAAAGCTGCGATAACAGTACACTCAACAGTAATTAAGATGAGTATCGTTAACTCTGCCGTGATTAATCAAAAACAAAGTTTATTTTCCAAGCACCCATTTGTAGATTTTTTTATTTCGATAAGTGTCTCCTAAGGAATTCAGCATCAAGAACGATCCCTCGCTTACAGGTCCACGTGGAATTCGGGACAGCAGACACCGGCCCCCCCTCTCTGTGACGTTTTCCCAATCCGCCGCTGCTCAGCCTTTTCCAGGCGGCTGAAGGGTAACCCTCGTAGCTCACGATTATTTGTCATCTTTGAGGAACATGCCTTGGGCCCCTGAGAACTTCAGAGGCCTGGCACGCTAATCTGCTGATCTGCATTTTGCCCCGAAATGAGAGCGGCCGCCCTCAGCCGCCGCTCGGACTCTCCTGGCTGAGGATTGTGGGTTAAACGCTTCCCAGGGCGGCGGGACTTGGGAGCGGAAGCTCATCTTCAGAGGCGCTCGCTGACAGCCCAGGCATGTCGTGTTGCTCGGCGCCACCGGAGTCCTGCTCGGCCAATTAGCATTGATAAAGAGTCCCGTGCGACTGTACAGCTACTGAGCAGCTTCAGTTGATCCTGCTTTTGATGTACGTGACTCCCTTCCAGGGATGTGCTTGTATCCTCTGCATTTCATAACACCGCTTTAGGAGAGTAGGCTGCCTGCACACGCATTCTGCCTTCGTGAGCGTGTGAGGGAATCGTGAACATATTAAAGTTCAAGTTACAGCATCTGAGAAGCTTTGACGCTATTACTTCATTCGCAGTAAATTACATTGCCGGTGTCATCCAACAAGAAAAGAATTAATTATTCTTCAAGATGCAGTTATAGTTATAAACAAACTAAATGAATTATAGCATTCTGTGAGGCATGTTTTAGAACTAATTACATTATTATATAAATTATATAAAGTGAGAAAATCATGTGATACTCTAAAAGGAACAGCTGGCTAATCCTTAAAAAACAGGCAAGAAAAGCTTCGGATACTCTGGATAAAAATAAAAGTAAAGAGAGATGTAATTTTCTGTAGGGTGATGATGAGGAGATTAAAGACAAACCTGTTACTCACCTGCAAGCAGTTACTTGTTTTTTGGCAGTCAATTGGTTAATTGTCTTTGACATAAAACCTTTTAGGTTGCATGAATGGTACAGAACAGGTTTGGGATGCTGGGAGTTTGTTCAGCTTCTTGCCTGCTGTTCAAACCATTTGTTTGGTAGGAAATCCTCATCATTTCAGCTCCTTCATCATACAGACGTGACCTTTTTTTGTGTAATTTAGCTCTTATTGCTGTCCGTGGCTTAATTTTACATATTCCACTCAAAAGGGTAGCATTTGAGCCCAACAGATGCATCTACAAATGGCAGAAAACCTGCTAGCTCTGCTCAAGACGTTAAATTCAGGCATGGTGGCGATCGCTTCTCTGCATGAATGGAACCCGCATCACTCTGTTTACTCTAAGCCCTTTTGTTAAACAAGTCAGCCCGAAATTGGTAATTACATGCCCACAACGGCGTGTCAATGAAAGCATAGCTTCTATAAATCCCAGAAACAATGGTGGTGGCTCTATAAATATGTTATTCTCAGTGAAATTTGCATATTTTAAAAAGACGTGAACCCCAGGGGCTTCAAAGAAGTATCATTTCCTCACCAAAGGCATGCAAGTCAGTCTGAAGTGAACTAATGATGGGATTTTCCTTTCAAGAATAAAATCTTGTTATGCCCCATTACACAGGTTAACTAAGTCAGGAGGAGCTGCAGAAGGAGTATATTAGAAAAATTTGAGGTATTATTGCTTACTGCTGTGGCTCTGCATATTCTTTATGGGTTAAGGCTACATCTATTTATTCATATCCTCATTTATTTTTGATTCTTCTGCTAACAAATATACAAGTGCGGACTTCCACTGGAAGTGTTCAATAGGAGGCGCAGCTGAGGTCTGTCAGCTGTCCAGGATTTCCGGTGCTTCTAAACACGAATCACTTGTGCATTTGCGCAAAATTGTGTGTCAGGCCTGTAAATAATATGGATTTATGATTGTCCGACATAGACCATCACAAGAAAAGACTGAGGTTCAGAAAATGATTACAGTGAAGCCTCAGATATCGTGTTTACATCTGTAACTGTAGCTCAGTAAATGCTGTAGATGTATGTTTAACTCTGGAAATCTGAATGCATTTACACTTAGTCATGATATGACAGCAGAGCTGGACAGAAAAGCAGGAGTAGATGAGGCTACTATAGGAATTGCCAGGATATTTACAGCGCTGCACTAGGTACATATTGTACTGAAAAATGATCCTGTTAATGCGATTCAGCCTTTAATATTATATCCAGGCCAAAAACTGTGCAGAATGTTGAGAGCAAAATTTCTATGCTAGATCATTTGATTTCTGTCAGATTGTCCTCTATCAGTTTTCATTATTCAAGTAGACCAGTTAGAGGTAAGCATTCTGAATGTAAAAAGCTGCTTGTTCGATAATCCAGCCATCTGTATATGCTAATACTCACACAGACAGGGGGTGTTCTCACCATCGAGGAGGGAGGGGAGGGGGGGCAGTGTATCGGAGGATGGGCGGAGGGGGTCAGGAGAAGGGAGTTGGGGGGATTTTACCCGGGAAAGATGGACTTTCAGCATGCTGGGTACCAGCACCATCGGTGAGCGGGGGGGGCGGGGCCGGCTGCGGGGGAGGCGGCGGGGGGTGTGGGGTGGGGGGCGGACGGGCGGGGGGGGGGGGGGGGGGGGGGGGGGGGGTTAACCTTCGGACTGGTATTAATAATTCCCCTGCAGGTGGAGCAACCCCCCCCCCCCCACCCCCGCCACTTCAGCACCTTAACCCCGGTTCAGTCAGCTGTGAAACCTCCGTCAAGCAGCTTTGAGATACTGGCTCTGGCCTTGGGTTCAAACATGCTCTGGCCGTGACTCGACGCGGCCGCTTTTCTGCTTAGTGTTGCTTGAGAATGCTTTACCACACTCTGGTGACATCAGGATACATTTTGTATGGTTTCTTCGTATTACAACCAAGTATCAGCGTGAGAGTTTAGGTCGTGACATAGCACACGACCCCAGAATTCAAAGGTAGAATCAATACATTAAGGTAGCTTCTCACATGGAAGCAGAATTTCTGGTTTATTTCATTTTAAAGATCATACATGGCATCTAAAAAACTGTAATTTGCAATATTTGTTTATTAAATGCTTTACATGCTTTATGCCTTAAGATCTTTCATATTACTTTCATTTGCATGTAGCCTAATCCACAATAAGCAATCAATTTGTATGATAAAATGTGTCTAAAATAAATTTTTGTTAGTTTTGTCATTTTTTTCTCTAGACCTGGATTTGATAAAATATTTTTGTATTTTACAGGAAGAAATGGTAAACTGATTAACTACCCTTGAGGCACAATTAATAACTTAACAGTGAAATTGTCTAATTTGAGATTGTCTTAAAGCTGATTTTTAAAATTAGGGGAAATTAATATGTTACGGTAATGAGTTGGTGATTAATGACTCATACATGATACTCCCCTTTGTGTTAATTCTTCTTGAATTTAAGGATTCGACATATAAATACTTATTATTATAAGTTTTAATATTAGATATAATTAACCACAGAAAAAATGCGATTGTTTTTTACCTAGGGCCAGATTTACTAACGGTTTGCACCAGCACAAACCCTCTTCTAGCATAAAAATAGTACTGTCGAGATTTACTAAAGACACACAGTGAAAAGTTAGCAGTGTTGAGTCGTTAATGCTGTTAGTTTTGCCACTGGATATATTGCATATGCATTTGTAGGACTTACTTTGCAAAGTCTAGGAGAGGACAGTATCATGCAACGTGATTTAGGCTACTAAGGATTGCAGTAGGAAATTAACTGCAAATTGTGCTATTACGTAACGCAGGAAAAAAAGCCATTGGTAAATTGGTCATTATTTAGATGAACTGACTGTGTCTGTGTTCATTAATTTGCACATTTTTAGTAGATCACCCCCAGAACAAGCCACTTCCACTGGTGCATTTTTGGTAGCGCCGTGATTTAATCGTATACAAGCCTATTTCTGCTGATTTAGCCCTGTGAGTCTCAAACAGTCAAAACAGTAAAAAAAAAACCCTGTCAACCAGTTGAATTGCTTTACAAGTTATGAAGCGTTTAAATGGGTAAATATGTGACATGATAGCCTTGTGGCACTGAGACAATAAGACACGGTGATGGGACTGCAGGTGTTAGCGTTACACATTTTTAGCATCTCTGACTGATGTACAGATGCGTTGAAGCTGGGCTGCTGATCTCCCTGTCTTTCTCCCAGATGCATTCACAGGGTATTTATTTCACATGGTTCATTTCACATCTTCTGCCGAGAAATATCCATTTAAACCAAAGTTTAAAACTCATGTGAAATGCTCAGTGCTTGCGGAGGCTGAGTGTACCGTCTCACCCCCAAAATGAAAAATCTTTAATATTATCTCCTGGAATAACCAGCAAAAATGAAAAGAAGTACTTAGATCCCTACAGCAGAGGTATTAAACATAATGTTTGGACAATTCCTGGGCAATTTTGGAAACAAAATGCTCAGCTGGATCTAAAAAACAAGTAACAGTTTCCTTTAAAATGTAATTACTGGCATGGGCAATTTATTGAACGCATGACTGCATCTTGTGAAGCCCCACAAATCACATACAGTGTCTTCCACTAGTAGAGGCCTATAGTTGTGTCAGGAGCGCAGTGCTGAAGCTGGTGGAGCACAGTGACCCAGCCTGAAGGCACCTCCTTATCAAGCAGTGTGTAGCCAGCAGGACCCCTGAGATGTAAGCCATTCTCCGGCTTCCCAGCCTGGGCTCAGCCTGTTGATTTTCCCATTGTTATGTGGATGGATTGACCTTCGAAGAAATCCACACAACCTTCAGCAGATTTATTCTTCATTGACTTCAGCCCAGTGTACTTTGGAAATAAAACATAAGCTCGACATGCCAGCATAGCACAGCAGCCACCAGGGGGAGTACAGGTGCGCTGTCAGAGGAACTCGCCATGGCCAAACCGTCAAAGATTGACAGGCAGCAAAGACAACAGCAGCTTATTGAAAACAAGCGCAATTAAATGAAAAAAGTCCATTTCCAATTAAAAGGTGTTGGCTAATATGGTAGCACATTTAAATCACACTGGATTTGTAATATATATTAAAGTCTATGCCTCTCAAAATGTGTGCCGTTTTTATATAAGAATGATTCATTTTCATTCATATTACCGAAGCCTCTTTAGCGCGATTGTCTTCAATCATTTAGTAATTGGTGCTGTGACATTTCCACGCTCGTATTACCCACAACAACCTTCGGTTGCGCTCCCCAAATGCCCCGAGGCTTTCTGTTTTGCAATTTTTGGCGCAGATTGATTTTAGCACTCCTCCTCGCCAATTTGGGCTGCCCTCTCCTTCTTATATTCCACTGATACGATGCACTGGGGAGGGCGGTTAGCTGCTAAGATCCAGCTGAGATGGGGTGCAGGATTAAATTCCATATTAAAAAAAGCGGTAATGACAGCAGCGTATTTGCTGCCTAAGGCTGACGGGAGGGGAGACGGGGCCTGTCTATTCTGCTTCTTTTACATGATTAAATTACACGAGTGATCGAACACACGGGATATACACACAGGGAAAACATGACTCTTCATATGCTGCAGTCATCACATAAATGCATGTTTTTATTTTTACTTCTTGTATGTATTTATTTTATAAATAGAAAGTGATCAAGTGCAATTTGTGTGGTCAATAACAGTGGTCACCAAGTATTAGACAACTGAATGTAGTTGAATCTGGACCACGCAATTGATTCCCTCCAGTCACAATTTTTATAGTCAGGTGATGCCCCCACACAGGTTGGTGAAATTTATCATCAAGGGACCCCCATGTGAGTCAGCAAATTTTATCATCAGGGGACCCCCACACAGGTTGGGGCATTTTTGTTACTGGGGGACCAAGAAACAAGTAACCAAATTTTATCACCAGGAGACCCCCACATGGCTAAGCAAATTTTATCAGGGAACACCCCACAGGTCGGCAAATTTTATCATCGGTGGAGTGAATTTTATAGGGACCCTTATAGAGGTCGGAAAATGTATTATCAGAAGATCTCCACATGGGTGAGCTGATTTTTTTCATTGGGGGACCCCCACATGGGTTGGCATATATTATCATTGGGAGACCCCACGCGGATCGGCGGATCATTGGGAAACCCCCATACAGGTCAGTGAATTTCATCATTGGGGGGCCCCCATGCCGGTCTGTGAATTTTAACATTGGGGGACCCCCATGCTGGTCGGTTAATTCTATTATCAGGGGAATCCTACTGGGGTCAGCAAATTTTATCATCTGGGGACCCCAACATGGGTCAGCAAATTTTATCATCTGGGGACCCCCACATGGGTCAGCAAATTTTATTGGATGGAGTGAACCTTTTCTTTCTTGTATGGAGATATATTTAGAGACCCCTACAACTATTACATAATAACTAAATGAATAGACACCTTTATTTTTCTTTACTGGTGTTTGGAGAACCAAAAATGCTGCCAGATTTGGACAACTGCAAAGTAACGTAAGAGCCTGGGGGTAGTTTCTCCACCCAAGTGGGAGTATTAGCTTAGTATGGGGGGCTTCAACAGCTCCCAGAGTGGTGTAGTAAGCTTGGGTGATGGTGAGTAAGGTTTTATTTTAGCTCCATTTAGCATCGCCTTTCTTAACTTTTCCAACTTTTTAAACTGCAGAACGCCTCAACTTCGTCGTCAAAGACAAGAAGACGTGGGGAAAAGGAGGAGTGGGGTTGAGAATAAAGATGATGGAGTTGTCTGGAGAGCTTAAGAAAGAGATGGAGCCGGTGGATGGGAGCGTCTCAGGGAAATACCCACAGCATTTTCTGCAGTCATAAACATTGTCAGACTTTGTAATACAAAGGTTCTCAGTAAAACAGAATACAAAGTATACCCACATAGCAGGGCTGGGTTTTTTCTTCCTTTTTTGTCTTCTGAGAAAGCTGCAGGTTATATCAGTTAAACTCAGGCAAGTAAGAAAACAGTGATGCAGAAGCTGTCAGTTTCCTTGGAATTGGACTCGGTTATTCCTCCGAGGCGGCCTGAACTTTCCACATTCTGTTCCCGGAAACACCTCACGCTTTGTTGATAAACAAGCTGAATAAATATTCACCTTAAGCTTAAAAATGTCTTAACAATCACTTTAAATCATTGCACCTTCATTCAGATTTAACCTGAACAGCTGAACAAATATTGTTTAGCTGACAGAAAAATATATTTATTGAGTAATACAATGTTTACAGGCCAAGATCATTCTTTCACGTTTCACAACTGACTGGCTAATATCCAGTGACATATTTCATCGTGTCTAACCTGTAAATATTACACTTTTTTTTTTGTAAATGTGCAAATTTGGGATTCATGAATGTGAAAACTTAAAACATTATGGGAAATGTATTTTAATCCTGTAGTATAATATTTAATTCCTTATTCCAGGAAGGACAGAATTAGCGTCATTATAAAATTTAGTTCTATATAAGTTTTAATGAAATTGTAGATTAATAGGGGTCAGACTTAAACCATGCCCAGGCAGGTGTAACCCCCTCAGAAAACTATGGTCTAATTGTAACCTGATTCCATTCACTAATGAATTCCTGTCCTCCAGCAGTAAAAACCACTGACTACCTGCTAATATATTCCTGAAGTGTGACACTGGAAAACACTGCAAATGAGCGTCTGCTGGCTTAAAACATAAAATTTCAAGTAGGTATTAATTTATGTGCATGTTTCTGATCAGCCATGGGAGGAGCAGCACACAGTTTGAGTGGAGCACCACATGGTTTTGGAGGAGCAGCACACAATTTGCGAGGAACTGCACAGTTTAAGAGGAGCAGCATGCAGTTTAGGAGGAGTACCACACTGCTTGGGAGGAGCCACACAGTTTAGGAGGAGTGGCATGTGGTTTGGGAGGAGCAGCCTGCAGGTGGGGAGGAGCAGCACGCAGGTCCGGAGGAGCAGCACCCAGCTTGGGAGGAACCATGCAGTTTAGGAGGAGTGGCATGTGGTTTGGGAGGAGCAGCCTGCAGGTAGGGAGGAGCAGCACCCAGTTTGGGAGGAGCAGCATGTGGCTTAACGGGAGCATCAAACAGTTTGGGGAGAGCACCACGCAGTTTAGGAGGAGCACCATAGATTTTGTGAGGAGCACTGCACAGTTTGGGAAGCCCATAATGTGAGGGGAATTGCGTAGGTGTCCCGGTGACAGGCAGAGTATATTATTGGCTGGAATGGAGCCTGATCACATTCATTATTTAAAATGATTTTAGAGAATTATTCATCTGTTAGGTCGGTGTCCCTTGAGATCTCCCCGATCTGTTTATGCGTCTAAGCTTCAAGCCTGCTTCAGAACACATAACGCTGCAACATCAATTGCACAGAGATGAGAGTAACGGGAAGGAGAAAAAACAACTGAATTTTATCAAAACAGATTGTCAAACCAGATGGGAATCGCGTCATAACTGAGCAAGTATGTATGGGAAGCCCTTTGATTAGCCGAATGTGGCCTAGCTTGCAGGTAGCGCATAGCCTGGTTTTCATGCATCCTTTTTTTTTAGCTACTGATCCACAACAGGATAAAGAAACCAGGACTTCTACCTTTAGTGCATTTTCACTGTTCAAAATCAATGGGTCATTTATTTGCTTATTTGTTTTGCTAATCATATAAAACATTGTGTCCCTAAAAATATTGGGCTCATTAGCACAAAACTGTGGACTTAATAGAGAGACGAGATCATTAAAAAAGTAATTATTTATTCTTAAAACAGTTATTTGCACATCTCCAGGGAATACTAATAATGATGTCTTCCAGCAATCAAAACTGCTTAAACTCTTGTCAGAAATTATCTTGGTGAATGTCTCCATGCAAATCACGCACTACGCCATGTGAGAGCATCGCAAACCGGCAGGAGTAATTGAAAATGAAAATGATTTCTTCTGCAAATCAATTTCTGGGGGGGATGAGGTATTTTCTGCTAAGTTGCACTTGGAGTAAGTGTTTGACAAAGACAGGATGGCGACCATTAGCATTTTACATCTTTATATATTGACTAGAATTGCTGTTCCTGGCGGCCATCAGACAGGAGTGCACATTCACCTGGGCCGCCATTCCTATGCCCCCTGCCCTCTGGACCAGAGCGGCCATTCATTTGCAAAAGGACCGTATTTATGGAAACATGTGTTTTACACTTAATTGCTGAATTAGCAGCATAACGGAAATTTCAGAGAGATTTGATGACTTGCTCTTATTAATTGGAAGGTAAAATGGACAGAATGCAGGGATGGGCAGGATCAGGCATGCGACTCTCTATTCCATTAAGGCCGACAGCCCTGCGTTCAACACAGTAATACTGAGGACCAATGGCGTCCCCAGCACTCATACTGTATAGTGGTCACAAAAAATGTAGCATTACATATGTTATCCATCAAAGTACAATCACTCTAGACACCACGAGTCCTCTATTGAGATACTGGCCAAAAGTCAAAAACTGAGAGATTTTAAGTTCTCATGAAACGTGTCAAAAACGCATCCTTATTCATCATAGAGGCTGAATTGTGATACTTAAGAAAACATACTGTATATGTGAGAGTTTAAGGGAGGCCACTGTGGGTTACGAGAGTTCCATTGTATTTCCCATTAATATTGATTGCGCTGGACATTGTATTATGTCCAAGTTGAGTGTAACAAATTGTCAAACTGTGTAAGACACTGTGGCAGTTAACTCAGCCAGTGGAACCGAAGCTGCCTGGAGGCCTGAAAAAATACAAGGATAATAATTGAAACTGGGGGCGATTTTCCAGCAAAAGCGGAATCTGGTTAGAGGTGGTGAGCGATGCATCTCCGTTTGGACCAGCTACACTGTCTGCACTGGTCTTCTGTGACAGGCTTTTCCATATTAAGCTAGATTTACATATTTTTCTTGGCCACTGAATGCTGAAACATCTGATAGTCAGCAGAATTATGAACTATTGTTAATAATAATACAGTCAACCAGGTATCAACTCTTTCTTAACAGTTTCTCAGCCTATTTCTGAAGAAAGGCTATTGTTAAAAAAACGTACAAGATTATCGTAAACTATCTTTACTGTCAAATTGACAACATGCTTAACGTATGCAAATATTTTATCTGTACATTTTCTAAAACTATGTCACATTGGAGCCAATCATGTTGCCATACCAGTTAAACAACATACCACACCATTAAATACGAACTTCTACATACAGTAGAGTACTAAGTGATTTAAAGCATTGATTAACTTATTGTCAGTTATTGTTCAGCAATTAATTATTACCAGTCATCTGTGAATAAAGTTTGCTGAAAATGCAGTTTTGGGAAAATCCCTCAACATTTCACCAACACTGTACTACCAAAAAAATAAACGGTTAAATAGGAAAAAAAAACACACATGAGTATGTATGTTAAACAAATATATCTCTGCCTGTCTGTGTAGCTATAAGCCAAATGAACACTGTCAGGGAGCAGGGAATGTGCAGAGGTGTTTTGTTAGATACTAGTGAACACGGGCTCCCCTCTGCCAAGACAGTGTTACAGTCAAGGGCAAGTTCAGCTATTCAACATTTTCATCCACAAACAAACACAGGGCAGCTTGGGGCGGAATTTGCCACAGGCAGTAAAACAGACACCTCAAAGGGGTTTCTTTGGCAAAGATGGCATCTCGTCGAGTATTTAACAAGGAGCTGTGTGAAATGTGGGCAGCCTCTCGAGTTATTGAAAAGCTGAGTGCTTCTATTTCTGCTTTAGTACTAGGGTGGGGATTATGTGACTATCAAAGGCCGGTGTCTGACTGACGTGAATGTTCCCCCTGACAGAATAAAGACATTAGTGGGTCTCTTCGCAATGTCTTTCCAAGGCTGTCGTGGTCAAAATCACCTCACGGTCTATATTTGGAAGAAGATATCATTTCTGCAGGGAAGGTCAGATATGTTGAATGATGTGTGGTTTTATTGCTTTCATAATCATTGCAGCTGTACCGTCACTTGGCCGCTGTAGGGTATCCACACAGAGAGAACTCACGGTCCAATTATTGTTTTCCTAAGATGTCCTTCTTCTTAATGAGCTAACAAAATGTGAATGAATCAAAGGCTGCTTCTTACTCCCTACATGCCAGTGAAGGCAGCCGGAGTTTTTTTCTTCCTCCTTGTGAGTGTGATTTTGATTGGACAGCCATATTTCAGCTCACTCAGGTACGGTCCGCTCAAATGTCAGCCTGTAATTCTGTTTCCTTCGTGATTATATGAGCCTGTTAAATATTTAATTTGATCTGGTATTTAATTTATGGTCGAGAGCTTCCCTCTGATGAACCCTTCTTGATACCTGAGGTTCATCCCCCTCATTTCAGGTGAAAATTTTGAGAATTTGTTGGGTCATCTTCACTTGTAAGCCACTGCTCTTCATATGAAGTGGATATTTATAGGAGATTGAAAAGTCGCCCCTTTTGCTTTATATTTTCCTATGCTCCAAATCTACAAGTGTTTTTGCAAAGTATTACACCAAGACTCCTTTTTGAATAATTGATGAAGACCCTTAATTGAAATGTATGCTGGTACGGCAGACTAATTAAATAATAAATAAAATATTGCAGCTAAATTGCTATTAATCATGCAGTGGTATCTACCGGCAATAAATGAATGCAATGTTTGTGCCAGAGTTTAGCATCAACATATCTTGTCCCACTGATGTACGGTAAGGCATTTAGTCAGGAATCTGGGGTCGTGTGTCAGGCCTGATTCTGGTCACCCACTTTGTGTACACAAGATTTCACTTCAATCTACAGGTGAACTAATCTTGTCTGACTGCTTGCTATTAAACACCGTGAGTGAAGGAAAATGAGAGAAAAACCATCTGTGCCTTGTTGCCCGCATGGGTCTAGGGGCCGCTGTGCATTTCACTGCCTTAATTCACACAGGAAAAAAAATCACACGCAGGCGTAGAGTAACAGCCGGTCTGCTCACCTCCAGCCTGCAGAGAAAAATCCAAGAACTTCCCACAGCTGCCTAGGATATCTCATTATATTTATGGTGTTGCCTACACAATAGTCACAACTGCATAATCATCTTTCACATGCTAATTTTAGGAAAGGGACTGTAAAGGAAAATTGCAAGAAGCTACATCGCCCTGGGTATTTTAAAGCAGAGCACAGAGTCCTCTGGTCTCAATTACCTCTGAATTTGCTGAGTGCCGCACAAGGCTTCCAGTGAGAAAGAGAGAAGACCCCCAACTCCAGACATAAAGTGTAGGGTTATAGGTGACGCTTTACATCTATTTGAGATATTATAGTTCAGGTTGATGAGTAGCCCTCAAAGAAACAGCAAAACAATTGGTATGTAGATGGTGTGAGTTGCCCTGCTGGAGAGTGAGGATCGCTGCTGTTTGACTCACAAAAGGAAGCTCAAAGGTGCTCATGGTGCACCGTCGTGAATCACCACAATCGTTGTCTGTAAAGGCTGCCGCTCCTTCGGTTATGCTGGCAGTTAAACATTTTAAATGCAGAAAATATAAAAAGTGTTTTTGATCAGTTCTGACTATATCATTTCTGTGAGGTAGATTTTTCTTGCCAATTCTATGGTGACCATAAAAGCTGAGAGCACGTCAACATTTACACAACGCAAAAAAACATAATGCAAAAAAACACAATGCAAAGAAACACAATGCAAAAACGTTAACACAATGCAAAAAACACAATGCAAAAAAAACACAATGCAAAAACATTAACACAATGCAAAAAAACACAATGCAAAAACATAAATAAGACAGAAAAACATCAAGACAAAAAAAAATGCAAATTTGATTTTAGAATGTGTTGTGTATTTTCTTATGTGTGTTGTGGTTTTCAACATGGAAGTACTCCATGCCACAAGGGGCAGCACTCAGCTCTCAAAATCATGCCTCTGACGCAGAAATCTATGGTTTTCTTTGCTGTCTGTAGTATTTGTAAATGTTCAAAGCCATCAATGCATTTTCAGTCTCCCTGCTACCCTAC
>JAABNY020000032.1:20867474-20887403 GCA_015164015.2 Brevimyrus niger
AATACCAGATAATCCACATCAGGGAGGGCACCAACATGGACCTGGTGCTGGTGTGCCTTGGTGCCTTTTGAGAACCTGCCTGCATTTCCACCGGTTTAAAAACGAACGGAACAGGACTGTTACATAGGCAGAAGTGAAAGTAAAGTAAATGTTAATTTGTATTTTGTTTTTTGGATTCATTTTGATTTGTTTTGGATTCTACGTTTTTCTAAGCTGCTGAACAAATAAAAAACCTGCAGACTACGACTCATCACACCCTGATTCTAATGCCTGTACCTACTTTTGTCTCCCCACCTGTTTGTGTGAGTTAATTCTCGCTAGTGTTTTTACCGATCCTGCACTTTGACTGGTTTGTTTCCTTGATTGAAAGCTGTTTCACATTAACATTAATGACATATGCATGATTACAGGAGAACACATGTTACTAGTCAGCACACAGCAAGAACTGAGTGCTTAAATGAAATCCAGAACCTTTTAATTAAAATGGTAGTTTGTAAATCCTGTCCTAAGTCAGAGTGGCTTTCCTGATATAGATTACCAGGTCACCCTACATCAGGGGTGTCCAGTCTTATCCGCAAAGGGCTGGTGTATACACAGGTTTTTGGGATGACCTGTAGGCCAGCTGTTCAAACCCAGGTGTGAGGACTCTTCAGCCAATCAGTCCTCTGATTAGTAATCTAATTAGGGAGTTGCAGCGAAAACACTGGCCTTATGTGGATAAGATTGGCCATACTTGCCCTACATAATGATTAGCTAATTAATACTTATCCGTCTTAACATGCATAATAACCAAGCAGACAGACGTACCATGTGTTGTGACTGATTGTATGACAGGAAAACAAACTGCTCTGCGTCATTGACTTGTCAAAAGCTACAAAATAAATTGCTGCTAGTTGCTAAATTGCTGTTAGTTGCTTTTGTGAAAACGAAAGTTACCGTAGTCTGAAAAATTGTTAAATCTAGCCCAAAACTGCGAAATTGACAACACTGGCTCACAGATCGGAAAGGGGTGGGGGGAGTGGCCAAGGTATAAGTTGTCCTCCCCTTGCTCGTGCCTGACAGCTGTAGGTGGCCATGCAGTGTGAGTTGCGGCGTCCGAAATAAGAAAAGCGGCACTAAGATCGCGCGGAAAGCGCCGAGCGATGGCTTGCGCTGTGTGAGCCCTCGCGGACAGCAACATCCAAAACGTGGTCAGGCTGCAGGAGGCGCCGAAGCTGTGAGTTTGTTGGGAAGGGGGTTACTGACCTGTAGTAATACGTGTATAAGTTGTTTGCGGTGCAACTAACTTTTTTTTCTGTTTTTCTACAGGGTACTTTTCATTTGGGGGGGGAAGCATTTTCTGACTGGTAAGATAAAAGCGCATTTTTGAAAGTTTATGAAATATAAAGGCCTACTGAATACAAACGAAGCCACAGTGCGCGCACCGCGGCTCCTGTGCTGTTTCCAGTGACACCCGCAGGTTGCCATGGCTACGGGTCGCGGTCGCGCTTTGGCCAGTTTCATGCAGGGCGTCGAGAAGCTGAGGAAAGCCGGGTCCGGGTCTGAGTCCAAACAGGACCCAATCGAAAAGCTACAGCAAGCCCAATTCGGCTTCGAGTCCGACCGGACCAGGTACCGCTGGCAACCCTAGGCGAGGGAGCGCCCCCTTCCCTCCAGAGCAGGGCCGTAGCTCCGTGGTCACCGAGGTCCGGACAATTTTTTGAGTATAAAACATTAACATAACTAACGTTTCACGTAACTCATTAATTGCAAAAATATATACTGTACCCTCCAAAAAATGTTTAAGTAATGTTTTTGATGAGACCCACCCCTAGATCCTGGACCACACTGGAACTTGCTAATTCGCTTCTGTTTCACATGAAATGTAGTGAAATATTAAAGCTGGTGTAAATAATTATAATGTAATGCAGCCAGGGGTGTTTCTTTTAACTTTTCTTTTCCCTCGTTCTTCTGCGCCCCCTAATTAATTGCCACCCCTAGGCGATCGCCTATGTCGCCTATAGGGTGGGCCAACCCTGGCTGCAGGTGCCACGTACCAGTTCCCAGTCAGGAAAATGACAAAGTGCAGATTCTCTTTAACACCTGGCCCCAGTCAAATTACCATTACAATGTACATCTGGTATAATGTCTGTCTGTGCTATTAATGAGTCAGATTGTGACTTTTCTCACAATTTTTGTTTCCTCTGAATTGCACTATGACACTGGATTTGCCCCCTTTCCCCTATCAGACGTGGGCATCGCATTGCAAAGCATCAAGGCCGGGCAGCTGCTGCCTGCCAAAGCCAGGTCCGGTGTACCCAGAACTACCTCGACAGGCGAGTCAAACGTGCCGTATCAGATTTAAAGCAAGTTAAGATTGTGCTCTGCAAGTAAACAAAATCGTTACTCTGCAAGGTTACTGACTCTGCAAGGTATGTGATGTGTACATTAATGATTATGGGCAGAAAATGCCCCTTGTGCCAGATGGCCAAAGGAGCCCTGATTACTGGAACAAGTAAAATATACAGGCTAAACATCTGTGTAAGTGTGTCCCTGCAGGGATTAATAAAGTATCTGTCTATCTAAGCTGCCATTCCCAAGCTGTAGATATGGCCTAGTCAGTCTCCATTTCGGTAAGCTCTGTATGTTACCCTCACCAGGATGCCTCCTGAGGTCCTGCAAAAGGTACTTTTGTACCTAGATGCCGCCTCCCTGTTCTGCATTAGCCATGTGAATAAGACATTTTATGAACTGGCCAACAGCAAGTAAGTATTCATTTCATTTTATTTTTTTTTTCCTGATGGTTTATTTGCAGTTTTTGCCCGCGTTCGGTTATAAACAAACACAGAAGGCTTTGTCTGGACAGCAGGTTAGTTGAGCATTAGTGCTTGCTGGCTGATTTACATTTATTTAGCAGATGCTTTTGACCAAAGTGATGTAGAGGCGACGGTCGGAGCCAGCAAGTGTCCAGCAGTAGGTTGGGTTAAGGACCCAGGAGTGATACGATAGCCTGTACATGACAGAGCAATGAACCCACAACCTGCTGGGAATGGGCACATGTGCCTACCCCACTGAACTGCTACTAAAATTGGCTTGTCTGCGCTTGTATATTGGAACTGACCCATAACCAAGCTTTACCACAAATAGACTAGTTACAGCACAATTCCAGCTCGATTCAGTTTTCCACTGCCGAAGGATTAAAGGTGATGCTGGGTTTGGAGAGAAACACTGACATAAAACCGACGGGACGCTTATTTACTGTTATCATGATTTACCGTGTATGATTTATAGTAAATTCTGCTCGTATGTTTGCGAGAAACCCGAGCAAAATTAGCATTCATTTGTGCAAATTTTTATTACGAATCTCTATTATATTCAAATTGTTCTAGTCTACTTTTTTTAAAGTAGGAGGCTGGAAATTTTCCAGTTCCGAGTTGAGAATGCATCAAAACACCACAATGTGCAAAACTACCAATATTGAGTAATGACACTTACAAACTGCTTAGGTGCTACAGCATCTGCCCAGAAACTGAAGAAGGATGTTATGAATAATTTATAACAGTGTTAATAGATCTTTTAATACAGTCCAATCTTAATTGTCCCGCCATTGTATACTGACAGCAAGGCTGCACAGGAATTAAAAATCAGCAGTGGACTTTTGCCCAGACTGGCCCACCATTTACCGCCTCAGGTTGAATTTTACCAAGTGGGGGGTCCTACGCGATACATTTCCCTGACACACAAACCTGTCGGTATGTCCGGTGGCCCATCCAGCTTTGAGTAGGAGCCAGCGCATGATTTGCTCCATGCCCCTCGACTGACGCTGGATGTCTTCCTCGCAGCTACGTCTGGCACAGGATGTACTTGCGTGAATTTGAAAAGAAGGCATGGAAGCCCAAGAGAACGGAGGAAGTGACGGAGAGGATGAATTCGGCCTGCATTCATGAGAGGGGGCAGGGCTACTGGAGGAATGTGTACTTCAGGAAGATGTGGGGCTACAGCGAGGAGCGCTGGAAGATGCAGCTGAGGAGGCTGGACCCTTACACAGGGCTGTCCAGGGACACGGTGCAGGTGCTCAGGTCAGAGGCTCGCCCCCTGCTGTATGTCTGCCTTTTTTTTGTACAGATATCATAAGACTCAGGAGGCTTTCTGTTTATCATCATGTAAAGGCTGAAGGAACTGTGCTAGGTATATAATGTACTCTGTGTATATGCATCCGTCCTGGGTTACCACATGCTCCAGCTGTCCTTTGAGACCTCACCCGACATTGAAACGCATGTTAATTGAGGTGTTATCGAAGGCCCTGCCTCCCCTCATCCCTGGGTTGCCCTGTGCTCCTTTTTTTCCTGTCCTTTGAGACCTCCCCTGACATGTCTAACGTGTTAATTGCACTGTTCCGGAGTGCTCTGCCTTCCCTCTGTCCCAGGTTACCATGTTCTCTGCTTGTCCCCTAACATGTCTAACATGGTGGTTTATTGCTTTTTTAATTTTTTTTTTTGTGGTGGTTTTTTTTTTTTTAACCTCCTTTCAGGAGCCTGAACGTCTCGTGGGAGATCACCATGACCGATAAACACGGGAGAGAAACGACTCTCGAACAGTCCCATGCCTACTTCTCTGACTCTGGGGTTACCCTCTGTTGGACCAAAGGCAGCTTCCCCTACTTGTACAAGATCTCCTCACTGCAGCTGCATGGTGTGCGCCGGATGCCTCTGATTGTCTCTGGCGTGAACAGGTACATCAGAGTGCTGTGCTGTGTGAGAGAGTCTATTAACCAGTTTCCCTTAAGTACCATCAGCTGACAAGCTTTGTGTCTGATATGAGTGACCTGCTAGGGCAATATACCAAAATTATTTCCACCCCAACATTTTCTGCTATAAAAAATTTGCAACAATAGAATTAAAATGCTGCCGCCAAAACAGCTTCTGATTTCTGAGATGTTAGAGTACAACTGATAATGCCTCTGATCTAGATGACCCTTTAAAGAAAATCTTTTCTCCTATAAGTAACCAAACACTCTACCTGCATACTCCAGTGAGGTGCATTTTAAATTTGGGAACTAAATTTCTAATGATTTTTTTGGCTTTACTTTCACATCCTGGTTTTGCCTGCAGAGGGACTTGAGATTAATCATTTTGTAGGGTTGTAATTAGCCTTGAAGTTTTAAATTAACCACGAATCTCAACTTTATCAACCAGAATTGACAGCTTCTAGAGTCAATAAAATTGCTACATTTCACTTGATTTAAGAGTTTCCTTATGGTTGACCTTTTGCCTTTCTTGTATTTTGCTTTGAATGAAGCTGTTCCCTACAATGTATTCTTCAAACAGATTTTTCACTGGTAGATCTATAATGGTGTGTATTGAATTGCATGGCCCCATAAGGATTCATGATGTACCTCTTCATATAACCCTGGATATCTGGCCATCTTGTGGGAGGGAGGACAAAAAACAAGCATCTGATGTGGGTTAGTTTACAGAGGACAGAGTGTCATGTTGTCAAGCAAATGTATCCAGTCCCTTGTATACCAGGCCAAACACATGCGTGTTCACACACTCATAGTTACGAAGTGGATTGGTTGTTGGACCTAGATTAATGGTATATAGACTGGAAAATCATGCGTGTGCATCAGATATTTAACTCTAAAGCCTACCTCCTCTGGGCCAGGACAAGGCATTGCCTGACATTTCAGTGTCACAGCCCATACCCCCCTCCATGCGCCGGGGCAATATTCCCCACAGATGGCCAGGTCTCCTCACTTTGTGTCTGCTGCCGCAGAATAAATTCATTGCATTTCAAAGTAACGTATCTGTGTATGAAGCTGCCTGACATTCTGCTGCAGCTGAGCACCTGGCGCTGCAGTAATAATAACCCTGCTGTCCAGTGGGTCCATGAATGGGCTTCGACTTGCTCTGCCTGTCTGCCCAGACCCGGCTGGCGCTCCCTGATCTTCAAGCTGGATGGAGATGTGATCCGGAGGGCCGGCCAGTACTTCGGTTCCGACCAGCTGGTGAAGCTGTTTCACCTGCAGCCGGGACTCGTTATCGCAGTATGGAGGGTACGGAGGGATGAGATGCTGCGGGGATGGGCGCGAGGTGCTTTATTAATGACCCATACGACCCGGAAGTACAGGCCAAAATTACAGTTCCTTTCATTTGGAAATCAATTGGGATATTCCTGAAAGCCTCTGCTTGTGCACTGCTCACCTTTAACACCAGGGGTGTCATCGAAATGTTTGTAGAATGCTTCCTAAATGCATGCGTACGAATTGCCGCTACACACAGGCAAATTGGTACTTTCCTGTTGTACGTACAAACTGTCATACGATGTGAACATTAAGTGTTGCGCATTCTAAATACGACTGTGCGCACGGCAAGGCTGATCTACACAAACGCCCTCAATGAATCATAAATGGCCGTGTAACTTCCACACGACACGCGTCAATTTTCACAATAGGAGAACATGTTGCAGAAACTGAAACCATTGAAGAGAAATACAGGCAGTGTCCAGGTTATGAACAAGATCCGTTCCCTTAGTCTGTCTCTCGAATTAGTAGGCAAGTCAGATCAATGATAGTAAATAACAATTATTTATATTGTAATTATACAAGTACCTACATATGGGACTGCACTGTGCCTCGAAAAAACGAACCACCGAAGCCGTAACATGTTTACCCCAGTGTCACGAAGTAGGGTGTGTGTTATGAACCATTGTATTTAACCCAATTCTTTAATGTCTTTTTATAAAGGCTTTATGGCAGTACGTTCATAAGTACGAGTTGTCTGTAAGTTGGATATTCTCAGTCTGGGGTTTGGCTGTATATCCTTATTACTGTTTGTGATATATTTTGCACTATACAATTGTCCTATTTTGTAACTGTATTTTGCAAATAAGACAAAGTAAAAAAGAAAAAAAGGGAGAGAGAGAAGTGGGCCGGGGGGGTGAAAAATTGGAACTTCACAGAGAATGCAATGGAAGTTTTGCTGGACGAAAAAAAATAAAACAAAAATAGACTTGTTTGTCTATCAAGGCTGATATTTAAGTGTGAGTCTGTGCATATCCTATGCCGGTCTGTTTGCTTAAGTTACGCTTCTCTACCACTAGGGGTTAGTGCTTATGTATGGTCGAGAAGATTCGTAAATAAACACACATTTGTATGCGCAGGAAAAAATACCTATGATGAATACCAATAAATATGTAAAAATGTCAGGACTCATTTTCATGCACAAACCCTTCATATGCACAGTTGATAAATGAGACCCCAGATCTTGGTATGATTGGGACCAGGGTTGTGCAAACTTCAGAATTTATGAATTGTGGCCCATTCCATCCATGAATTGGAATGTTTTAATTGAATTGGCCACATTCCACAAGAATGTTGAATTGGAATGACAAGAGCAATTTAATTTCAATTCTGTAAGCACTGTATGAAGTGCCCTTTCACTATAGAGAGCACAACAAATTATTTTTTCATTATAACACGTAAAATGTTACATTCTTTAATTCCAAACAATGACATTCTATTACTGTGATACAGTATATGGTGCGTATGCTTATATGCAATTATATTGAAATGTTCAGCTGTATTGGTGCAGCTGCACCTACACTCTGTATATGAATTTGTTTGAATTCAGTTCTATTTTAATTGTGCTTTGTCTTGTATTCAAGTTCAAATAGCCAGAAACTGGAATGAAAGGCTGGCTCTGTGTTTCCTTAATGATGACTTTGTGTGTCTTTTAGAGCCATTGGTCCATAGCATTCATTATGGTGAACCTCCACTTCCACAGACTGGTGGAAAGAAGTCTGCTGGGGACGTCAATATGGTGGGCTTACACTGTCACCCTTTATTACTACCAGCAGAGGGCAGCATGCTAGCCTCTGTATGTATCTGTGTGTCCTCATTTTCTGGAAATATTTTATTATTGAAATGGATGTGCCTATTGATGATATTTACAACAAGTGCAGTCACATTTTGAGAGCAAAGCATAGTATCTGTTATTGTTAAATCATACTGTCCTTCAGTTACTGAATATATACTAGTGTTTGCATTAGTGTGTTTGTAGAAAGATACATCTTAATCTATTTTCTAAATCCTGCTTTGGTGCATGTTGTTTCTTAGCAGGTGCGGAGTGTATGTGACATGCATATTTACATATATTACATATCTGTGGATTGATATATATAGTACGGGAGTGCCCTTTGTGAAATTGTTCATAAATCATTAAACTAATGTATGTTTGTATGCCTCTGTGTTTCTGTATTTCTTTATTTAAAATAAAAACATTATCTGTCTCTGAAATGCTTTTCATTCTGTTTTAAGCCCCTATGTGGCACCAGATGACAGACTGCCCTTTGATGATGTGGACCCCGAATATGGTCTCCATGGATACTCTCTGCACATATCTCTTCACAACACGATGAAAATCATCATGTCGGGACATTTCTCTCAGCTCTCCTGCAGGAAAGGTAAATGAAGAGGAAGCCGATTGGCTGCCTGGTCTTTCCGTGACTCTTATATTAAGTGTGTGACATCCAGTAGTGCAGAGCATGAATTTTGCAGCCGCTGTATTAGCGAGTTTATGGTATACTGGAGGAAATAGGGTGTGTTCTGAAAAGGCTGTCATAACTAAAAAATGGTAATGAAATGGAGGTTTTCAAAATATAATCAAACTGAAATGCCTAAATTAATACTGAATTTTCGCAAGAAAGTGTTTTGCTGCTCTTATTCAGTTAAGTGATTCAGCACCTGTGAAGGTAATGCCAAAGTGGCAAGTCAACTTTAAGAATCATTACTTATTAAATGTATTGTTGAGGAAAATGTTTATAATTCAGCTGCAAAAGAGGTATATTTTATATAGAGCAGATCCCTTCTGATTTTTCATGGTTTGTGAAACTAAAAGCGTGAAGTTAAAATGAGGTCATTGGGCCATTGTAGTTGCCCTAAGCCGGTTTGGTCTTTTCAGGTAACGGCTTCCAGTAGATTTCAGTTTCTGCAGTTAGGCCCGTTCTTCGTGCATTGTATTTTAATGAGGATCTTTGCCATAAATTAATGCAATATATCAAAAGAAATTATGAAGTGTTCTCATTATGGCTTGTTAGCCCCTGTTCGTTTACTGGGCACTATGATCCATTTCTGCACTGGACCATATTCTAGAACAGAGAGCCTGTGTTAATTTTCCTGTCCTCCAGGGAGTCTGAGTGGTTTGGTTGTGCAGGGCCAGAGAAATGACCATAGTCTAGAATGAGAAAGCGGTAAGATTAAGGTTTCTTCTCAGTATAGATGGATTTGCTCACCGTACAAATGTTCTGGAGAGGCTGATTAGTAGGGCTGAGCGATTTCAGAAAAATATTTAGATGCGATTTTTCTATCAGATATTGCAATTACAATTTGATTTGCTATATCATCCTTAAAAGTCAAGTTTCAGTTCAGTATTCAGTGTGGAATAGATTTAAAACATATGTTGCATATGATGTTTGAGAACATCAAAATGTAAACTGGTCTATATTCTAGTCCAAGGATGAGAACTTAAATACATGTTGGGAGCAATTCACCTGTCTGTCTGTTTTCTGCTAATTTAAAAAATAAAATAAACAAAACAAAAAAACAATCAAACCAAACACTTATCGAATAAGCCGTCACTGTGTTTAACCCAAGTACAGTAATAATAATAAAACAATTCCTGAAAGGAAAAAAGAGAACAATAGGCATCAGACAGCTAACATTGCATCCACCACTAATAATAATGAAGTGATTATGATGAAAGGATGCTGTGGTTGTGTAAAATAGATTTGCATGCTAGTAATTTAGTATTATACACCAGTGTAGAGATGTGTGCTTGTGTTGTAGTTTTATACACCCATACAGCAGAGTCTGTGTTTAAAAAAAAGTTTTGCATACTTGTTTTCAAAGTCACAGATTTGCAACTTCATATTTGCTCATATTTTCAGAAGTAATGTTACAACTATGAATCTGGATTATGAAATTAAAATAAGGGTGAAAATCCCAGCATAGTCGTGCTAAATTCCATAAATAGTAGGACCTTTCTGTAAACAATCTGACCATGACATACAGTAATTTGCTTACTGTATGTCACGTAGTTTGCTTATAGCTCAACAGTGGAATCAATCAATCAATCAATCAATCAATAAATAAATAAATAAATATATAGACACACACACACACACACACCGCAAATGTAATGTTTCACGTGTTTCCTTGTGGGCATATACACAGTCCCCTTGGCTTGTCAAATTGGTGAGCATGACTGTCACACAAGGAGAACAGCATTAATATGTAAAAATATTCTCACTAGAGCTTTAAATCCATTCGTGAGACATGCTATATAAAGCATTTGCTAAATTGCATTGTTTGAAATCATTTCAATTTGAAACTGATAAATTGTTTAGCCCTAATGATTAGACTTTGATTCAGTGCTGCAGATTTGGGACTCACTCAGAATTATATATGACATCAGGATCATAGCTATTGATATTAAGCAACAAATTTTATATTTGGGAAAACATGGAACAGCAGTGGCCAACTTTGCTTGGTCTTTTACATCCAGATGAGTTACCCCTTGTCTCGCCTGCTGGGCATTTGCCCGGCAGCATTGCTCCAAAAGTTGCCCTGTGCATCAATTTCTAGGAATAGACTGATTTTACACACTTCTTTTTTCAGTTCCTATCCAATTCCGATACACAACTGCTGATACTGATACATATTCCGATGCAAGAGTTCTTTTTACGGTAATATTTTTATATAATAAACATGAACAGCTCAGGACAAAACTAAGAGGCCACTGTAGTTCATAAAAAAATCTGCATTTTTACATCCTGGTCTAATCCGTGTTCTGCTGGCAGAAGGCTACGCTGAACAGCAGGTTGATTCCAGGTTCAAAATTTCTAATACTACAGTACCCAAGAATAAGGTGAAGCAGGAGACACTGGGAAGGACTAGAAACCAGCCAGGTAGAGGGCAGGAGCAAAAAATGTATATTTTATGCAGAAGCATACCCATAAAATTAGAAATGAAACAGCAAATGTTGCTGTGGTCTCTTAATTTTTCCAGAGGTGTATAATTATATAAATATTATTTATACTTTTTTTTTTTTGAACTAGTAAATACAAATAAAAATATATGCCAAAACATCTTTGATTAGGCTACTAGAAATATGCATAGCATACTGTTCCACCTCATTTGAACATCTTATATTAAATGTTTGAGTTATTTGCAGTTCAATTTGAATCTTCTAAGCAAAGATAAACAAATGGCAATTGCATAAAAAATGCCCCGCAGTGCTTCTCCTACTGTCACCAGCATGACTTGCACAAGGGGCTGCAACAAGCAGTTTATCACAAGCAGTAGCAAGTGCACAGAACAGCCCAAGCTAGCGACTCCCAAATCATTGGTTTTTTGTATTGCTCATGTTGTCTCACACATTTGCGTATGCTTTTAGTGGGATTTTTTGCTTTTTACTTCCACCTCATAAAACTTTTTTTTTTTTTTTTAACTTTTTTTTTAGAAAGACTGCAAATCACTGTGCTACTAGTTCTTGTTTCAAGCAAAATGTTTGTTAGTTTGCTTTGCAAGCATGCAAGTTGCATTTGCTATCCTCTGCCGCTTACCTGATGTTCTTGTACTCCCCCAACTGCAAAGGGTATGCGCATGACATCACAGCAGGCGCAAGTCATTTCTCACACCCAAAAATGCTGAGTGGCAGCATTAGCGTTCAGGTGGAATGCCACAGAAACACGTGAAGTAGGCGCCACCTAACTGCAAATTGATTTAACAATAAATAGGAGCTATCTATTTACATACTGCTGAAAACTAAATAGGTATCTGACATGAATCGGTCACATATGGCCAGTACTTGATCCATCTAACAGGTATGGATCTGTGCACCTCTAATCATTACCTTTTGACCCATCCTCTCTATGTTAGTGACATATTATGTGAAATATGGTGTGTGAAAGTCTTGTCAAGCATGCTTGATTTTATAAGTAAAATATACAGGACGGCCGATAACGGAACAGTAGCTGGCGCCACATCCCCATAAAGCCGCAGCCGCCAACCAGTTATGACACTTTTTCCATGCCCCCCCCCCCCACCCTCCCGAATTTGGCAAAAGAGACCATACTAACTCCCTGTTTCAACTAACTGTTGAAAAGTTTGGTGACCGCTGTTGCCCAGTGTGCTTACTTGGGGGGGAGGGGCACAGCTGAGCCAGCAGAGGTCTGTGTCCCAGTGCCGTATGCTCAGGTGTGGGTGCAGTGTTACACAGACCCCCCTCACCCATCAGCACGACGCAGAGGCAGCAGTGCACTGACCTTTGCTTTTCACAAACTCCCTGCCCCAGGCCAGATCCGAAACGGCTTCATAAAGCTGACGGCTATCAGCAGGAAGAATCTATCCCAGCAATCTGCCCTCTCTGGGAAATTCATCCTGCCATGGAAGTCTGACTTTCTGAGTGGCAGTATCGAGGTAATCCTCCTTGCCAAGAGTGGGCAATCTTACTCTAAAAGGGCCATTGTGTATGCGTGTTTTATAACTGCAACTCTCTAATTGTATTGCTAATTAAAGGACTGATTGGCTGAATAGTCCTCACACCTGGGTTTAAACAGCTGACCTACAGGTTATCCCAAAAATCAACATATACACTGGCCCTCTGTGGATAGGATTGGTCACCCCTGCTCTATTCTGAAATGGGGGGGGGGATAAATATATATATTGATTATATTTAAATATACAGATAATTTTTTTTTTTTTTAATTTTCCTTTGTGAAAATTTAACTGAATGCAAGACAGACGCATCTGTTCACGAGACAACATAACAGCACATTTAACACAGAGAAACACATGTTTCTGTAATATGATTCATATATGTAATATATATATATGTGTGTGTGTGTGTGTGTGTATATAATATATATATACACACACACACTGCTCAAAAAAATTAAAGGAACACTTTGAAAATGCATCAGATCTCAATGGGGAATGTATTTCTATAATGATATGGACTGGGTAATGTTAGGAAAAATGAAAAATGATCAACCTAATTCAAAGTCACCCCAAAAAAGACACCCCAAAAATCTAAGTGAAAAATTAAGGTGGTAGGCTGGTCCATTTTGCCGTAATTTCATTGCAGCAACTCAGAATCATGCTCAGTAGTTTGTATGGCCCCCATGTGCTTGTAGGCATGCCTGATAATGTCGGGGCTTCTCCTAATGAGACGACGAATGCTGTCCTGGGGGATCCCCCCCAGATCTGAACCAGGGCATCACTGAACTCCTGGACACTCTGAGATGCAACCTGGTGGTGACAGATGGACTGAAACATAATGTCCCAGAGGTGTTCTATTGGATATAGGTCAGGCGAGCATGGGGGCCAGTCAAAGGTATCCATTCCTTCATCCTCCAGGAACTGCCTGCATACTCTCGCCACATGAGGCAGGGCATTGTCATGTACCAGGAGGAAATCAGGAACCACTGCACCACTGTAGGGTCTGATAATGGGTCCAAGGATTTCATCTTGATACCTAATGGCAGTCAAGGTGTCGTTGTCTAGCCTGTAGAGGTCTGTGTGTCCCTCCATGGATATGCCACCCCAGACCATTACCACCAAAACAGTCTTGCTAAACAATGTCACAGGCAGTATAATGTTCTCCACGGCTTCTCCAGACCTTTTCACTTCTGTCACATGTGCTCAGTGTGAACCTGCTCTCATCTGTGAAAAGCACAGGGTGCCAGTGGCGGACCTGCCAATTCTGGTATTCTATGGCAAATGCCAGTCAAGCTCTATGGTCCTGGTCAGTGAGCACAGGGCTTACTAGAGGACATCGGGCCTTCAGGCCACCCTCATAAAGTATGTTTCTGATTGTTTGCTCAGAGGTCATTCTGTAGGGCTCTGGCAGTGCTCATCCTGTTCTTCCTTGTACAAAGAAGCAGATACTGGTCCTACTTATGGGTTAAGGACCTTCTACGGCCCTGTCCATCTCTCCTAGGGTGACTGCCTATCTCCTGGAACGTACTCCATGGCCTTGAGACTGGGCTGGGAGACACAGTAAACCTTCTGGTAATGCCACATATTGATGCACCATCCTGGAGGAGTTGGACTACCTGTGCAACCTCTGTAGGGTCCAGGTATCACCTCATGCTACCAGTAGTGGCACTGACTAACT
This sequence comes from Brevimyrus niger, assembly GCA_015164015.2. Classification (NCBI taxonomy): domain Eukaryota; kingdom Metazoa; phylum Chordata; class Actinopteri; order Osteoglossiformes; family Mormyridae; genus Brevimyrus; species Brevimyrus niger. The sequence continues at coordinate 20,881,631 of JAABNY020000032.1, forward strand.
GTAGCCAAATGCAAAATTAGTGAAAAGACAGAAAAGATGGAGGGAAAAATGTCAGTGGCCTCAACCTCTTAAACCATTCCTGTTTTGGGGGTCGTCTCATTGTTGCTCCTTTAGTGCACCTGTTGCTACTTTATTTAACACCAAAGCAGCTGAAACCGATTTAACAACCCCCATTGCTACTTAACGGACTAAATCAATTTAACTTCTGGGATATTGACTCGATGCTATACTCTGATTTAAAAAGTGTTCCTTTAATTTTTTTGACGCGTGTGTAAAATATATATGTATGTATATGGTGTGTTTTCGCTTACTGTGTTTTTCCTCTTGCGCTTAACTGGTAGAACTGCTGCATGATGAATTTGACTGTTCTTGATGAGGCCCAGCATCCCTTCTGGTGCGTCAGCGTACCTGTGACCATGACCCTGTCTGACAAGGGCTCTGTGTCCTATGACTTGGATGGAGAGAACTTCTACATCAAACACCAGGAAATGGACGGCAAGGTCGTGCTGGACCTGGTGTGGATGAAGGAGCACTCGCAGTTCTTTCTTGTGCACCTCGTGGTCTACATCTCCACCTCCAAAGTGAATGAGCATTTTGAGCGGGAGTATTGAGGCAGTCGTGTCTGAAACATGGTTTCCTGCTTTGTTCTTTGAGGAACCAAACAGAAGAACAAAATGTTTGCATTCAGATAACTGCTAACACATCCTTTTTTTAAAAAAATGCATAACGTTATATTCCTAAGCTTCCAGTGTTTAATGCAACAGATAAGTTGAAAGAGGCAGTGAGGTTTGATCTTGCTATTACAATGGCGACTGTATTAGTTTTACTTTTGTTAGTTAAAACATTCTTGTTTGAAAGAAGTCATTGCAATGTTTGTTGATTTGTCAACATTTCAGAATTTGGGGTTGGGTTGAAATCTGTTCTAAAATAAATCCGCTCCAGAATGCATAATACTCTGTCATTCATATTTTGGGTGTTTGAATGATCGGCTTCACCTTCAGATGTTAGTTGAATTACTCAATATATCAAAACCAAATGATTACACCTTTCGTAATCAATCTACAGTATCTGCACTCATCAAAAGCATTCATATTAAATCTGTGTGTTTCCTTTTCTGCTGCTTGTATGGTTGCATAAATTTTTCCTGATGCTCACTTTTATTGTGTGTATGTTAGGAATGTACTGATCTGACTTTTTCAGTTCCGATACCAATATCTAGGTTTTGTGTATCAGTCGATCCCGGGTATCCATCCCGAGTATCCATCCGAAATCGGTGTTTAATAAGTTGTATGTCTCATTGTGGGTAGGAGACTGAACTTATTCTGTTATGTTTAGAGAAATGTCAGGCTTAAATACTTGTAAGATAATGTAGCAAATACAAAGACATGTATACGCTGAATTATTGTTTTTCATTTATTTTTATTTTCTATTTATTAAAATAATAAATGATTCTGTTTCAGCAACTTGGTAAAAACATCTTCAGAATGAACCAGAATTACAATTCCAATGTTATAAAAAGTGTAAACCTTTTAGATGCAGCAACAGATTTGTCAGGAATTAAAATTTCAGTATAAAACAATACAAGTGTATTAAATGTGATGGATTAGGGAAAAAGGCAAGGAAGCACCATACTGTAAATTACGTGCTTGGCAGACTTGCCACTAGATGGCAATATTTTCATGAAAATTACAACCCACTGTGCCGCTGTATGATTAGCTGTTAAAACCTAGCTTGTAGCAATACATTTACTTTATATGCTAACTGCAATGATTTACTGGCTTCCCTTTAACAGAGCTCTGGCATTGAGCGATCAGGCCCTGTCTGCCAGCCTACAGCAGTGGGCTTGGCATATACCCATGTGTTGGCATGAACTGCTATTTAGACCCTGGTGTGTGCATCAGACCTTGGATCATGATCAGTCTCACTCTGTCACACTCCTCTATCTTTTAATATAACACACACACAATAGCATTAATTATTCATGCCCTCAATTAAAAAAAAAAAACTTTTCTGTGGGGTGCTACTCAAGTTCCATATAAATCCATTGGTGAATAATTTTCTGTTTTTCCCAGTACTACAACTAGTGTTTTGTGGGTTTATTTTATTATTATTTTTTTATTTCCATCTGGATTAAATTATCATAAATCACTGTTAAGCTCTTTGTTACAAACTTGGATGAAAAAATATGGTACACTAAAAAAAATTTATTGTTTGAACTGAAAATTATTTGAGAGAGTTTGGCAAAATATTTCTGGCAGATGAAGAGCGAGGTCCTGAGGCACAGGATTTTAAATCATTTTGGGTTACTCTGCATTATATTATTTCATTAAATATTAGCACATGACTGAAATTAACATATCTTCCCTTTAAAGTCTGACAGCCTGTGTGCTATTCAAATATACTAATTGAACATCCATTATCTTAGGGAGTACAGCAATAGTTTTAAGATTCTGTTGGATCAGGTGTTAATTCTCATGAAATTAGCAAAAAGGAAAATAAGAATATAAAGGGTAAATCCAAGTCTTATGTATGTTCCTGGATTAGCTTATTGTTTGTGGCTACAGTAACCAGTGACAACTGTCGATACAGTATTAAACGGCCAGTGATTCAGAACACGTCATGTTGAACTAAAGTTTGACAAGCTGCGTCTCATGAGAGACCCTGAGGTAGTTCCCCACAGCAAGGTACACAGCCAGTAAAGTGACTAGTTGAATGAAGGAGTAAAAACATGAAACTACTGAATGTAAGTTTAGCTGCTGGTGTGTGTGTATTGATATCTGAAGTAGTGTAACTCTTACTGTTAAATTCTGTACCCAGATCAGCTGTGTGAAGCAAGGGAAACAGCTTTTTATTTCTTATTTACTGTCTATTGCTCGAATGAAAATATTGTCCATATTCAAATTCTCTTTGTCCATAAGCTAACTAAGGTCAGCACTGGCCACTGTACTGGTTTTACTCAGTCAAAATTACAGTGCATCAAAGTATCCTGCTTACCTATCCTGCGTGCAAGGGCTCGATGCCTGCGGGGTACTTTGGAAGAAACTTATACTATGTACTGAGTCTAAGAAAGCAGTACAGAGCCATCACACCACTGGGTGTTTGGGCGTCCAGTGTGTGTTTAACAGCAGCGTGTGTTTCATCAGGCCGCAGAGCAGCGGGAAAGACAACAAGCACAGATTAGACTCCCTGTACCGATGTTTTTCAGGCTTGAATTTCAGTCCAATTTTGTCTGTGCCGTATAGCACACCGCTCTAGTAATTCTTGTGGTCCTTGTATGATGTACGATGACATTATCATGGAAATACGGTGCAGCTGGGAGAGCTGGAGTCCATAAGGGACCCCTGAGCATTGATAATGGCCTTTCTGAGTGATAAATGTTGTGAAGAACTCTGCTCTTTTTGTGAAATGTATCCCGATGGTGCCCATTTGAAGGCGGAGGGGGGAGAAGCCAGAGCGTTTGCAGGTTGTCCACATGTGGCACAAAGTTCCTTTGGGTCCCCATGTATTGCAGTGAAAGCAAGATGAGCTGGCATCTCTGAAATACCCATAGTGTCTATTCGTGTGGGAATGAGTGTGTGCCCTGCGATATGCTGGCACCCTTCCCAGGGTATTCCCCTGCCTGGGATAGAGTTCACTTCCTCCTCCACCCCTGCACGATCATTTATCGTATATCGTATATATATCTCAATATTTCACCAATGTCCCCAATGTCACACATGTACTTTTATTAACAGACAGCTATTCATGTGCATGGAAAAAAATGGCTTGAAAAAAAACCACTGGCATATTATTTTACCAACCAGCTCTTCTTCATTAGCTTGCCTCTTGTCTGTGTCGGTCCCTATGCTGTCTCTGCATGCAGGACTTGTGAGTGAGAGTGAGGGGCGGGGCAGGGTGCAGTTGGGTGAGAGACAGACAGGGAGAGGAGAAATAGGCAAACTGGCAGCTCTACGAGTTTAATTTTAAAACATAAACTGTATCAATACAAAAAATATTGTCTCGACCTATGCCTCATATGAAAATACTGCTACATCCTAAAACCTCGATATATTGCCCAGCCCTATTGACACACAAACGCTCCTTTCAACATTTCTTTACTGTACACTGAGCAGCTTGTGGGTCAGTGGGCCTGTGATCAGAAGGTTGCTAGCTGAAGCCTGGCCTCACTGTATCTGTGGATCCTTCAAGAAAGGCCTTTAACCCCCCCCAGCTCCCTGAACACTGCTATGGGCGTGGCCAAGCCTCCTTTCACCTGCAGAGAGCAGGTTTGGGGAGTTGAAAAGAGAATTTCCCCATGGAGGTCAATAAAGTATAAACGAGCCCACATGCTGTTGCGCATCAAGCAAGCTGGGGCACGGCACAGGTAAATGGAGCGTGATTCTCTTGCTGGAGGTCAGATGCCAGGTCCATTTCTTGGCATCACGGATGTCTGTAGATGCAGTGCTGGTTAGTCATGCGACCTTGGCGGTCGGATACCCCGATGCATTTGATATTTGATATTGTTAGTGCCTTCCAGGCTCAAAAACAGAACACTTCACAACCCATATCACAGTCAGTAACACAAGACTGCAGCTAACTGTACATTGTCTGTGCTTTAGGTTTGCAGTCCTCGTCGCAATAATGCAGAGTGACGCACTGTTGTTCCCACAGCTTTTAGCTGGGCAGGCAGTATATTTGAAATGCGACCGGCAGCATTGCAGCGAATGCGGCGTGAAGCCCTGTCCCTGTCGTCTTCATCTCGCTTCGGTCTCCTCCTGCTTTTCCGAGGCCAGCCTCTCACACGCACTATTTCACATGCCTCGATTATTATTAATTTATTTTTTTGCTTCAGTCATGCTAGATTTGAGTTTCCGTGCCGTCGCCGGTGTTTTGCCTGGGAGGAGGTCCGGGTCCGAGAAGCAGTCCATCGTGTTCGGTCCTGCGGTGGTTCAGTCCCCATTTTGTCAGTCCCCCTAGAAGAGCAGCTGTTCATCCCTCTCTTGCAGAGTTCTCCGACAGCCCGCTGACGACAGTCGTGACGTTACGCCAAACTTCGGCCATATAACGGTCTGTTAACTCACCGGCGTGGTACTTGCTGAAGTCTTCGGACCATGCATTCCTAAGCAATGGATTAGCAAAGTCTGTTGTCATTAACTGGAGTAGGGGTTCAGTAACACTCCGAGGCCAGTATTCCACATGCAAAGCCGCGGGGGTTTTGCAGTTGGGCTGGTTAATTTCCAGCAATAAACCAAGCCTATATATTTTCCATTTTTACAGCCCCTCTTTGTTCACGTGTTATGTTCATATCTGGGGGAAAAAAATGGAAACCATTAAATGTATAAAAACACACCAACTGATCCACTGGCAACCTCCCCCAACCCCCTGAAATCCTCAGATCAAAAGGTCAGGATCTTCTATTCCACAGCACTGGCCCCTACTAATACTAATGTCGGCCTGGGCATTCTGGGAATAGGGTAAGTAGATACCTGCCTTCACACCACTTTGCATTATTATGAGTGTGTTCCTTCTACTAAAATGAGATTTGTAAAGGAGCTTCAATAAATTCCAAGCTTTTTAAAACCCACACTGCTGCATCTTCTCTTATAGGTTTCAGATGTATTTGTAGGAATGTGGGGTGGACTTCCAGCAACTGGGAAAGTTAAGTGATACGTACATTCATTCACTGACCTTCTTGCCATTCATGTAAGGCTTCCCTTTCACTCTTGGGCCTAGAAAATTGCACACTGGCTCAGATGTTCAGGCCGCGTTGTAGCCTTTTCTACGCCCCTCTGGT
>JAABNY020000032.1:20900975-20926417 GCA_015164015.2 Brevimyrus niger
TGTGATACCAGACAGACAGCAGTGGGATACCAGACAGACAGAAGTGTGATACCAGACAGACAGCAGTGTGATACCAGGCAGACAGAAGTTTGATACCTGACAGACAGAAGTGGGATACCAGACAGACAGCAGTGGGATACCAGACAGACAGCAGTGGGATACCAGACTGACAGAAGTGTGATACCAGACAGCAGTGTGATACCAGACAGACAGCAGTGTGATACCAGACAGACAGAAGTGTGATACCAGACAGACAGCAGTGGGATACCAGACAGACAGCAGTATGATACCAGACAGACAGCATTGGGATACCAGACAGACAGCAGTGTGATACCTGACAGACAGAAGTGTGATACCAGACAGACAGAAGTGCAAAACAGGACAGACAGCACTGTGATGCATGACAGACAGCATTGCAATACAGAACACAAAGCAGTGTGATAGAGGATGATACAGCAGTGCAGTGTAGGACAGGCAACAGCATGATACAGGAGAGACAATTGAGCAATACAGGAGAGACAGCAGTGTGAAACAGGACAAGCTGCAGTGAAATGTAATAATGACAAACCTAGGTAATAAATAGGATGCAAGCAGTGTGCCAATATGGGTTGCTGAAGCCCAGGATTTTTTTAAGCTTGGGGTTGGGGGTGGGGGTGTGCATCTGGCCAGGCTCACGTGTGTCGTCTGTCACGGGCAGGGTGATTTTGTTTAGGAAAACGGGGATGTTGCTTACATTTCCCCTCGCAATGCGTCTGGCAACTGAGGCCATTTGAGACACCAACAAAAGCCAGAGAGGGAAGCAGTCAAGCGGGCCTGTTTATTTACACGTGTATGGGAGTATCTTTCTCGCGGCAGGCTGTCTGCTAGACATTAAAGCTTCATCATGGCACTGTAAGCAAGGACGTTCATCTCTGAGGCCAAGGTGACCGCTCATTTGCGTCAGCGATTCTCTCCCTTCAAAGTTCATTTCGCTTTGTTATGTCAAAGTTGGAGGCCTTCAGTTTCATCAGGGGATGTGAACTTTAGCCGTGGATTACTGTGATTAAGGCATATAGATGGTCAGGGTGTGACTACTTTGGTCTGGATTCCTGCTCGTAATGATGGAGCCCATGAGCCACAGTATGGTACTTAAGCCCACACACTGGGCAACATAGACTAAACTCAGCTGATAAACAGCGAGGGTGTATGCAAGAGAAATAGGAACATATTAACTAGGTCAAAGATAAAGTAGGTAATCCTTTTTATGAGTAACCACTCAAGTACTGCAGTTCTTAATCCCATTCTTTAATTAGGTGAACTGAAAATAGACCAGAATAAACTGTAAGTCTCTTCCAATGCTGAATTTCTCAGATGATTCATTTTAAGGTAAGGCCGAGAACTTTCCGGATCTTAGCGTAGGACAAAGTATGCTTTTTGTTGAACAAGCCCATGAACATGCTGACTGAATATGGAAAGGGACTGCTTCAAGATGTTTAAACTCAAGCCATGAGTAACCGTACTTAGTGCTTTGATGATTTGCAGACTGAATGTTAGGTCTTCCAGTTAATAATAGATGGCCTATTCCCAGTAACTAGAGACAGCGATGGAGGGAACGGTGGTAGGATGTGATACCCAGAGAGATGATAGAGCACGTCGAGCAGAATGGATTGATGTTTCGGGCACAAAAATAATTTTTGGATGCCACAGAGTATTGTAAAGGGAGGCGAGGATAATGTGGTGCTGGAAGACGGGGCATAGATCATTAGGAGATAAGGTAGGTAGAGTGGGACGGTATGCTGATAAGGCCCAAGCCAAAGAGCCTTATGACATCATCGGAAAGGCAGAGGGACCAATGGCTGTCAGCCAGCTAAGCAGATCACAAGAATGAGGAACTGTACCGTTCAGGGGACCCTGATGTTCAGAGCTCCACAGATCAGATGATAGGACCCCTTAGAAACAGACAGACCTGGCAGCCAGTTATCTGGGCCCAGGGTCAAGCAGCTGCTGCTGAAATTGCCATTAAAATACTGGAGCCTTTTTGATAAAAATGTAGATATAGGCAGATTGTAATGCTGTAAGCTATGTAAATCATGCTAGGAGTGGATTTATGATTCAAAGTTTAATGTAACACCACTTTTAGCCATGCAAGTGATTTCATAGAAGTTTTTAGCTCTGTTGTTAGTATCAGGATCATGAATTGTGGTTGACCATCTGGAAAGTTGTCTGTAAGGAGCACTGTCACACAAATTGATTTTGGCAGAACCATAGCGAGATGTGTGGGATTTAACGTTTGGGGTTCTTTTTAAATATGATACTGACTTTCAAGTTAAGATGAGGAACTTATCTTATTATTTTGTTACTAGAAATCAGCTGATAGATGTGATTGAGGCAAGGAGACCATTCAAACTAATACAGCAAACTGGAAAAAACATCAGAAACTTTGACAGAATGGTGCCAGCCAAGAAATGCTGAGATATCTGGAGGGGAGCCGTAGTCAACAGGAACTGCAGCTTCTCCTGGTTCCAACATGACCTCATGTTGGCTGATCCTGCAAAGCTGGGAGCACCGGTTTCTCATATTTGGGTTTCTGACAGTCAACCAGAGGTGGATAGTCCAAGTTGTAGAAAGTAGAAATCCAGGCCAAGATTTTGTTTGAACCAACCAGTTGAGTCACAGTCATAGAGTACTGAACTGGTTGGTTGAAACAAAATCTTGGTCTGGATTTTTAATTTCTGGAACTGAACTTTCCACCTCTGCAATCAACCCACATTCAGTTACTTGTCATCGGGAGGGGATTGGGGGTCAGTAAAGATGCTGAAATACATTTACCTGAGTCTGTCACATTTTAATTGCCTTTGATTTAATATTTCTGCTTTTGTGTTTTGTGAAATGATTCCCTTTTCACTGCACGGGAACTTGTAGAGCAAGGAAATGTTAGCTAGTCAGCACACATTAATACTGCAGCATGAAAGTCGGTGTCTTCCCAAAAGAAACCTCCCTTTGCAAGGCCTCGGTTTGTCAGCTGACACCAGCCGGCAAACATCATTTTACATTTTACTTGGGGTGGGGTTTGCCTGAGCTTTTTGTACCTTCACATACCCCCATCCCCTGCCCCGCTACATTTATCACATACGAGGCAGGCAAGACATATGTAAGGTATCAGCACACCTCTGGGACACCCCCGCGCTTTTGTGGTGTTTCACGGTGTGTCTGTGAGTTATCATCATTTATGAGAGTTTAAAAACCTTTCGTTCATCTCGATCTTATTTGATGATTACCAGATCAGCTTGAGACTCATCTGATCTTTGTTCTATTTATTGCACTACCTCATCTAGAGCATATTTGTTTCTCGTATTAAAACATTTGAAGGATCCCCATTTTGTAGATAATTTGGTGAACACAAGCGCCAGACCCTCTTACAGTTCTGACCAACCAAACAAAGGGCTAAAGGGCTCTGCTACACCTGTAGATCATTATCCAGCTAAGGGCCGCTAAACAGTATATGCAGCCAGTTTTACATGGATCTCTGCAGTCATTATGAAAAGCCATGATAGATATCGTGGTGCTATGGATCTATGGATCTTTGGTATGGTTCATTCAGAAATTTGAAGCAACAAAATTACAAATTTAAGGACAAATTAATGCCAGGTCCAGAACTATACCAATATGACAGGTGCTTGCATAGATGTCTAAAACCTTTCAGTAACAAAAACTAAATATATTTGAACATTGTGATTCGCAAAAAGATAAGAATTTCTCAAATAGGAAAAGCACATATTGATCGCAATTTTGCATATAATGATCTGAGATTACCCTTGGTCCACTCCTTCAGCTTCTACTGTTGATACAACAGTTATATTCTGAATATAAGATATGTCAATGAAATATGCTATTGCAAACCACCCCTTTTCATCTATTTAAAGTCCATTATAGCTACCTGCTGGGTTTTCATGAATGCAATATTGATCATAAAGCTTGCTTTAGGTCTTTAGAAAACAATGATAATGACCAAAGCTGACAGAAGATATCCAGACTCACTCCATCATGACTAGTCACGCTTAAGCTAAAGAGTCAAACAAATGAGAATTCCTGAATGCCAATTTAAGGTTTCAATTCAGTTTCATTTATATAGCACTTTGAACAGGGAATATGGCCACAAAGTCCTTTTCAGAGTACCCTGAGAGTAAACTCAGCTACAATGACTAGGAGGAACTCCCTCTGAGAGAGAAGGTGAGTCCCAGAGGAAGCACTTGGGGGGGGGGGGGGTTGTTACCTGGCCAGGCAGTACACATTCACCATTCACATAACTGGCTGAAAAGTAAATTAGAAAATTATAATCATAGATACAACTTTTTTTCATAATAGGGGGCAACATATTTAGGATAAATGGGCAACGTTGTCTGTTGTAGAGTGAAATTACTGTAGTTAGTCTAATAAGACTATTCTGAAGCCCACAACTATACTGGACTCCACTAACATAATAAATGGGAAATCCAAGATCTCACCTGAAGGATTTCACGCTCTGCATTCCTCTTCCTCTTTGCATGTGAGGCTTCGTTCTAGTCCACGCTTAGTGGACGCAGTAAGTAAACACAGAAATGTGGTGAAACCTGAACCTGTGACAGAAGCACTGGCTGAATATCGATTGAGCAAAAGAGATCAGTGGAATGGTAATGAAGACAAACACTCACTGTGAGACTGATGCTTTCAAAACATTCTATGCACTAAAAGCACTTGCAGGACAGCAAACAGACAAATTAAGCTGCAGGAAATGGCGACTGTGTGCTAACGGGACCTTTAAACAAATGGATATTTCACTGTCTGTTACAGGGGGAAAAGTCTGAGGATCTTGTTGCCTACTGCAAGTTGTAGTAAAGATTATACAATTAATGTGGCTTGTGTATAATGAATTATTAACGAAGTGACATGTATAGAAATGTAGAGAAGTATTCCAGAATAATAAAGTTAATCCACCCACCCATATTCCTCCATTTGTCTGGGGCACAGAGATACCCAGACCTCCCGCTCTCCAGACACCTTCTCCAACTTCTCTGCAGGGACGCCCAGGTGCTCAGATATTTAATCTGTCTTACATGTCCTGGATCTGCCCAGGGGTCTCCTCCTGCTTGGACATGCCCATAGCACCTCCCTGGGGAGGTGTCCAGGATGCGTCCTAGACAGATGCCCACACCACCTCTGCTGGCTCCTTTCGATGCCAAAGAGCGGCAGCTCAACTTTGAGCTCCTCCCTCTATCTCTAAAGCCAAGCTGAGATACCCTGTGAGGAAAGCTCATTTTTGCTGCAAGCATCCACAATCTTAATCTTAATTTCACAACCCAGTGCTCCTGACCATAGGTGAATGTAGGAACGTAGACCAACTGGGAAATTGATAGTTTCGCCTTTCAGTACAGTTTTCACCTCACAATGGCTGACCAGTGAATGTCTGCATAAATGCTGACGTTACTCCGATCTACTGGTCAATATCCAGCTCTTCTTCCCTTAATCGTAAACAAGAACTCAAAATGCGCAAACTCTTGTAGTTGATAGCAAAAACTCATCTCCAACCTGGAATGGGCAGTCCACCCTTTTCTGGTTGAGAACCAAGGCCTCAGACTTTAACGTACTGATCCTCATCCCATCCACTTCACATTCGGATACAAACCACCCTAATGCATACTGGGACTCACAGCCTGATGAAGCCAACAGGTCCACATCATCTGCGTAAAGCAACCACGTGATCCTGAGGTCACTGAACTGGATCCCCTCCACTCCTTGGATGCACAATGAAAGTCTGTCTATAAAAGTTATGAGCAGAATCATTGACAAAGGGCAGCCCTGCCAGAGTCCAACACCCACCGGGGATGAGTCACAATTACTGCTAGCAATGGCATCCAAGCTCTTGCTCCAGTTGTACAAGGACCCAATGGTCCATAGCAGCAGGTCCAAACACCAGGCACTCGCCCATAAACTCCCACCCAGGCCTGGCTGCAGTATCCCTGTTCCTGATTCTTTGTTGAGATTTTCCATAAGGGGTATTTGAATAGCTCCTCATCTAGCACCACAGGATTTGCCGTAAGAGATGCCAACCAGAGACATTTGCCCCCCAAAAATATAGCTCCTAGGATATCTGGGACACGCAAACCTCTCCACCATGGTAAGATGTTGATTCACGAAGGTGAAAATTAAATGAACTAACTGGTAAATCAGTTTGGAATTCTGCAAATAACATAAGCTGTGCAGGACACCGTTGCTTGAGTACATTTAATCTCCAAACAGGCAGAAAACAATTATAAACATAAAACAAGGAAGAAATGTGGATCTGCTGACCGCTTTCTCTGCTGCTGGGACCCAAAGCGGGTAGTGGGATGTGTTTCCCTGGGGAACAATAACAAACAGGCTCTCCAAGCCACAGGAGGTCAGGTGGAAATCCAATTCTTGCCAGTCATATCCATCCTATGAGCCTGGGCTTTCTCAGTTAATTCGTGTCACTTCTCGTATTTTGGTTCACTTGTCTTTGAAGTCATGAAGCAAAGCAGATTCAAAATTTTTATTCAAGTAAACACATGCTCGGTATTACTCTCCATTCTGGCATGTTTTTCATTTCAGCCTGGAAGTCCAGTAATATTTCAGATTTACTCAGGTATACCGCTGCTTCTAGTACTAAAATCTGTTAACAATAAATACAATACATCTCTGTTTTCACTTATGGAACCACATTACAGTGTATTATGAAATAAAACATGTACATCTAGTCTTTTTGAAATGCAATGTGGATATGAATAAACAGAGTAATATACTATATATTATCGTCTTTATTCAAGACCAGGTATCTTTGTCCCAAATTGAATATTCTGTCATAAAAGATGCAGCACATCCTGGGAACCGCAAGTGAAGACCAGCAAAATCCCGGGCTGGAGTCACCGCTGCTAAACAAACACCAATCATAATGGGAACATGAAACATTAAAACAGGTTTAATCATAAGCTCAAGTGGGACACAAATACCAACATCCTGAACTAAACCATTCTGTCTGTACTGCCTGATTTTCTGCCTGACGATTCCTGCTCCTTCAGCCAGGATGCTGCAGGAAGTGTGTAACCGCTGGGACTCGTACCACCAAATGGACGGGAGCTTCCGAAACTGGGCGTGCAGGAAAAAAGTTAAGTGCAGATAGGGGGCGAAACCACAGCAAACAAACCTGGGCACAAATGAAAAAGACAAAGAGCCAAGGAGGCTGGAAAGGCTGGCTTATGAACATATAAACATTCAACCGCGTGACAGACTGAAGACAAAAAAATCAGAATGCAGCAGTCACACCCACCCAGAGCCGCGCTTCTCGTCTTAATTGCGGCCCAGGCTACTTGGGTGTAACATGCACAAGTACGAGTGTAAAATGTAAAATCTCTTTGGTTGCATCCACTGAGCCATGAAACTCAGACAAAGCTCTGACTGAGCCAGCACAGCTCCAGCCATTGTACTGGGGCACTGAGGAAGTGGACTAAAAATAGATGTTTTACATGCGTATGCAAAACCGTGTTACTTCCACTGGCTTGCATGCTGCAGTTGATGCTTTTTGAAGTTGGGTATGGTACCTGGAGTCCATGGAGTCAGTAGGAAGCTTTGTCATAGAGGTGTCTAGCCGAGAGGTTCTATTTATTAATAAGGGATCCTGTTCCAGCATCCCTGTAATTCCTACTGTTCTACACAACTGGGGTTCTTTGTGAAGAGCCACTTTGTGCTAAATTCCCAGGGGGCCCTGGCCTCTGGCCTCTAAGACTCTCGCCTGAGGTGCACAAGGTCACTGTTGTTTGGTTGCATGTTACAAAGCTACTGTAATGAGCTTCTTAAATAATCTGTTTCCTCTCTTAAAGGATTAAAAGATCAGACGGATCCTGGGTCACGCAATTTTCCTTTGAGGAACTCAAAGAACAGACCCCAGGTAAATATGCTTTTCTCCAAAAATAAATGCTATTCCAGCAGCAACGTGACTTATCACCTAGATAACCCAGATAGGATACATCATGGCCGCACTGTTCATTGTTTGTCGCTGAGTGAGTATGTAACGTGCAGGAGTTGCTGCCATCAGCAGAGATCACTGCCTTGCTGCTGAGAGAGGTCATGGGAAAATGTTGACATTTTTGTTTTCTTTTTTTAACCATTCTCATGATGGATAAAACCAAAGACCTGAGTGTTTGTGTCACGATGCGAGGTGGAGAGCAAGTGAGAACGGCAAGAGCAGCCAGGTTCAGATGAAGGAACAGGGTTTATTGGGCAGAACAGACCGGGTACTCACAAACATAGAGACGTCAATGACGGATCTGGGGTACACCGACTGAGACACGGACTAAATACAAAAGACAGGCTAGACCGAACGAGCAACAGGTGAACACAATCTGGCAAAAACAGGAGGTAATCAGGTGGGCGTGGCATACAAGAAGGACCGGACGGCGCTGGGCATGACATAACCCCCCCCTAAAGGTGCGCACACCGGGCGCTCGTAATCAGAACTGGTAATCAGACATTACCAGCATTTATCTGCAACCTCAGATGCATTGTAGCAGCTTGGAATATTCTCTGCTTTAATATGCTACCACACCACTCACTCGGTCAATTGCTCACTCACTCATTCACTCACTCACTTACTCGCTCACTCACTCACTCACTCACTCACTCAGTCACTTACTCACTCATTCACTCGCTCACCCATTCACTCACTTACTCACCTACGCACTCGCTCACTCACTCACATTTAACCAGAAAGCATTTATTACAAAAAAAAAGCAGATTATGTTATTGTAAAAGAGACTGAAATGCAATTGGAGACTTTATAAATCTTTTGGCCAGGAGTGAAAAATGGAAAGGAAGAAATGTGTTAAACCAATTACGCAGATTTCCTTCCTCATTGGAATACGGATCGTTGCTGGTCTTGTCATTTGAGTCCTGCGGCACAGTGAAAAACCGATATGTCTTTTTTTTTTCTCTTTTCAAGCCACTCATATTTTCTGCCCAGTGTCTATCCCAAAATGCCCTATAGCTACAATCTCTTGGATATTTTTTTTGTCTGCATCCAAGAAATTCAATGCAAGAATCCTGATGGATAAGTGTAATTCCACAAGTTGCCTAAATGTACTTGCAGATCTTCCAAGTGACGTGCTGGTAGATGTTAATTGTTCTTGAATGCCAATGGCGAACATGACACCGTGCTCAGGACAAATCCGTAAAGACAATATCTCATAGACACCTCTTCAGGTGTTTGGCACAAGTACAATCGATAAACGAAGAAGCTTGTTTTTGTTGTATAAGAGGTAACTACTGTAGATCTTCTTTGGATGACATCCAGAAAAATGGAACACTTCTACTTATTAATTCAGCAGATGCCTTCTCTCCAGAGTAACTTACAGGATAAGAGCACACAGGTACAGTAAATGTGTTAGAATGAAAGTGCAGCGGTCATAAATGTACTAACAGGAATGGTATATGCACTTTAGCTACATATGGTGCTTCTGATGTGCAAATATGATGGTACTTCATCCATACTCCAGGTGTAGTGCAGAAACGTTATAAAGGTATATCTCAGAACAATACTTTCCCTCCAATGAAATCAATCAAACAAACAAGCAAGCAAACAAACCACAACTGCATAATGCATTCAGTGCAAGTGTTACAGATCAGTTGAGAAAAAAAAGAAAGAAAAAAAAATGTATAGGCTATATAATTTATAGTAGTTGGAAAATGGAATGGCGGTAGGATCAGAGGAGCATCTGAAGAGCTCAGTCCTGCTTTTCAGGAAGATGATCTGTGGTTGAAGGTGCTCCTTAAATGGTCAAGCTTTCTGAGATGATAGGACATGTTATTCAGAATGGAAGCCAGCTCGTACACCATCTCTCTCTCCATCACAACTTCTGAGGAGTCCACAATCTGCCCTGTGACAGAGGTTACCCTCCTACCAGTCTGGTCAGCCCTCTTTGAGGCTCCTTCCCCCAAGAAACATTACACTAGCTACATCGGACTGGAGTAACATGCGTCACGGGTCAGAGGTTGCCTGAAGAGAGGGGATTTTTTTGCAATATTCACGCCTGCAGGAGCTCTGTACACTGACCGTAATCAAGGAAAGACTGACTACATAGCTGCCCAACAGGATTACAAACCTTCTGAGGGAAGTGCATCCAGAGAGCTTAGAAATGTAGGAAGGTTGATGGTGTTGAATGCTACTGATAGGATAAGCAACAAAGAAGGGCTGCTATAGCAGAATGAAGGAGCTTGAGGAGCACTACAATGCGGGAGGGACAGGCTGCAGAAGCAGGTCAAGGCTACTGAAGGGGGAATTCAGGGGAGTCCCACTTTACATCCCATACTATGGCCAGGTTTTCAGCTCAAAGATATTTATGTGTACAGTAACTGATTTAGCAGATGCTTTGTCCAAAGTGACGTACTATTGAGACAGATGAAATATCACTCCGGGTTTATTGAACAGCCTCTGATTTTAGGCCATTGTTACTTTGCAATGTCAGTTTCCATTACCAGTACAGAAGAATAAATTAATTAACAACTGAAACTAATCAATAATAGTAGGTAGAATGAAAATAAACTGTGCACTATTGCAAGTGTTTAAAAGTGATACAATAGTGATATTATGAGAGTTGTTAATTATATTTAGAAAGCCAATAAAGTTTAGTAAAGTTAAAAGCTTAAAAAATTACCCACATATTACACGCCCTTTAAACTCACCAATGAAGTTAATAGATAAGATAAAAAAGCAATTTTAGAATTTACAGGATGTTTGACACGTTACTAGAATAACAGAAGAGAAAAGCAATGCAGAAGATGAAAGATACTTTATTTAACGGCTGAAGGATGTGACAGACTGTCAAGAGGGAAACTCTAACCAGCCTGAGGACGGATTCAGTGAGGAGAAGCCGTCAACGTGTGGGCCTCCACTCAGCGCAATGAAGGGAAAGCCAAGCGTAGGTGATACTGTCTGTAATACCGGCAGTTTAGACGCAGCGTCAGACTGGAGGGTGCGTGTTCAGCTGCAGCCTTCTTTCAGGCTATATTCACTTTCTGTCATTATTTTTGTATAGAGGTTTATTGTTTTTTAAGCACATTTCCCTTTGTAAACATGGGAGAAAGAGGCCAATGGATGGTCATCACACCAGCTTACAGTCAGCTGACTCGGTCCCATTCACACAAGCCTATGCTGATCTGGTGAGCAGGATTGGCAGGGTGGGTGGGGGGCTCTGGTGTGGGCTACCAACCTCAGTCTGCAGTCTGAGGGCCCACTGACCTAAGGCTATGTTACCCAGAGTTAACATAAATGTATTTCTATAACAACTCTTCTATAAGAACCTTCAACTGTAAAGAGGCATAAATAAAAATGTGCTTTTGAGTGGTCAATTATAATTTTTGAATTATTAAAGAATGGATGGACATCAGATCTCAGAAAACATTACTGCTGCAGTACTCCAGTGGAAATTAACAAAAACAGCCTGTAGTGGGTGTGTTCTGCAGGGCCGCATCTTCCAGGCCACTCCAATTATTATACTGGGCCTGAAAATCAATCACTCAAAGCTCTTCAAATAATAACAATACCAGTAGGACCTCCACAATAAATCACCAATGTTCAAGATGATTGCATGGTTTTACTTGGTACATTCTGTGCAGTGTAATCATGTACACAATATGTCCCCTTTGTTAACCGCTCCCTCTGTGATCACGTAATGGGGGGGGGGGGGAGCGGCTCATAGACAGGGGTACACCCTGGACAGGATGCCAGGTCATCCCAGGGCATGTATGCACACATACTCTACACACACACACACACACACATGCACAGTGTGGAGGAAGGATTTAAACACCCAGCTCTGTGTTCCTTTTCAAATGCTACAAATCAGATTAGAAAAATATTAGAAGCCAGGCTAGAACAAAAGGCAAATACGCTTTGGATCACAGAAGGCAGCTTTGTTGTTACATCATATGAGCAGTAAACTCATAAACAGCATTTTTTTCACCTACACTTTGCTTCTTTGGGAGACTCTGTTTCAACCTGCTTATGCCTGAATAGGCTGAAATGTGACAATGTGCAGCCATTCAGCCATGCAGACCCTGCAGAGAGCAGCAGTCTGCTCGGTGCCTCAGAAAACCTCGGCGGGGGTCTGACTCGTCTGCAGGAGACGCCTGACATACTGTAGCTGGTCAACAGCAGGTAGTATGAAGTGTCCTCACTTTCTCTCACCTTCCTGACTGGATTTGCATCGCTAACTCAAATCTGCCAGAGTAGGGTGTCATAACGGTTACGTGCATTAAAGCTACTGCAGGCTCGTGGTGTTCATGTACTTGGCCACGTTTGGAATAGTGAGCAGAGGTCACATACAACGTTTGATTCTAATGGTGGACCTTTGCGATCTTAAAGGATGACTAATGGCCAGCAGGGCCAAGCTTAGGAAGGAAGGGAGGACGTGAGGCAGAGCAAAATAAATCTGCCTGTATTTTGTTTTCCAGATGTCGGGCAGCATTAAGAATCCATCACTAGCGGCTCATGCTCAATTTGGAATTAGAAACCTCAGAGTTACAGCGTTCTGCCATTTTCTGAAAGATATGTTTGCTGACAAAAGGTTGCCCTAACTGCTGTACTGTAGTGCCGTGTCATGTGAAGTACTTGAAATTATAACACTTATAAACAGCTCCTCCAGCTCAGTGTACCTGACGCCCATTCATATCTAGATATTCCATAGTCTCATTCCCAGCATACTTTGCCCCAAATCACTTAACAATCCTTGAAATAATAGAAGTATGAACAGATGTGAGAGTGAATTTTTGTCATTGCTGATAAGCCACAACAACAACATATCCTGGGCATCTAACCCATATGTGACGTAGTAGTGTGCAGCTCTCCCTTCACACCCAAGGAGCAGGGCCTTGCTGGTCAGAGATTCGAACCAGCAGCCCTTTCACTCAAGACTAACCAGCAGTAAAAAAACATATACAATTGAAATGGCTGAATATGAAAATCCACAAAGGGTGGAACCATTTCCAGCAAACACTAAAATTTGAGTTCCTCTGCTATAAACACTGTTAAGCTGCTTTGTCATATTAGCATTTTTTTTTCTGGAGATTTTAGGGTCATTAGCACAATCCAGACCGTCTGAAGTCGGGAGAAAGTATCAAAGAATAATTCTGACTTGGTCATGATTTGCTGGCAGAGTTAGACCCAATCGGTCTAAGTGGAGCATAGATAAGGAGTATACAGCAGGCGCCCATCCAGACTCACTAACCTCCAGTTCAAGCATCTTGACCTCGATCTAAATGGTGACTGATTAGGTTCAGGCACCAATCACTCAGCTTCTAGTGGACAGACTGACTCTCAAGGGATGCTGAGGAGACCCTCAGCCACACACATACCCGCCGCCTTTGTGTTGATGGACGTCTGACATTGGGATCAAAAGGCCCAACCCTTCCCATTCCCATGAGAGACAGCCTCCTGAATATGCTCAGTTCCCACAATCCCCCTCTCACCTCAGCAAAGCCAGCCAATCAGAAACAGAGATGCTTGAAGGCCTCTAATATCTGTGTCCGCTCTGTGTAGATGAATGACCCATTGTCCATGTAGTACTGCAATACTCTAGGAGAGGATGAGACCGTGATGACATTTTGTTATTTTTGATAAATGTGACTTGTAATACTTGTAACATGCAATATTTTTTGTGTGTACATAGAAGCTATTGCCTGCCTAATCAAGCTACAAAGGGAAAATGAAGAAGAATATAATGAGCAATATATTAAGGAAGCAACCTAACTGCCAGGACTATAGTGAGACCATAGCTTCTACAGTAGTTAGCTTCTAGGACCTAAAATTGACCCCAGATGTGACCCAAAATGCTTCAGCTCTCATGAAATGTGAACTCTTTGATTGCAAAAAGGTTTAGGTAAGAGAGCAGAGGCTCAGCCCGTGAGGGTTAAGTCGGTTGACTTTAAATTAGAGTCAAGTCTGTCCTGTCACTCTGTATTATCCAGTAAATATCCTTTAACTGAAGACTTTCTCATAGAAGAGGTCATTCTCAGCAATGATTGCATTTTGGGGGTGAATTTTATTAGAAAGGAAACACTGTTTGAAACCTTACTTGTCCTTTGTCAGTTATTATTTTGAGCATACAACATAACCGTCCTAGTAAGTGCTTTGCTTACTTTGACTTGATTCGAGTCAGATGTTGAGGTGTATTGTGCTTTTCCACACATTCCCACATGTCTGGCTGAGGTATGGCTGGACATTAATGCTGCACTTCTGCAGGACTCGCTGCTCCATCTGGTCACTGCTTATTACTGAAATCTCACTTCTCTACATACTTGCTGTCATCGAGGCACCTTTTACATGAAGACTATTTTAATTATATTGATCAAAAAGACGTCTTATGCATGGTTTCATGGTTAACACTGTCACCACACACCGAATTCCAGGTTCGAATTCCACTCTGCCCTTTGAGTGTTGAGTCTGCATGCTCTCTGTGAGGCTGTGTGGGTTTTCTCTGACTTCTCCAGTTTCAAATCCAAAGTTGTGCTGTTAGTGAACTGGAATCTCTAAATTGCCAGTAATACATGCCCTGAGATGGAATGGCATCCTGTCCAGGGTGTCCCCTGTCCTGTACTGTGCTCCCTGGGATATGCTCCAGTGTCCCCAGTGATCTTGTGCTGGATAAGAAAATGGATGGATGGAAGGAATTTTTAATATTATCAGTCAAGCCTGTTTTAGGTGAAATATGTATAATAAATATTTACTTAAAATTCAGATATTGCATATTTTGTATCTTCATAAAATTAAAGATGTTTTCTTGACTCTTCATTTACACGCTTAACAAGCATTTTGTTTTGATTGCCAATTTGTTTAGTTATTCAGTGAATTAATTAATGGCCCAAGAGGGAAATGAAGACTTGTTGAGTGATTAGAAACATTTTATAGTGAGATACAGTGGTACCTTGGTTCCCGAACTTAATCCGTTACGGACTGCGGATCGAACCCTAAAAAGTTTGAGTTGTGATCGAATTATTCCCATAAGACATTATGGAAAACCAATTAATTAGTTCCCAGCCCCCCAAAATTACACCTAAATGTTTTTTTTTTTTTTTTTTAGCATTTAAACACAAAATGAACAGGACAAAACAAGAAAATAATTTTTTCTTAATGGCATCCAAAATGATAAAAATCGTATCGCAACATTACCAGTGTCCTGCTCCATCGTCTGCTCCTTCCGTGTCCCATGCCCCCTCGTTAACCTCGTGTGGGATCCCCATGTCATCAGCTGTTTCTGGTCGTTGTCATTAGTCCTCTGTATTAAGTCCACGTTTCAGTTTGTTTCTCCAGTCCGGTCATTGGGTGTGTTCAACTTGCTTACAGCGCTGGCTTAAAGCAACGCATTCTGATCCTGACACAATGCGTTAGGGTTAGACGCATTGCAACCTCTCACTCGGCTGCACAATCTGGAACCGCCTCCGTCACGACAATATAAATTAATAAAATTATATAAAAATTAATTAATTAATTAAAGTTTAAATAAATGACATAAATGCTCTAATAATACACGTAAGTTAGTGGTTTTTTAATATTAGTTACTGTAATGTTGTGCTGCTTTATTTGGTTAATTGTCCAGTCTGTGAAGAAGGCTGGACATTATGATTATGATCAGTGGAGCTCAGGCAGTTTCTCGGAACATTCTGAGATGCTATAGAAGTGTCTGTACTGGAGATAATGACAGAAGAGTATAGGAAGCAAATTCTGATAGCATTTGAGTGAAGGCTAGAAGAGGTCAAACCATAAAATGGAGCAGCTTCCAGTGTGTCTCTAGGGGAAGTCTAGGGTCTTGGAACAGAGTTAAAGGGGTATCAATAAAAGTCCTTAACACAGCATGCTGAATTTTAATATTAACCAAAGCTCTGCAGAAATCAGCTTTAAAAAATTGCAGTTTGTTTTCAAGCAAAGGCATATAGTTATAAAGTTTTATAATTTCTCTGAAGTTTAGTGTGAGGGACTGGGATTGTGATCTCCTGGGATAAACCCTAAGCTCACCATTACCTTGTACTGGATAAGTGATTATGGAAGATGGATGGGAGCATGGATGGATGGACAATAAAAAGTCCATCTCTGTATAAGTACGTAACGAAGATGTTGTGAATGACTTCAAAACCAGCCTCTCGTGCTGTTTGAAGTTCACTGCTCATCCATTTGTCAGCTCTGCTTTCATCATTTATTGAATCATAAATTAAACTTTGGACAGGAAAACCTCACGCTGGCTGGGAAGCAGGGATCTGAAACTTTGCATACTTTTTGGCAGGCTGCCGCTGTATGTTCAAATTGCAACTGGTGGGTTTTCATAACAATTCAAAGTATAAAAGTAACGAATGCTCAAATACTAGCTCATGGAATGTTTGACACAGTATTCTCAATACCCATCATTCCCAGGTAGAAGATACACATACCAACATACCATACAACACATTCAGAAGCATAAGCAGTGTTTTGCTGCAGCTGTCTGCAGTTGGTTCTACCTTGATCTATGGTGGTAATACTGCGGAGAGGGGATTACCCCTATATGTTCCTCCTCGGCTTAGTGGTATTAAGCTGCCTTTCGTTTTGCAAACCATTCATATCCCTGCCTTTCAAAAGGCATTTCTTAACAAAGCAATGTAGAAATAATTATAGTCCTTTTAATCTTAGCTGTGGGCGCAGATCAGCAATTTTGACAGTATTCTACATTGCACATAGACTGAAGCGAAGACAGAGACCCTTCAAATCATTCATGATGAGTAGCAGAGATACAGGTCAGATGTCTTGCTGTTTTCAACAGTAAGCGGTGTCAGTGATATTAATGAAGTGCGTGGCTGATTCTCTATGACCTTCTGGAGGTTCTGCCTTGGATTTTTCAGTCAGCTGTCTGAAATAAATGCACAGTAATACTGGCTTTATAAGAACAAGAGACTGCAGTACAGAAACCTTTTCCTTTGTCTTTAGGGGGCTGGTGACATCACTGAAAATGACATGGCAGATGCACCCCCACAGGACATTTGAGACGCTGGACTCATGTCCAACAGGAAATGATCTAATCCCTTCTGCAGAGTCCACCTTCCATAACAGAAGATTTAGGTCACAAATTGGCCTGCCAATAACTGACGCTTTCATCTGGGATTTTTGAAATGCGCTGCTGCCGTATTCGTGACTCTTTCTCCATGTCATATCGACACATCAATCCACCTCCATCTGTAGGAAGGCCCTGGACTCTGCTTGTTATTACAAGAAAGAATATGCCTGTAGCTGCATCAGTCTGGAGCCGCTAACTGGACTGGTAGTGTAGGCATACAGCGACACTGCTTGTGCACAACGGCGCACTAATCGAATCCAGAGTGCGGTCAGATTTGATGAGGAAGATTCATTTGAAACCAAGGATGGCTGCACCACTGGTTGCCAGCGGGTAAAATTATTAATTTAATGCATGAAAAAAATCAGGAATGGGCATGCATCCTGCGCTTGGAGAGTACTGATTGACATTCTGGAAAAACAAAGATTGCCACAAGTACCAAAAAGAAAGCAGAATGATCAGCTTGGTGTCATCTAAGGCCTGAGCTCGCATTTAATAGTCTGTCTTTCATTTCCCTGTCACATTTGAGTACACATTTTTATAACATATATCTCCACGTTTTAAATAAAGTGCCTTATTTGTTCTTGTTTTCTGTTGATCAGATTTTTTTTTTTCCCATTTAAAACTGAAAGCAAATTTTGTTTAGATTCACATCATGTTTACTGTGCCAGTCTGAATATTGCAAGGTCTTCAATATTTACCCCTTCCTGATCTATCATCATTTAACTTGCAAACACAGTCAGATTTTCTGCTTTGGATATTGGGCTGGGGATGGCTTGGTGGTGTAGCGGTTAGCATTGTTGCTAAAGTTCAAGTCCCCACCATGGCTCCATATGTGTGGCACTTTCATGTGCTCTCCATGTTGTTCTGGGGGTTCCCACCAAGTACTCCCCGCCCCCCAGGCAAAAAAACATGCTGAGGGTAATTGGAGATGCCAAATTAACTGTTAGTGTGCCCTGTGATGGGTTGCCACCCCATCTTGGGTTGTTTTCTGCCTTCCACTTCAGGCTCCAGACCTACTGCAACCATGAAGAGGACAAGCAGTTCCAGATACAAGATGGATGGAAATATCAGGCAGCTTTGTTTTTGCCATTTGTTTCAGTGCAGAAGACAACTTATATTTCTCAGTTCAATTTTGGCTGGTATGCCAGAAACAGTAAGATAAGATGCTGTTATCGTGATCAGAAATTTTGTTTCTTCCTAAGAAAGTCAACGTGGATCCACTGTATATGAAATCTTTTGATTTACTGTCCTGGTTTTATAAAGATATTTATAAAGCACGGCAATATAGAGAGAGCGCACATGAGAATAGAGATCTGCACATTGCATAAGCTGATAGATGTGCTGTGGAATTTTGGGGTCATTTTTATGAGGTCACGCTTGCTGCTGTAATTCTTTCGTCCTGCGTGTGATACAGACGCATCCAGTTGAGCAACGTTATTCTGTCAAGAGTCTGGTGATATATTTAGGATCACAACACTGAAATGGGTGCAAAACAGCCCCAGGAGAGGTGAGCCAAATAGCAACCTATGAATCTGAGAAGAGCTGATATCCTCACGAACTTTTTAAACATGACGTAGCTTGTGACTATCAGTGTCTGTTTCTGTTACACATTTATTATGAAAATCACACATAGCTGCTAGTCATGAAGGATAATTTGAATTCTATTTCTTCCTGTTGCAACAGACAACATTCCATCCCATCCCATCCCATCCCAAATTCACCCTAATAAGCTTTTTTTTATTTTAAATGAATGAATGAACTGTTAGGATTGTCCTTTGTCTTGAAGTCTTATATCTGATGGAAAGACTCCTAAGGTGGGCCAACAAAGAGCAGATGTGAGCCAGTGTATCTCTGCTCGGGCACCTTCCATTCTCGTGGGTCTCCTGGTGGTGGCTTCTCAGCAAAAACAAGCCTTTAAAATGATAAACACGCCTGTCAGACTCCTGTCATTCCAGTTCTACGGCTCCACTTCTGATTGTTTTTGGTAAATTTCATGTTGTGTTTCACTCAGCCACGTGTATTTTCCAAATGAAATGCAGGAGCGCTTCCAGTGCTCATATTTGACATGCGGTGGCCCCATGTTATCTCTGGGGCAAAGTGCGTGACCTCACACAGGAGGGGGGGAGTGGGCCCAGCGTAGTTAGGCGTGATGACTTCCTGGTCAGCTGACCGTGGCTGACACTGATGAAACCCTATATTCGCTATGGAGCACATGCAGGCCTTTTGCCAAATGTTTATGGATTTTTTACGGATGCTTCAGGCGCCACTCAAGAGTAGCTTTTGCTTAATGTCCCTGTCATGAATCTACAGAATGAGTATCAGTCAAAACATTCACATAGCTGCCTTTGAAGCTTAGGGGGGACATTTGACATCGCCAATATTTTTTAAAGGGCTTTAGTAGATGCACTAAAACTTAACTCTTTTGTAACCCTTCCCTTTGGTAACATTTGACTCAGAGAGAGAGGGGAGCAGAGGGAGGTACCAGGATCTAGAAGTAAGCAAATGCTGTGGAGGAACATGACTTAGCAGAAAAACATGCACTCATATTTCCAATATTCCAGGATGTCTCATAAACATGATGATTCTGTTGAAAAGTAGCTGGCTTAAGACAAAGAATCTCTTTAATTATGGCCTTCCGTCCTCGTATAGCAGAGTGGAAAATGAGCACAGGAGTAGCTCTGCACTTGCTGTCAGTGTGACGCTGTAAACTGAAATTAACAGCCTGCAGCCTGCCTTACGCTCTCCCCTCACTGCAGGCTGCCTTACGCTCTCACCTCACTGCAGGCTGCCTTACGCTCTCACCTCACTGCAGGCTGCCTTACGCTGTCCCCTCACTGCAGGCTGCCTTACGCTCTCACCTCACTGCAGCCTGCCTTATGCTCTCACCTCACTGCAGGCTGCCTTACGATCTCACCTCACTGCAGGCTGCCTTACGATCTCACCTCACTGCAGGCTGCCTTACGCTCTCCCCTCACTGCAGGCTGCCTTATGCTCTCACCTCACTGCAGGCTGCCTTACGATCTCACCTCACTGCAGGCTGCCTTAGGATCTCACCTCACTGCAGGCTGCCTTACGCTCTCCCCTCACTGCAGGCTGCCTTACGATCTCACCTTACTGCAGGCTGCCTTATGATCTCACCTCACTGCAGGCTGCTTTACGCTCTCACCTCACTGCAGGCTGCAGAAGGCTGATCAGTCACAATTAGAAATGCTGCTTTGCTTTGTCATTTTTATCCCTGTTTTTATAGGGTTTTTAAATGATTAATAAGAATGGGATCATTTTGCAATGATTCAACTCTGGAGATCAACAAGCTGGACTGTTTACTTGGAATCAGTTTTAATAATTGGCAACATTTTGCTGGGGTATAAACCTGCATCCACTCATCTTCTAAGCTCGGCACAGTCTCAGCACAAACAGTAGATCTCCTGTAAGGTTGTATTTGTCTTGCGTCTATACAGTATTTCTAATAATACGCTAAAAAGCACTTTGGTTTAGGTATTGCTGGATGTGGCTGCCTTTGACAGGAATCCAGCACTGCCCCGGAGGCCTGCAGCGGTAAACACGCATTACCTTAAAAGAACAAGGGCCTTGTGGAATTTTCACCACCTCCAAATGGCAGAGAAACTGGCCTCCTCTGCACAGCCCTGGTTGGCTCTGCTCAAAGGAAAGATGCATTAGATCATAGATGCTGTTTGTCCAAAGCTCAGGCTTCCAGACCTTCTGTGTCACCCAATCACCGTGCCAGATAAACTAAAATAAAGGTCACAGCTAATAGCAGCTTTGGAAGGGGTGCATACAGGCTTTAATTAACGCCAAATCTTTTAGAGATTTACATTTAAAAAGCTGATATTTGAATGATCTCATTAATGTCAGCAATAAATCACAGATATGAAAAGAAAAAAAATCCATCCATTCATGTATCTTGCAGCAGAGGGTAGTAGGATTGTCAGAAAATATACATTTTGTATTAAACTGTCAAAGCAAGACATATGAAATGTCTCTTACCCCCTAGTTGACTGTTCATGCCCCAGTGTTTACTGGTATAACACAGCTATGCGGTGGTTGACTTACATGTTTATCCACCTATGACAACAAACAATGGCCTGTTTAAAGATGGCCTTCAATGAAGAAGGTCTTGTATACAGTACTAGTCAAAAGTTTGGACACACCAAGCCGCCTGCAAAGCAGAGTGATAGTGTGGCATCACATGACATGGACACCTGTGTAGGAGGATCTTGACCAGAGAGTGAAGGAAAAGTGGCCAGTGAGTGTTCAGCGTATGTGGGAACTGCTTCAGAGCATCCAGACCGCATAGCAGGAGGTCACCCCATGAAAGAGCTGCAGGGAAGAAAGTCCTTGGAGTAACTAGGGCTAAGGGCCCTGCTCAGCCATCTAAAAGTGGAATCCCTCTGACAATCCTGAGGTTAAACCAGCAACATTCTGAGTACCAATTCACAGAGCTGCCCCCCCCCCCCCACCAACAAATGATTTTTTTTGTTTAATACTTTTTTGGTTAGCGCATAATTCCATATATTGTTTTATAGTTCTGATGCCTTTATTGTTATTCTTAAGTGTCGAGAATAGTACAAATAAACCTTTCTATAGCTATGTGTGTACAAATTTTTCACCAGCACTGTATTTCATGCGTTTTTCACTTTGAAGTCATTTAATGTCACTGTGCCATTGTCAGGGTCAGCCCCGGTTGTCCCACTCTGTGTCCCTTCCCCGTTTGGCCAGCAGGTGTTTCTGGTCATCCCGTTCTTTGTGTTAGTCTTTGTTCTCCCCTGTTACTTGCCTGGCCTTGTGGCTCAACACATTGAGCAACCAGTTGTCTGCATACTTTTCTGTCCTGTGTTTGAGTCCCACATCCTCTGTTTTGTATGTTGTGCCCTAGAGTGGCATTTAAGTGTTTCTAGTTATTATATCAGGTGATTTTGTATTTGGTTCTTGGTTTTGTTCCTTGTGCCCCTGCTTGTGTCTTTTCCTGTTCTGTACTTCCCCAGTGTTAGTTTCTGATTCCTTGGTTAGTTCTGTTTCTCTGTTTTTAGTTCCTTTGAGTTTATTAGTTTCACCTGTGTCCCGTTTCCCTGGTCTCTGTTAATTAGTCTCACCTGTCCTGTGTTAGTCTTATTACCCAGTTTGGTTTCTGTATTTAAGTCCCTGTTCCTGTTCTGTTTCCTAGTGGTTTATTGTTGTTGATTTGTACTGTTATGGGTTATGTTTTGGATATTGGATATTGTTCTTGTGCCAGAGCTGCCCAGAACCATGACAGCCATAGTGTTGCGAAAAGTAGCTTTTCCTGGGGAGAAATTGCACTGCAAGGACTGTACACAAGATGCGGCTGTGTAAACGGCTGAAACACATAGTTTTTAAAGAGGTACTGCTAAATCTCATTGTCTAATTCTGATGCTGCTAACCACCTTGAATTAATAACAAGTATTATATTTCTCAGTTACAGTTCTCAAAGTTTGAGAAATGACTTGCACTATCTCAGGAATTCTGGGGGTATTTGGCGTAGTTTGATATCCTGGAAATGACTGGAATGCATGATATCATTAAATCGGGGATCCCAACTGCCAAGTTAATGGTGATAACACAGTAAAAAGCTATTATTACCCATGTTACCCTTTTGTTTAGGTGGGTATGATGAATTAAGAGGGTCTGGAGTGTAATTCACAGTAGGCCCTCAATAAAGGTGAAGGGCAATTATTACTGCTGTCAAAAATAAAACTACCAATAAAAAGTACTAATTTTAATGTTTGAAATAGTTCATTCAGATTTATGTAGTCCAACCACTTGCCAGATGACTTTCTTTAGGTTGGGAGTGTCGGGTTCTTGGAATCTGGGAGGTAATCTTATTGGTTCATAAAACGTGTCTAGTCAAAAACGCTAACCACAATCCAACCATCAGCGTAATAACTGTGGCTATGAAGCTAGCGTAGTTTAGCTTTAGAAAGACTCTGTATGCTGGATGGCCTGGCACTGTGGGCACTTTGGTGTGTTGGCTGTGGTGCCAGCGGGTGTCTTCTGCTGCAGTTCCTCAGACACCGGTGGGTGCCGGCTCAGCGCCCCATGCTGTACATTAGCAGCCGGTGCTCTGGGGATGCCTCTCGAATGATTCCCCTCATTCACATTACATTTACGGTGAGTCATGTTTGAATTGTGTCTCTCGTAACATTTAGCGCAGTTTGCGTATTTCCAGACTGAATTCCATGTTCCATTCGGGTAATATTTATGGTTAATGAAAGTTGTCCCACTGGGGAACAGCTGTGAGCTCTCACTGTACAGGAGAGCAGTAAATATTCATCCTTGTGGCTTTTCTTCCTTTAGGAGTTTGAACGCATTACTCATGAGCCAGGTGGCGACGGCAGTTTACACGCCGACTGACGTCTCCCTCAGCCAAACTCAGTGGCACGAAGACTCCGAACAACCACACACACACGCGGCATCCTTGGCAGTCATACATTTACGAAAAACGATGACGGCTGATTATAATTATGTGGCATGGTCATGAAGTGGGAGAGGTGAGTATCGTTTTGGTTGAACCATAAAATATGAACCAATATTCTGTAAATTCTGGCATTTCACTTTTAGCACATTTGATACCAAAGCAGATCTCATTGCAAGGGCCTATCATTCAGCCTTTCAGTTGGATATCCAGGCCGAGACGAGATGAGCAGAAAGACTTAAACCCACAAATACTGATGCAACATTCCAAAAAACGCCAATATGACTGTGACAGGCAGTGTTTGCAGCTGAGTCATTATTGTTCCAGTGTTTTCGGCTGTGGGTTCAACAAACGGCAACTCTGACACCAGCTGAAATAATTCAGACGGTGCTTTTATTTCAAGCCCCCACCACGAACGGGGTGGCAGCGACAGAGCTGATCCAAGCATCCTTACTGGCCACTTATGTAGGGGCCCTGGGCATGAGGCCAGCTGGGAGGACACAACTGGGGGCAAAATGTCCACTGTACAACCTGCTGGGTTCAGGCGGCCCACCAGAATGTCCTCACACACTGGTCCCCTGAATAGACCACCAGTGAACATTATGATTGGGATCTTCTGCTGGAAATGGTCACCCTAAAAAACAGCGGTACAGTGACTGTGGTGACCTCCTATTTCTAAAACGCCATACTGAATACCAAGGGATGAAGGTCTTACAGGGGGGATACAGGAAATCATTGGCAACTTGTAGGAGAAATGTTACACAACAGTTGTTTTACAGTTACAACATGACGATCACATACATATAGTTTTGGGTGTAATGATATTACAATGGGAAACTATAAACGATCAACAATATAATCCATTTTGACCAACAAGGCTAGAGCAATTGAAAATGATGCCAAATTACAAATTGTTGAACGTTTGCAACTGAAACATTTGGAAATTTGAGTGAAGCAATGGGGTTCTGCTCTGCGGAATGACGTTATGGTGTGGGCATTACATTTGTTGTTTTGCATATATATATATATAGCACATCATTAAGTTGCAAAAGGCTAAAACTCACCAAAAACAAACACATATCTCAAAAGCAAATAATTCCATCAATTAATTGGTTAGTGCAACTTTAATGAAAAATTACTTCAGCTTTGTTTTAACCACGAGAGTCAAAATGCTTAGATGTATTGTCATGTCAGCGTAAGTCTGCTCCTGAGCTCTGTAATGCTGAATGATAGTCGGTTCCCACTTTCTCATTGTCAGTGACTGATCATTGTTCTTTAGCAAACTGATACTTATTCATGTCAAAGACTTTAGTTTCACATTACAGCTTCACACGCACAGTATGTAAAGTTCAGGAAAGCAGTCACATCAGAGCCTGCTCCACATCGGCACCTGCAGGGGGCATTTCAGCTTCAAGGGGGAGAGCGGGGGCAACTTCAGATCACCTGACGACGTGCACATCGTGGGACTCAGGCAAATTAAATGAAACGCGTCAAGCTACAACTTTTGCTGCTTGCTACAAAGGGAAAGCTCACACGGTTCTCATTTTCCATGAGGGGTCAGTCCGATATAACTTAATTTACTCTGGAAATGTTTTCGAATAAATGGAATTTGTTGAGCTAATCGTTTTGGGTGAGTTATGGCTTACTGAGTTTAAAGAATAGTGTTGTGCTATATGAATAATCTGTTTTGAAAAATGCTCTTATAGTTGTGAGAATGCTAAGTGTGTTTCATGAAATGTACCAAAGCAATCGAGAGAAACTGTAACTTAATATGATCTACGGTGTCCCCTGCCCTGTGCCCTGTGATGGACTGGCATCCTGTCCAGGGTGTCCCCTGCCCCATGTTCTGTGGCAGACTGGTATCCTGTCCAGGGTGTCCCCTGCCCTGTGGC
>JAABNY020000032.1:20975952-20987124 GCA_015164015.2 Brevimyrus niger
TGTGTATATATATATATATATATATATATATATATATATATATATATATACACACACACACACACACATACGTATAGTCACTGATCCAGTATGTCTGAATTTTATGAACACTATAATATTGATTATATACGGTATATTGATTTTCGTCCAGGCGGCATGGTCATGCAGTGCTTAAGCACTGTCACCTCACACCTCTGGGACCTGGAATCGAGTCTCCGCCAGGATTCCATGTGTGTGGAATTTGTATGTAAGTGCACCAGAAAAATCACCTCTGAGAAACTGGTTTTTTGTTTCACAAAACGAGTTAAGCTCAAAACAAAGACCTTGTTATGGAAAGATCTGCACACAGAACTCATCATAGGAGCCACAAATGGCCTGAACGGCTACCGATCTATTTGTCATATACTGCAGTTATTCCTGGGCGCAAGGTTTTCTGGCACCAGTTCATGCAAAGTATAAAGGTATAATAATGAGCTCCTTGTTTTCCAATTCCAACACCCAGAAAAGTCCCAAGGCAGTTTGGTTCGTGTCAAACCTGATTTTCAAGCTGATGATGCCCCAGTGCTCGTTAATTTGCCTGCTTGGCTAATGGAAAATAAGACAGAGAAACAGGATAAACAGCCACATCACATGTGAAAGTCTACAGGAGCAAATACAGGAACATGAAGAGTTTCTTTGTGATGAGGTTTTTATTTAAAGGCATATGTATTATAACTAAGTACATTTAGCAGGGGAAAAATGCTAATAATTTCTTTTGTACAAAACCAGACAATACAAAAATACTAAAATATATCTTTTCATCTGTAGTTGTAATGAGATTTATGCTCCTTACAAATCCAGAATATTTTAGTTTACTAAATACAAAATATAGTCAATCGATGCATTTGTTTAAGCAGCATTTTGTAGGTAACACAGGTCATGACACAAACATTTTAATTCATAGTGGATATATCTAAAAAAGTCAGGCATAATATTTTACATAGTTCATTTTTAGTGATATATACATTATTTATACAGTTATCAAAAAAACAGCTTACTGTGTTTGAAATGACAGGACGGACTAAATAATATGTAAGATGCGCAAAGTACGAGTTTTCTTTTCAGGGTTCTTGCATAAAAAGTGAAATACCAAGACAGGCTGTACATTATTATGGTTAATAAGGCAAAGGGCACAGTATTAATGGTGTTAGATGCAGTTATAACACACAAAAAAATCCACAGTTTTTTTTTTTGAAACATAATAACAGACGACGCCTCTGGCCCCCCCTAGACGGACGGCTGTGTTCATGTAACAGACTGGTGTTCAGGCCCCAACTTGTCTGAGACTGATCCACACACTGGGGGTGGCGGGGGATGGGGGGGAGCACTTTTCTTTGTGTCAGTTCCCAACATGTTGTGGCGTTTGAGTCAACGGGGCCCATCCCAACCAGCGGAAAGAGCCCCCAGCCCAAATGTGCCTACCAGCCCCTGGAGTCGATCCCAAGACCCCCACCCAGACAAACAGCCCCAGCCCACAACAATGACCCCACCATGGCACTCAGCCTGGGGGTAAACAGCAACAGGACCCCATGTCTCCCTATCCTCCTCCCATCAGCTCCCCGGACAAACTCCCCTCGCCGAACGTCATCGCCAAAACTAAACTTACACTGCAACTCTGTTTGCAGGCATCCTAATGGGGCAAACAAGTGGCTCACTTATGCCGGGAATCCTCATTTTCCTCGGAAAACGACAAACACGCTTGGCGTCTGATTAAGGCTTTTAAAATCATCCCATTCAGGACAGTGAAATGGTAACAGTTAGCTTGGATATAGTGCTGTGAGTTATTTAATATTGTTAAATTTTGTGCAGAAAAATATCATTCCTATTACTAAGGAATTTGTTGTCCTATATGCATACAGGTTTGGAAACAGAGGGAATGCATGACCACTTCTGTCCCGGGGAAGAACTAGAGGGTGCAGTGAATCCTCACCCCCATTTCATGTTTTCGCTTTCGTTCATTCAGGTGATTCCTCTTTGCCTTTTCATCCAGTTATTTCCCACAGAAGGAGATCCATCCTGAGCCAAGAGCCAGTAGCTGCTCTTCAAAGTCACTCACATTTAGAATTCTGGCTCTCCTCTAACGTGGCTCTAATGAACGTCATGATGAATAGTCTTAGTAGCGGGAATTAGTTCCCTTGCCTACATTCTAGTGTCAGACGAGGAGAATGAGCGGCAGTGAGGGCCGGCTGTCAGTCAGGTGTATTTTCCACATGGTTCCCATTGTCCTGGGGTGTGAATCCCCCCTCACACAATGTTATGGTGGTTGTTTCTATCAATTATGTCTGCTGGAGGAAGAAGCTCCTTCTTCACTGGAGATGGCGGCGAGACAGTCTTAGCCTTGGGCTTGAAGAGGTCAGACACATAGAAAACCTGGGAGATGGGAAAGAACAGGATTAAAGGGTGAATCAGGCCACAAGGTTCAGTTCCGGAACGTTCTCCCCTCTTCAGATACAGTGATTACACTGGCAACTTCCTGCACCTAAAGTGTTCGACACCAAGGCAGGAAGCTCCATCCAGCTGTAGAAAGAAAATGTTTGTCCTAGTACTATATTACACATCGTGTGGATCACACTGTTAACTATAATTGCTCATTGTTCATTTCCCACCAGGATTTTGTCATATGTTGTGTTTGAGCATGAAATTCACTTACTTACTAATGATTGCGTTAAAGAGTGACAGCACTCAAGGGGGTCGAATTTTGCAAGGAACCAGAAGCAAAATGTTGAGGCTGGTGTCTCAGATCACAGATTTAGAATGACCGAATGAAACCACGTCTGACAGCTTTCAGATCCCTTTATAATTTTACAAAAATGGAACAGAAATAAGATGGTTTATGGATTGCATGTGTCACTGGAGATGGGGTGAATGTCCTGGTTTAGCAGGGTAGTGTCGATAGGTATTCTCTTGAGTATTAGAAACTACTATGGTGTTTAGGGTGAAATGTTGAGCCGCACCTCATTGCACATATTGAAGGGAATCCTGTGGTTTCGTCAAACACAAAATCACAAGAACTTATACATGGACCTCACCCCTACACAGATTGTTCTGAAGCCTCTTGATAATCACAGCCTGCAGGCGTCATCAGAACAGTTCTTTCCAGCCATTTAGCCAGGAATAATGAATAATGGGGTGCCTGAACCGCCCGCCTTGATGTCGCTCTGGACGCAGGGACACAACTGCGGGAACTATTTTTGTTAGCAGGCAAAATCCTGTCGTGTTTCCTCTGT
Organism: Brevimyrus niger; assembly: GCA_015164015.2. Classification (NCBI taxonomy): domain Eukaryota; kingdom Metazoa; phylum Chordata; class Actinopteri; order Osteoglossiformes; family Mormyridae; genus Brevimyrus; species Brevimyrus niger. The sequence goes on from JAABNY020000032.1 coordinate 20,979,219, forward strand.
CACTGTCCCATCAGATCTGGCAAGCCGGCTGGTGCCAGTCAGAAAAGCCAGAGGCTAAAAAAAGGAAATTCACTTCCTGTTTTGTGTAAAGAGTCCGGAATCCCAGACAGAGGCATTCTTCGCTTCGCTGTGGCTGTAACACTGAGTGAGATGCCCTTTGGGAGGAGCTGAGCACTGGAGAAAGGGTGTAGCGGGAGATGGGCGTGTGACAGCAGTCGCCTGCCAAACACGAAGTGAGGGAGCGCGCTTGGTGATGAGCGGCAAAGTGGCCGTGTATCGCGCCTGTGTGGGATATCTTCAGCCAGGAAGTGTCATTTGGGCCATTATCTTCTGTAGTATGACAAGCAGCACTATTCTATAACAGAGGACAGTTAATTCTACTCTGGCATGAACAGACCTTTTGTGTACAAGTGGTCACACAGGGCTGCAGGACCAGAATATCTTAAAGAGGCCCTAGACCGAGCTCTGCCACGAGAGGTTGACCTGATGAAGAATGCCCTGACCCCAGTGTGAAGCCTTATCAGAGCTGGGAGACTTCCTGTGTCGTAACCTGTAGAATGCGAGTGACCTTCGCCTCGCTCCAGGGCCCATTGTGCTGCGAATGCACAATCAGCAACAGGAACCAGCTACGAACCTGTTTGCCCTTCTGTGGTCCAGCTGGAGACCCCGCAGCCAGTGGAGGGGTAGGGGTAGTGGTTGGGGGAAGGGGAGGGACAGCAATGAGCTCAAGCGGATGTTAGGAAAGCGTCAGCCACAGAGATGAGACCAGGACCGACGCAGCCTGAGGCATCTCTGCTTCTGCCTCTGACTCTGAGGTCTTCTGGCACATGCAAGTGACTGGAAGAGTGAATTCACACTCAATAGATAATATGAGGGGAGATTAATCACAAGTCTCTATCCATGATTACCCTTCTCCTACTTTTAATATTAAGTATAGAGAAGAGGCGGGCTTGAGTGGGTAATAACTACATTCAAGAGAGACTCAAAGAATGATAGGACACATAATGTCAGGAAATATGTGCAGAGAGAAAGGCCTTGATAAGTACAGCATGGAGCGGGGGAGACGGCCTTAGTGTGGTTTCACAGCTGCTTCCTCATGCCTGACCTTGGGGTTGGCATTTCAGGAACACGCAGTCTGCCCCCCTCTCCCGCTGGCGTACGTTAACGTGGACCATTTGCACGAAGGTCACGGCACCATGGACAGGAAGCCCCACGGGATACGAGGTACCGAACTTCCTGTCGAACCACTCTTAACTATTTCTGCCTATCTGCGACTAGAGAACATCCAAGAGTTGGCTTAGTGACCTTCGCTGTGATTCAGACCAGTTAAAATATATGGCCCTCGTGCAAATCAACGTGACCGCCGGCACGAGTGCGAGCAAGTGTCCCATCACATCATGATCCTGCCGTTTAAATCGCCACGTCCCAGTGCTCTCAGAGCCACTGTCACAATGAAACTACAGTGGCAAGTGTCCATCTGGCAAGCCAGTGACGAGGACCACTATTCATCAAGGGAGGGGAGCCCAGCTGGCTCCTTCCGCAGGAACACAAACGCAAATAAGAGCCGAAAATATGGAAAACAGACATTCGGTTCTTCCTGAAATCAAAACTATTTTTCAATAAAAAGACATGCTATTTTCCATTTTTTTCTGGAGGAGAACAGAAAGCGAAAATCCTTACAGAGTGTCACAGCATTCGGGCTGCCATAGCTGTGGCACAGATCCCAAATGTAGATGGGGGAAAAAGGTCCGGAAAGTTAATACCAAATGACAAACCGGGCAGAGTTCGCTCTGACCTCAAGTTTAAGGTTCTGTATTTGTAACCAAGCCAGGAGGACATCCAGGCGTCCATTTACTCTCCATTATTCAAGGTTGTGGGGGTCTGGAGTCTAACCCAGAAGCTACCAGCACAAGACAATGAATCATACGGGATAGGGTGACGACCCATCACAGGGGGCAAGCAAGCATGTGTCTGTGCATGGACACACACACACACACACACACACACACACACATACACACACACACACACATACACACACACACACACACAGGTTTGTAATTATATCTTTGTGGGGAATCTTCATTCACTTCTATGGGGAAAAAAATCATGAGAAGACAACCTTATCCCCTACCCAGTCCTAAACCTAACCATAAGTAACCAAACAAAATACTTTTGGCATTTTTAGTTTTTTTTATTGCAGTCATAGATTTTTATAAATCTGAGTTTCCCCTTGTGTGGTCTGAAAAGGTGATCCACAGAAGGACAAAATTACATTATGGGGATATTTGGTCCCCACAACGTAATATATACATGACTCACACATACCTACAGGCAAACTGGCTTTTTGGACGGTGGGGGAAAACCAGACCAACCTGGAAGAAACCCCACAACAACACGGGGAGAACATGCAAACTCCACACACGCATGCAGAGCCAGGGCAGAGACTCAAACCTCAGGCTGAAAGGCGTCAGGCACCAGTGCTAACCACAGCGCCACCATGTCACCCAGCCAGAACGAAAGGGAAGACTCACACTAGCCAAGCAGCGGAAGACCCAGACATTTAGTTATGGAGAATGAGCCAATACGTGAGAAACAGCACATCAGGCTTTAAGAAGTAATACTCCATTGCTGCAGTAAGGAGCCTGTCAGTGTCAATTTCTGCGATTAATAGCATGTCTGGTCTTGAGAGTAGCTAGGGTGTCGGATTGTGAATGACTGCCAGGTTTAACCTAGAAATTGACCTGCAGCATAGTGATGTTAGTCAGCCTGAGACCTAGCGGTTGGCTGGTCTCCATGAAAGCCATTTTATTTCATGTAAATCTCTGTGACTGTGTTTGGGGGAGCAGGGAGACCCTGTAACGTCTGATGTTTCTCAACAAGGACCTGAGATTGAAGGATGCAGCGAAGGTGATGGCTCAGCCAAGCGTGTGCTCAGCGGCAGACATCACCAGTAACATTCTCCTCATCTCACAGCTGGCTGCCAGGTTTACGGAGAGAAATGATCCCAGTGTGGTAAGAGCATAAGAATGACACACTGGTTTTCACCAGAAACATTAGCCTGCTGTAATGGAATGTAATACAGACGATCCTCTACCTACGAACGGGTTACGTTCCGAATGGCCGTTCATAACTTGAAATGTCCGTAAGTCGTTATTCGACATCATTTTAAGGGTGTATGCAGGTACAAAGAACTAGGATGCTGGGAGTACGCACGCTACACTGCTGCGCGGCGGGAGTAGCGGCCAGAAGTCGTACTAGGCGGAATTGGCGGGTACTAAATTGATGTTGTGGACAGGAAACGGGAGCCCAAGGGACACAATTTAGACTTACAGCCCTCTTCGTTCGTATGTCTTAAAGTTCTAAAGTCGAGGAGTGTCTGTATCTTCATTTTTTTCCGAGATACTTCGTGAAGCAGATCTCTATGCTATGCTAATGGTCAAACGAACAGGCACATCCAGAGGTGACGGGGGAATGTGAAGGCGATGGGTACAGGGGCCCGGAGGGGAGGACGTGCGAGGGCACTCACCACGCAGTAGGCCACGAGTGCGCCCTGCACGAAGCCCGCCAGCACGTCGGTGGGGTGGTGCTTGTGGTCTGAGACGCGGGACAGTCCGGTGTAGAAAGCCATCATGAGGAGGGTGAACTGCAGGAGTGGCCTGAGGAGACGGGCGCCGCGCCACGTGAAGCGTGACTGAAGGTAGAACTACAGGGGGCGACATAGAGCAGATGGTAGTGTTACCAGTCAGACATTACAAATAATAACCCACCAGAATATTGTTCTTTATGGTAAATCAGCTATCAACAATAGTAAACTGCAAGTGTGACAGATTGCATTTACACATACATGTAAATATGTTATATTTGGAAATGAGGAAATACGGCTGCTACTGATGGAATTTCACCCTAAATTGTTGTAGGATGAGTTTAATGGTCAAAATCAACTTTTTTTCTTCCAGCACTCAGATGTATGACTTAAATTAATATATTTACCTTAATATGATAAGCATTAGCTGAATTAGCATTAGCATTAGCTGAATGTCAGAGCACGTTGTCTAAAGTTAATAGAATTAAGTGGCTCTTATTTTTGCTGGAAGACCAAAATCCAGATGCATTAAGCTTAAAACAATGTCAAGCGAGAAGCCGTAGACTTCCTGCTTTAGTCTCCTCTCGCTGAAATTCATCACTTAGTTTTCCTCAATTTCCTGGAAGAGTGGCCAGGAAATGTGGACTGTGGGTGGAGCACAGATCTCTCCTTGACCTCCTCAGACAACAGAGCACTTAAGAAACCCAACAATGTTGGCTGCTGTTAACGTCAAACTTCTGGCAACGGGGTGGACAAGGTCCTGCTTGTCTTCTGGGGCTGCCTGTCAGCTGACTCCCAGATGGATAAAACCCTGTACATATACAAACTGCATAAATGATGACTTTTAGGAGGCATGATGAGGTATAAAATAAGGACCACAAACTTAAATAGACAGGGGATGGCCATTGGTTTTGGGATTTAGCCAAACAAGCCTAGAAGACTTCATATAGCCACAAAAAGAATCCAAAGCTCATCCATCTATCAATCCATCCATCCATCCATTTTCTGTACCCACTAAAATGGGACAAAGATATAAATATTACATTTTCCACCAAAAATCATATTTCACTGGCCACCATTAAATCAAAATTTCCCCTAAAAAGTACACTTGCAACAACAGGTTTCTAGGTCAGTGCAAATGAGCGGAAGAACCAGGCAGCTATTTCAGCTCGGGCTGTAAATGCAGCATCTGTGCATCACACCACGGCGGAGGAGCTCAGAGCTCCAGCCTGTGTGTAGGAGACTGGAAGGGGAGCAGGACACTGGTACTGTTTGTGACTAAACCATGAAATTACTGTGCTCACTGTGTTTTTTTCTGATTAACCTGTTTTATGTTTTCAGAATGATGCTTTAGCTATACGTTTGCATGTTGTTTTGACCATGAAATGTGGTTTGGTATTCAAAACTAATTTCAACCTGTTTATGTAACATGCATTTTCTGGAACTAAGCATTCCAGTGGCATGAGATCATTTGTATTAGCCGGACACAGCTAATCTTTAATCCATTTCCAGTTTAAAACCTTGCGACAGTGTGCTCTGTACACAGCAAGTTTCCATAGTATTCGCAAAGTGTTACACGAGTATAGCAAAACGATAAAAAATACACGAAATATAACGTGACACTGAGATTTCCCCTTTATTCATTTAGGAGAGGGACTTTTGAAAAAGGGGGACCAAAGGTTCACGAAGCAACTGGGGCTTAAGGGCCTTGCTGAGGTGGACCTACTTTGTGGATCCAGGGATTTAAAATATGCCTACGAGGCGCCAGACATGCTGGTGATATCCAACGCAGATCTGTAGTCGAGATTATTAATAGTCACGCATCTGCTCAGGTGAAGTTGGATTACTACATGTACAATATAATAATCTATACCACAAGTATGTCCGTGGGGTGTGGTATGAATAAATGGTGTCCTGTAGTCTTTGGCTATAACGGACTGTTTTACCAGGTCCCTTTAAGGCTATTATAACTGGATTTTACTGTGCAGGAGGTAGTTATTTAGTAGCGTAACCAGTGGATATAAAGCCCCAGAGAAAGCAGATACATGGAGAGATATCACCCTCTCTGTGAACGCTGTGTGCCAAATAAATCTAAATGATCTTCAAACATGCGTTCCCTTCTCAGAGCATGATCTGCTCTTCAAAAAGTAACAGAAATGCCATTTTGATAGCAAGGCCAATGTGCAGAAACAAACCTATCTATAATCCACATGGTCGCCGTTACTACCATGAAAATAATTTTTACACTTTAAAATTATTTTTTGTATTTGACTTTTAAAAATTATTTGAATACTTTCATTTTAGCAACTGTAGAATGAACAAAACTGCTATAACTCATTATTTTGAAATATCATAACTCAAATGTGCATACGAATGGTCTGTTCGTATGGTCTGGTAGATTTTGTTCTTAACGAAGAATAAATTTAGATAAGAAAACAATGGTAAATGTCAGAATCTTCGTAAAAAAAAGTGCGTACGTGGGGTTTAAGAACAAATTTGTTTGCAAGAATGGTTGATGAATGAGGCCCATTAACCCCAGCACAAAAACTTCATGGAATAGGCTTCCATGGCTGCGCAGCTGCCTTCTCTGTCTGGGTCGAAGGTTTGGCAGATGCCAGGAGAATGTTACCTGTCCAACTGCATTGTGCCAGCTGACTGCATTGTGCCAAGTCTGGTGGAGGAGAGATAATGGTATGGTGTTGTTTTTTAGTGGTTGGGTAAGGCCCCTTAGTTCCAGTGAAGGGAACTCTTAATGCTTTGGCATGCCAAGACATTTTGGACAATTCTATGCTTCCAATTTTGTGGGAACAGTTTGGTTGAAGGCCCTTTTCTGTTCCAACATAATTGTGCCCCAATGCACAAAGTAAGGTGCATAAAGACATGAGTGAGTGAGTTTGCTGTGGAATAACTTTACTGACCCCAATCCCAATGAACACCTTTTGGGATGAACTAGAACGGAGATTGTGAACCAGGACTTCATGTTCAACATCAGCGCCTGGCCTCGCAAATGCTGTTCTGGATGAATGGGCAAAAATTCCCACAATCTTGGGGAAAACCTTCCGGAAAGAGCGGCAGCTGTTATAACAGCGAAGGGGGGACCAACTACATATTGATGCCCATGGATTTAGAATTGGGGTGGCATGGTGGTCCAGTGGTTAGCACTGTTGCCTCACACCTCTGGGGCCTGGGTTCCGGTCTTCGCCTAGGTTGCATGCGTGTGGAGTTTGCATGTTCTCCCTGTGCCGTTGTGGGGTTTCCTCTGGGTACTCCAGTTTCCCCCCACAGTCCAAAGACATGCTGAGGCTGATTGGAGTCCCTAAATTGCCTATAGGTGTGCGTGTGTGAGTGTACCCTGCGATAGACTGGCCCCCTGTCCAGGGTTGTTCCCTGCCTCATGCCCGTTGCTTCCGGGATACGCTCCGGACCCCCCGCAACCCAGTTGGATAAGCAGATTGGAAAATGGATGGATGGATTTAGAATGGGATGTTATAAAAGTTCCTGTAGGTGTAATGGCCAAGTGTCCCAATGCTTTTGTCCATATAGTCTATGTACACTAGACACCTGCTCTCTCCTGCATCTCCTGGTCACCATCTATGAGTTGTGAGCCATCTGTGAGCCCACCAGCACACAGGCCAAGTTGGCCCTTCACTGCCTCCCAATGGTCCAATGCAGGTTTTATAACACCTCACAACACCAGCTTATTCACACACACTGTTATTACCCTCTTCTCTCAGCACTGAGGTCTGCTATCACCTGCCGATCTCAAAAGAAATGCTTCCTCCTCTTACATTTGAAGAGGACGGGTGGCACTGATTGCTATCAAATGGAATTAATGCACTGAGGTTGACTCATGGTTTTTCTGTGAGTGAATTCTGAAGGCCATGAGGCCTCTGTGAATCCAGAGCAACGCCAATGGAGGTGCTGGAGGACCTCAAAGCTGGCAAAACTCCTCATATAGGCTTCCTACATGTGACTGACCTGTTCATCCAGTGAACAACCTCGGATCAAAATTACAAGCAGATATTGAGTTTTGACCACTAAATGTAGGACTGAAATTATCCTGAGTCCTTTCTACAGACTATGTGATTAAGCTGGAGAGAGGCCATTTGGAGCGTGTTTCCGATTTGCCATCCAAAGAGCAACCCCCTCGGCCAGTTCTCATGGATCCCCTCGGCCTCTGCGCCTTTCTGCCAGGTGGGACTGCCCTTCACGGCTCCCGATGTGTGTCTGGGAAACTCTGCCCCCCCCCCCCCCCCCCCCCCCCCCCCCCCCCTCCCCGCCGGCCCCCCGGGGGGGGGGGGGGGGGGGGGGGAGGGCGGG
>JAABNY020000032.1:20997533-21014562 GCA_015164015.2 Brevimyrus niger
TTCTTGCTGTTAAGAGCTGATTTACACCTTGAATGCCTAATGAGGGCGGCTTGTACCAACTAAATGATATAATGACTGAAAGAGGGAACGCAGCACCCCCTGTGGTTGGCATGGAGTTCAGGGTCGCGATTTCACCCCTTGGGTTTCCTCAGTCAGGAGTGTGTCAAAGTGGCTGTGGTTTATGCCCATTCCATAGGCCATTTTGGCTCCTTCCTGAACAGGCTGCCCCCCGGCTTGGACACTGTGGCCTGTTCCCCGCTTCGGGGAGCTTTGTCTGCACAAGCTGCTGAGGTCAGCAGGTTGTAGGTTCAGCCAATCCCTTCCTTTCTTGCTCGCTCAACACATTAAGCAGGGTAATGACCCACAGAGCAGCAGCAAACATGCCTGTTCAGAATTTTATTTAAATAAAAGGCAGTCCGCACACCCTCCCTGTGCAGGATGTTCTGTGGTAAAATTCCCAGCTGCCACAAGTGGTCACAAATCAGAATAAATGTCCTCACTGCTCCCACAACACTCTTAGGCCTCAAAACATGTCAGGAACTGATTTTGGGGCCTCGTATTTCAATTACTTCTGACACAGTGTAACCAAAGAAAACTATAATACAGCCACAGATGGTTGGTAGCCAAAGAATTCACCGGTGGGAACTGAAATGCACCAAAGATATATACTATTTCACAAAGCCAGGTGAGCTACAGATCAGGAGGGGAAATACGGCTCTCACTGTTTTTCATTTTCACGCCAACCAGGATATAAATGTTTTTTGTTTTAACAATGAATATGATCATATAATGATTTTCCTGAACTAGCCAGACCTGTTTCGGTCTGAGGTGTAGGCGAAGTTGATTGCCTCTCTGCACGGTGCCTTTGAACAAAGCTGCTGTCACACTTCAGATCACTGCTATATAAGACGCTGTAGGAATTAAAAAGAAAATGCTCAGGGTTTAGTGAGCCAGATCGTGGCATTTCCACTTTCCAATCCATCATCAGTCACCTAACTCGGCGCTCGCGATCGGGAAGCAGAGGGAGGCGCAGATACGGAAACCGGACAAGCGGGATGACTTACTTTGAGGTGTCATGGGATATTAAATACAAAACTTGGGACTGGAATGGCAGTGAGAGCTAGATACACCACCTTTGACTAAATCTTATGTTTCCATGGTGCAAAAGACTCCCCAACAAGTCTCCACGTGCAAGCGAAAGAGAAAGCACCAGTAAGGATCACCACAGACGATCACCGGACCAGTCTGGTATTTTGCCACAGGCAAAGGTGAAGAGCAGGACACTTTCTCCCAAAAAAGGGTTTTTCAGGTACATTGGTGTCATAATAATTTTCATTGTTCTACTAGGAATGATTAAAGAGTAAATAAATCATGACAATAAAAACATGGTTTGCAGAACTGCTCAGTCACTCGAATGTTAACCATTTCTAAACTTCGAATGGTGGGCTTTGTGGAAGTAGCGCCTTGAGTAAGATTACAGCGATGGAGTACGCTTGCTCCATTCGGCTTCAACGCCCCGCCTTGTGTGAGGTGACAGTGACAGCAGAGCAGTTTGGAGGACGCCTGCGCTGTTTGGCCCGACAGGGGCTCCTCCAGTACGATGACAATGACGACGCGGTAGTTTGGAATTCGCTTGTCCTGTTTGGCCTGATAGAGGATCATCGAGTAAGACGACAGTGACGGCAAGGCAGATGGGAGTACGCCTGCTCGGTTTGGCCAGATAGGGGCTCCTCGCGGGTCCTGACAAAGAGACCCCAGTGCAGCACCCCCAAGTCCCCCTCCCCCTGGGTAGCTCTGACACATTCGTGCCCGTCGGCCTGCGGTCCATCCAAAGGGGGCTTTGTTCACACACAGGCAGAGCTTTTCTCTCGTGCTCTCGGGGGGCATCTATTGTTGACAGGAAGGGAGCCGCTGCAGCAGGGCCCGGGACAGAGATCCAGTTGGGTGCTGAGTCAAGTGAAGGGGTAAGAAAGGGATAACACCAGAGGGCGCTGCAGTGCCTCATGCCGTGCTGAGGGCTCAACATGTCACAGCAAAAGCGGCAGTTTACCACACTTAATTATTATGAGTTACAGTGCAAGTTAATTTCCGTCTTTTCTACTGCCGTAAGCATGGACATACCCAAGGCTGTGAGTCATTCTCCATCCGCATCACGTCTCATGTGTTCTCCATGTTCTTAGTCATCCTTCACGAGGGGACGCCCAGGCAACCCCAAACTTAGGCTCATCCTCGTCGCTTTTCAGCAAGGACTTTTCGGGGGAAACTTAAGTCTCTTATCAGGAAAATAAAAACTTTATTTTATTTGTAAGTTAACATTTTGTGTGTGGAATCTTTTGCAGACGGAATATCATATTTCAGCTGCCATCCTGTTATGGTTTTCCAAAAGCAAAAGACACAAAGTACCAGCACAATTCATCTTAACGACGCACAACTGCAGCGTGTTTCACCGCAGCGCAGAAACAGAACAGCGTTTCTCTGAGGTATAACGTGGTATTACACCGCATTCGAAAGTTAAAGTCTTTTTCCTGTCAAAGCTCAACAATAAATGATGTGTTTTGTATAGAAAAAGTAACATATTAATATATAGTTCATTTTATTTGTAGAGTCATAAACATGAGATTTTATGGTGGTAACATAGACCACAGTGTTTATCCATCGAAAGCTTCTGGTCTGGGTTTCAAGAAAATGCCGATCCAGATGTTACACAATAAAACGCTTTATTTACTTACTGTTTTCCTCAAATGTACTTTTTTGCAGCTTAATTACATAAAGAGCAGTGGGGCTGCAGGACTGCCAATGAATGAAAATAGAACCGGCCCCAGTCAATGATGCAATTCCCAGAAAAGGCACCCCCACACCAGCGGAGTGACCCCCCGGGAACGCCCCCTGGTCCCGACACCTAATCCTCATTCCCATCACACAGACGCTGGCCGAGTCGCCCGGCACAGGGGACAAGAGACGTTCACAGCCTCCCCGTCAGAGGCTGCGAGACGCTGCCTTAATCGCCGGCTTGCACAAGCCTTCATGCCCTTTAAATCTCACTGGGTGTATAATTTGGTGATATTGTGAGCGACCTCAGAAACCGCGCGACGTTGTAAAGGGAACGAGGCCCTTACGCGAGGCAGACTGGGCCGGCCACCACACCGGAGCGGTCTGCAGTCGGGGACGGCTGGTCACCACACGCAGACACTGCCTCATTTCCCACGGAAGTCGGCTCTCCGCCATCCGTCCGTCTGTCTATCGCACTGCCCACTGCAAGCTGCCCCGGCGTCTGCCCTCGGCCACACAGGCATGCGGGGAAGAACCTTCTCCATCACACACTATACACCAGCTTCCTGTCTGTTGCCAGGTGACCTGGATTGAGGTGTGTGACCCTAAACATAACAATGGCGTGGCTTTTGCAGTGATTATCAAGCCTTTCCTATCGTGACACAGAAAATTAAAATACTACTTATAATATGTCACAACCACCCACTTACCAAGGGAACTTAATCTGATTAATCTGTAGCAACTAAGCTCTGCTGTGGCAGAATGAATGCACACTGAAGAGAGAAATTTATGATCAGACAAAGAAAGAATTCTCCAAATTCCCCAGACAGAGCATTAGAGATTACTCCATGAAATCCCTGATAAATGCAGTCTGTAGGGTATAACTGACAGCCAATAGCCTGCTCAGCTGCTAAAGCTTTGAAAGTCCATGTAATAATATGCAAGGTGATAGGCCGGGGTTTCTCTCCCAATTACTATGTAACCACAATGGTGGTCGATGGCAATGGCTGGGGAAAAAAAAAGGATTTCATTTCAGAGGGAAGTGGGCCACACCTAACTCAGCTGTGCCTCTGCCCACCCTTTCATGGATTTAGGCAAACATACTCACCTCCAGAATAATACCAGATGTCACTTCAAGGGAGACCTCTGCTTGGTCGCCAGTGAAGAATGCGGGAAATTCTTAAAAATATTTTTAGAACGGGCCAAGTCAGAAGAGTTCAAAAGGTAAATAGTGGCGTGAAAAATGGAGAAAGGGTCCAGGCAGAGTTGGCCCTCTTTAAGGCAGGTGTGCGGCGTTAACATGTTACAGGAGAACAGAAAGCAGTTCAGATGTGATATGAAAAGTGAAAGATTGTAAGATGCTTTCTGTACAAAGGACAATCCATTTGATAATCACACATTTCTCGATGAAGGTTAAAAATATATATTAATGGCTGACGGTAGGTCTTCATACATTACATAATCTGAAGATTTTATTAGGTTTCTGATGGTTATACTGACACCAGTCCTTTGTTGGGCACTTTCACACCACAGGAACTTCTTTCAGGAACACAAACTACTGGGGAGTCTCTTACAATAATAGCTTGCTGATTATGCGGATGGACTGGGAAGAAAAGACAATAGTTGTGGAGTTAAAAATAAGCAGATGGAATTATTTTTGGTAACAGTTACATTAAATGCACTGATGAATACCTTTTTTGCATGAGTCCCCATATTGTGCATCAAAAAAATTGCTTGATAACTGATATACACTTTTGTCTATATCGCTGGTGCCAACAGAGCTTTTGCAGCCTGGGAAAAGGACTCATGTCTAGGCTGCACTTGAAAAGAACCTTCAAATCGGGACCAGCTTTGTCGCGCTGCTGTCACACATTCAGTCTTCAAATGCAGCCTTAGAAAGTTGCAGCCACTGAATTGGGACACAGTTAGCCTGTAAAGATTCATGAAAAGGAAGTTCGAATCTCCACCGCTAACATGTGGCCCAGTGGATGCTCCAGTAGTGGAGATCAGTCCAAACCTCATAAACATTCCAGTTTGTGTCCAAGTATGCATTAACAGCAACCCTGTGTCAGTCTTTCTTACGCATTATTTTTAGATGGCCCAAGATTTCTGTTTTCCCCAACTTATTTTGCTTTAGTGTATTACGACAGAAGAAAAGAAGATTATTAAACTTCAAATTTAGGTAAGTGGTTGGTAGCCACTCACCTACCACTACCATTTTTATAATACTGAAAATCAACTAAAAGTTGGGAGGAGGGGGGGGGGGGCTGTGTGTATTTAAATCGACTGATGTTTGATCGGAATAGGCTTATTTGCTATTTAAAATAAATAAATAAATAAATTGGCTTGTGTGATTTGAAGTATTTCTGAGACATTGTTTTGATAAAGAGGAGTGACACAGGCACCCAGACCAGCAATACCGGATCAGGGGATCTCAGAAACAGACATCAGACAGGGAAGGGTAATGTGGAAGCGATTTGCACCGGAGCTGTTAGGGTCTGTCTGCTAAACAGCCTGTTGCAGATCGCATGAACCCGGTTAGGTTTGGCTCTGGTCAGATCTATAAACAAAACACCACGATAATAAAGGAAACCATCCCAGGTCCCAGTGATTTAACTGGGCCCCCGACACTCCGTTACTAATGCATCTCTCCTCTTCTTTTGATTTATGTTGAGTAATCCAGATTTCTTTGTAAATGGACATGTCTCCCTGTTGCACTGCTGCCTTCTCCTAATTACCAGTTGTCCACTTCATATGAAGTCTATATTTCACTCAAACCCTGCTAAAACATAGATCAGAATGTAGCTATATTCTTATTGTGTTCAAAAATATTTTTATACACTCATTCTGTAATTTAAAAATTATATAGTCCTACGTGTTAAACACATTTAGTAAGCACCCCATCCACATTCATTAAAAACATAAGGACATAAGGAAAAAATAAGGTCATTTGATAGCCGGGGGTGGGGTGGAGTGGGGTGGGGGGTAGATTGGCAGGAAGTTCTTATATAGAGAATGTGTGAGTTGGCTCAAGTTTCTTAATGCTCTGCATCCCAAACCTGAAGAGCCACCAGTCTCATGGAGCTGAAATGGTTCTGAAGGCGTCATGAAGCGCATGGGTGTCCTTTCACTTCACCGTGTTTACCACGAGAAACGTACAGAGAAAGCGACCACTAAACCATTCGCATTTCTATGCAAATATTCCAAACGTTTATTTTCCAGGTACAATCCGTTGAAATTTAAAACGATTCAGCACCATTATACGTCCCGTTTGACCTGTGGCATTACAAACAGTCCACTTGTCATTAAGTTGGATCTTCTTAGTCCTCGCATATGAATGAGTTGCATGACATATAATTTAGTGTTCCCTGTACCCTACAAATTGTTGATTGTTAGGCTTCTGCGCATTAATATTTCAAAATAACTGAGGAGCAGACATTGCCTAAACATTTAATTAATGAGTTTTAAAATGATCCCAGATGTGTTGCAAGAAATTAAGTGTACTCTATCTTGGCCAACCCTTGATCAAATCTTATGTGATTGATTTCCTAATGACCGACTGTAGATGCCTGGCATTTAATCGTATCTCAACGTTCTTTGAATAATCACATTAAACTGTCATAAGACATAGGCGTTCTTTAAATAAAAGTGATCATTAACACTTCGCATTACACGCCAATAGTCCCAGTTACATCCCTCACTGCGCTATATTCCTTTTCGATAAACGGCACTCACACAGTCGCGTAAATTACAACAGTTGAAAATAAAGTCGTAAAAGCACTCACCTAAAAGCAAACAGAAGACATCTAAGAAAATGAGCAGTTTTCTTTTGCAATTGTCCATGCCGTTGCTATTATTTAACGTTGCGTTTCCTCCGTTCCTGCTCTCTGGTGCCATTGCCTTCTCATATATGTACTTTTGCATTGACAACTGTCTTCTGTTTTTTGGGTAAAAATCCAAAGCAAAACAAATGAACCATCAAAAAACATTCAGTTCCGAGAAACGTTTTGCATTCGGTGAGAGGGGACCATGCAATACTGATGAAAGCAAAACTTTTACAAAGTTCGCACCAGCCGATGCGATCGCTGCAGCAGTCTATTTATCTGCAGCTCAAACAGACACGGACTATAACCGGTAACTTCGATTCTCCAAATTCGCTTGAAAACTTGAAACAAAGAAAGAAATATATATATACATATATTTGTGTATTTATGTAATAAATTGAAATTCAGCGCAGTCCTGCTGTGTTCAAGATCCGAACCTAATGCATAGCCTTCCGTGCCTGGCGATCAGCTCCCGTTTAAGGAAAACCTCCTCCTCCTTCTCCTCCTCCTCCTCCCCAGAGTAGTGTAAGAAGCTCAGCCCCCTTCCCTGAGGTTTTTATCCCCAAACCTCAATTGGAGCGGTATGAATGCGCATCTTTGGTACTCCGTGTGGTCGTGTTGGGTAAAAAAAGAAAGAAAACTAAGGCAACAGTTGGTTGAGGAAAAAATGTACACATGCCCCCACGTGGCTGAAATTACAGCTCAGCTTGGCTGATAAACAATCGTACAAATACATAAAGTAAATAAATAAATGAAAAAAAAAAAAAAAAAACTTAGGATAGGAGTCACCTTCATATCGTAAAGCTTTTACTGATATTAAAATTACTGTTAAAATATATTAGGCAAAAATACCTTCCGATGTCACTTAGGTGCCTTCTGTAACAATTGTAGAAATATGAATGTTGATAATAGGTCCTTTTATAGGTGTGGGAAAATATTTGTCTGAAATATGGCACCCATCAATCCATCCTGTTTCCAACCACTTATGCTGGTCGCCTAGGAATAATAATAAAATTATTATTATTATTATTAATAACAATAACAACAATAATAATAATAATAATAATAATAGCTTGTATGCCATTTGGTTTAACTGGAATCAGAATCTTGTATTGTCCCAAAGGACATTTTTCTGGGGTTTAATTTATACAAAATGATATTATATAGGTATACATTTGAAATTACTACAGAACTTTTTGAAAATAATATTTTATTTTCTAAAATAAAATTTATTTTAATTAATTATTTATTTAAATTGATTTAATTTAAATTTATAATATTTTATTATAAAATTTCTGACTTTTGTTAAGCAACTAAGTGTTGAAAGGTAAATATACCAGGGGTGTGCAATCTTATGCGCAAATGGCCGGTGTGTATGCGTCTTTCCGCTGCAAATACCTAACTACATTACTAATTAGAGGACTTATTGGCTGAAAAGTCCTCACACCTGGGTTTGGACAGCTGACCAACAGGTTATCCCAAAAACCTGCATACACACCGGCCCTTTGCGAATAAGATTGGACACCCTTGGTGTATATGCAATGAAAATGAAACGTCTCTCTTGAATACGTAGTGCTACGCACCTTCTGCCATCTGGTGTTCAAAAATATGAATTACAAGTTCTCGAATGGATGTGTCATCAATATACAGTGGTACCTCAGTTTTTGAACTCATTAGAACTCGAATTTCTTAAAAGTCGAACCAAGCAGTTCCAAAAAAATTACCTAGAGCTTGATCTGAATCTCAGAAGTCAAACCGTGAACGCCGACCTAAGATAACTTGTACGCGTGGGGAAATAATTCAAGCAGTGCAGCTCTCTATGGAAACAAAGGTTAATGATTCAGTCTTAGCCTCCCTTTCGCTGTGATAGCATCGTGCATATTTACACTAAAATAAAATAAAAATAAACATTTAAAAATAAAGATTTCTTATCCATTATTTTAATACTAATAATAAACAATGAATACGTTTAATTATAATAATATTGTTGTGCCTAGCGGGACAGAACGGAGACAAAGGCGCTGACGCCCAGGTATCGGGGAATACAGGGTTTAATTACAGGTAAGGCAGGGAAAACGCAGACGGACAATTCAATGACCGGACTGGGGGAAACAAACTGAAACGCGGACGAATACAGAGCAGGAGTGACAACCGGAAACAGCTGATGACATAGGGATTCCACAAGGGGTTAACGAGGGGGCGTGGCACACGGAGGGAGCGGACGATCAGGGCAGGACATATTGTTTGGATACATTTATTTTATTTTCTTACTTAGCAAATTATTGTTTTGATAAATGTGTTTAGTACAGTATATGCTCTCCTTGTTGTATCCGGTTCAATTTGTGCTTTTATGCTAAAAAAACATATTTAGGTGTAATCTTTTGGGGCCGGGAACCAATTAACTGGTTTTCCATTATTTCATATGGGAAAAATTCGATCATAACTCGAACTTTTTAGCATTAGATCTGGATTTCTGAACGGATTAAATTCGAGTTCTGAGGTACCACTGTATCTTTCTTGTAATTTCATCTACTTTTCATTCGCTTAACCTTGACTATCATGTTTGTTTGTTTTTGTTCAGGGTGTATGTGTGTGTGTCTCGCGGGAGCTAATAGCAGAAGTCTGGGATGCAGTTAACTGGGATGCTAGTCCGCCACAGTGCAAATAGGCCCATACGCACATTAACATGTATTATTATTATTAATATTATTATTATTATCGTCGTCGTCATCATCATTATCATTATCAAATGCAACACAAGCGAATAGCCTATATATGACCACAGAAAAGGCAAGAAGTAAATTTAATTTAATATTACACATAGGGCTATAATATCTGCTCACGATATTTATCATAAAGTCTGTAAAATCCGAGTTACCATCACAGATTGTCAGGGTACATAATTATTGCACATGATAACCCACGTAGCACCGGAATATCGGGAAACTGAATGGAAACGAAATACACGTGAAGTCACCCGCCACGAGCACCATGCATTAGTGATGCTGGGAGTGCATTGGTATCAGATAGCAGGTTTCTCCAAACAGACAGACACACGCATCCTGTGATCCTGTGAAAAGTGCTGTTTCTTTATCAAGGAACGCAAAAATTGCGGGGGGACCAGTTCAGGACCGGGAAAATACTATGGGTCAGCGAAAATAAAATAAAAATGAAAACAGACTCGGAGTTGTGTGTGTAAGGCAACATTAATCCTATATAATATTTTATCAAAGCACTTCTGTTGAGTCCAGCTCATACATATTAACAGACATATTAAAAATCAGTGCGGTATTAATTAATGCGCTGGTTGATAATCAGCACAAGCAGGAGTACTCGCTTCAATTTATTTTTATATAGCGCCTTTCATAACACAGCCGCACCATGGTGCAAGAATGTGTGGCGATCCATTACTACATCGTGTATACGAAATGATGCATAGAACGGAGAAATGTGGCGAGATAACGTAAAGATGCCAGGACCGGGAAAAGCATACGGACAGGAGCGTTTTCGGGTGTGAGACAAACGCTTCACCGCACCGCGCCGTACTCGGACCCGCCTCCCCGGGCACTCTGGGTAAAGCCGCGCCGGGCTGTCCCAAACGCTAAAATGGCTGAGAAGCAGAAATACGAAGGTAGGGTCAAAATAGGGCACTACATCCTGGGAGACACGCTCGGAGTCGGCACCTTCGGAAAAGTCAAGAGTTAAGTCATATCGTTTTTTTAAAATCTTATGTTAAGTAAATGTTGTAAAGGATTGCAGGGGAAAACCCTGCAGGTGTATGACTGTATTTTTAAAACCCGATAGTGTAAAAGTTGCCGGTAGGAAGCGTACGCTGTTTACGTAGTGTGGGTCGTTCCGGCTGCGGGTAGCGGGGAAAACTGCGTAAAGCGTATCTGAAAATGGGGAGGGTTATAAATGTAAATTCACATCGCACCAAAGATTGGAGCTATTCTGTTGCACTTTTATCCTTATCTGATACATTGATACATTGTATGTTGAAAGCACGTTTGCACGATTTTTATTATCGTGTATTCCTTAATACCCGGCAGTTTGTCATCGCGACCATTAATGTAAAAACTATAGCCCTTCAGGTGCAAATTAGAAAATACCAAGAACATGTTACTGTTGCTATGTAATCGTATTATTTTACCTTTAAAAGCGGCATTCGTCGCCCAAAAGGATTTCCGTGTCGTTTCGTTTACGGGCGCGGTCGATTAAAACGTTACTGATTTGCTTTAGTTTGACCTTGTAGCGTCAGTGAGAGATTATTTGATGTTTTTCATGTTGTTCTTGTTGTTGTTGTTGTTTGTTTAGGAAACTAGAGATATCATAATCTTTTTCGCATGTGTGTTTGTTTTCGGCAAGCGGATAAATTAATGCATTGTAGCCCCCACCCCCCTATACCGTATATTAGTCTACTGATGTATCATCATCCTCATTTAAGTTAACCATCACGTATTGTGCACAACCAGATTAACGTTGGTATATCGTCATAAAGCTGCTGCTTATACGATAGTTTAGCGGTTAAAATGGTGACACTTGACAATAAGGAGAGCTTCTTAAAATTATACATTTTACAGGATTTTATATATTGTAAGTTTTATGTATTTTTCTAATACGCGGTAACATTACATGAAAACAAACATCACAACAGTTATGCAATTACCCAGTATACCTTAAGTGTTGACTCTTTCACGCATTCTCCACTATAGTGTTTGAAATAGCAGAGAACAGTTGGACCGTAATGATTAGTAAATAGTGACATTCTGGTAGCATTTTTATTTTGGGACACATTCCTTCTCAGAATCACAGAACATCACAGGTTTTTCACAGAAGGCCGATGTGAAGGAATCGCTATTTATCATTAATTTTGGATTTTTAACATTTTGCTTGCATGTTCCTCTGATTTAAGAGCCTAATTAAAACAGTGCACACAAGATACAGGCGTATTTGCTGTTGTTTCTGTAGGTCTCGATATTATGTGATATGGGTGTTGTTATAGGGGATATTGTGTTATGCATGAATTGTTTAGGAACAGGGGAATCTGAGTGGGGGGTTTCTGGGACTCCCCTCATCTCTAAACAGAGTTATAGTTAGCCTGAAAGTTATCTTGGGAAGCACAGGGTGAGGTGTACACTCAGAAAGGGCATCCGCCCTGCAGCGCTAAGCACTGGCCCACCGTGCGGGGGTTCGAGAAGGCAGCTCACTCTGGCATCAGAGCTGTCAGAATAAGCCAGAACAACTGAGCCACCCTTTAAAGTCCCATAACCCTTTTCCTCCATTAATAGCATGACTTCTATATACAGATCTTGCTAGAATTTTACTCGCATAATCTTACATTTCAAAGTTAACCCTAGAGGGTACAGGTAAAATGCTTCGTGAACCAGCGGTTTGGACTACAGTCAGCTTCAGGATGTCAACTTCTGGTGCTGAGAGAGAGTTTGCTCCGATTTGTTTCTGGTTGTAGTCTATGTTTTTAAAATAACTTCCAACAGCTAACTTCCAATAATTAGATTCCTCTTTCGCGTTGAGAACGTTACCCAGAAGACACAAATGTCGTCGTAGGTATTTCGTTACGGGGTGTTAAGTTAAGATTCGACACTGCGGGTTCATTTACATGCTAGTCTTATGTATTTTCCACAACACGCGCCCTGGAATAGTGCTTAATTGTCAATACTTAAGCACATCGGATATTCTGTTATGTTTAGAACTTTTTTCTTTCGGCTGTTGTGCCATTGCTCGTCTCCATATCAATAACATGCACACATTGGTGCAAGCAGGCGTTTTATATAACAAATAAAAATAAAATGGTTGGGAGGCTGCCTCGTGCAGTCAGTCGGCGAAAATCATATGTACGATTAGATGATTCAAGTTGTTAATTTTGTATTTTATTTTTAGGTTCACCCCAGTTCTGATTACTGCAATATTTTGAAACATTCTTTATAAAGAACACCACTTTCTCTCATGCGGCAGTCAAATACAATTGCTGCAAGGAGGGAATATATCAATTCTCGAGTCATCAATATCAACCAATCAGGTGTTCTAGCCCCAATTAAAGTCGCACTTAAGAGGCTCCCTTAAGCAACCTCTTAAGAGACTGTTCGGGAAACATACGTAGGAAGACAAATACCTTTCGGAAGATATATCTTTAGAGTCTTAGCGTAAGACATGAAGAGTGACTGTTATAAAGAAACTGGTCTAAGACGTATTAATCAATTGTAGAACGTTCTTCGTGGGGACCTCGCCGTGGTTAAAATCCGTTTACCTTTTTCGCTGGTCTCGATAAAGCTCTGTTGGACTTAATATTTGAGCAAAAGTGATGTGCTTGTGGTTTATTAGCTTGCTTTTGGATGGAGCTATGCTGGGTTTTACCCTCTTCATATTTAGGCGCTATTGTTTTCGGGATCGTAACCCGGCTTCAGTGCTGTGGGCAGTGGATCATGAGGGCCTCACAATGAGGTTTCAGTCTGATTTGAAGTAGGGCTATTATGGGGGTATTAAGATCATTGTAATATATTGTGGCATCGGGCAGACGAGCAGCAGAGAGACACGCTCTATATTAGTAGCCCTGATTATATCAGACACCCAATAAGTACCGAACCAATTAGACGCAGGAAATACAAGGACGCTGAACTGTAAGATATGTGAGGATCGGACAGGGCACACACAAGACACGGGCAAACACACGCGGCAACAGGGAAATGCAGCCATTAACATTAACAACAACACAACAAGAACTACTTACAATTGCCCGCGGGGCATGCTGGGACATGCGGCCCGCCGGTGCTGCAGTATTAATACATTTAATTTGCAAGTTTAGTAAATATTTTTTAAATATTAAAAACACATTCCTAGCTGTTTGCTCTGATTTTAATCTGAGATTTTAGGATCTGTTTACACGACTGTTGTCTGTGTAGTATGACAGATTTTCATGTTAAGGTCACTATTCCCAAGAATGTCACTTTTGCTGCTGTCTGACTTGTGGATCCCAGTTAAGAACACAGTCATGCTGTCATAAGTTTGCTTTAAACATCAATCACAGTCCAATGACTTACTTATGCTATGTCAGCAGCAGACCAATGGCAGTCTAGATCTGGGATACGATTCTGGAATATCTGGCTTTCCCAGCTTGTTATCCTATTATTTTTCCTTTGGGATGTGTTGTTTTGCTCAGATTAATTTGCTCCCTCTTAGGAGCCAAGTTATTTGCCTGGATTTAAATCACAGATCCACCACCCAGCTGCCTCCGGAGGCCAATTTATTAGGTCTTAATGGCCTATAACTTGTATGTACTCAATTGGTGGACTTGTACCTCCCCCTGCCCTTATCGAATAGGTAGATTTTTTTCATCAATATTCAGAGGGGGGACATCCGCCCCCTTTCTCCCGAGGAGGACCTATCAGTAGGGTTACTGGACACCCCACAAAATTTATTTCTGGCTATGGTGCTGGGGTCATGACCTTCACTGACTCCAAGACACAGATGAATTACCTAGGGAACATTAAGAAATTCTGTGGACAAGAATAATATGCGTGACATAGAGATATGGTTGTATCTGAGGAAATGCTGCTCGCTTAAGCATGATCATTGTAACAAAGAAATGTGTCACTCTCATACAGTAGCAATCGGAAAACGCTTGTCCTTTTCATGTTACCATTTGTAATGACTTCACTGTCAGGACTGTGCGTAAATGCGGCAGTGGGCATTGGTGCCCAGCACGGTGGACCTGCACATGCGCGGAAAGGCTCAATAACACGTCTCGACAGGTAGCAGAACTTGACAGAAGACTGACTCCTCGTTAAGGGAGTTGTCGGGAGGGGGGGCGGGTGGAAGCGGGTGTTCAGGACCAATCTCACAGCCCGGGGTGTTCGGCGGACTTATGGGCCATTGTTCTTGTTTGCTACACTAGCAATTAATCTACTCCACTGGCCAGCATCCCTAACAGGAGCTGACGGCAAACTCCTCAGTCTGACATGTATGTATGTATATCGTAATGTACATACATACACACACAACTCATCAGGATGTCATACTTATATCATATATTACATATTTTTGACATCGCCTGACCGATGTAACGTTGCGTGAACAGACTTAGGACGATTTGTATTTTTTCTCTATTTAAAAAAAAAAAAAAAAAAAAAAAAACGACGAGCTGTAGCTAAGTTCTATGTAATTCAGTGACCCCATGTAACATCAATGATTTAAATTCTTTCTTTCTCGTTTTCACAAAAAAGGATATCTTAAGTTATTTAAGCTGTTATTTCATCATATTGCCTGAATACTGACAAAAAGGTAATTTTTGCTGATTTCATAGTTTGTCTATTTATTACTATTATATTAGTACTATTAGTATTAATGTACAGTCAAGACCAGTAAATAAACAATGTTAAACGTATAAGAAGAAGTCACTGTTAGCTTGCTAGCTCCCATTTCCTGCAACATGCCTAACCGTCTGTAACCGTCTGTATGTCCCATCAGTCGGAGAGCACCAGCTCACAGGACACAAGGTCGCAGTAAAAATCCTCAACCGGCAGAAGATCCGCAGCCTCGATGTGGTCGGGAAGATCAAGCGGGAGATTCAGAACCTCAAGCTGTTCCGGCACCCACACATCATCAAGCTGTGAGTACGCCGTGGCGGTGCCCCTTTAACTGGGAGCCCCGTGGAAACATCCGGAGCACAGTTATGCCCAGAGGAAGGAGGAAGTGGGATATTATATCGGTCACTCTGAGACACAAGTGCTCAGCCAGCTGTGCTCCTGCACTGAGGAGTTTGTGGACTTTCACATTTCATGTTACAATATGGGGTGATTTAATAGCACTGCCAGTGTTACTGCCTGTCGTCTGTTTCTGTATTAGGTTCCAGTCAGTAGGAAAGATTTATACGATAAAATATGTGAAACCTATGGCAAGACTAAGATTTGATAGCGCAGAATAGTGTACACCCACAGTGCCATCAATACAAGCACCTACAAGTAAATAGTAAATAAACAAGCGAATAATTGGACTACAGAGAGGTGTATTTCATGTCCAAACAGGAGTTAACCCAAAACATAAGTAGCATTTTATAATTATAAGTATATTAGTGTCAGTAGGAAGGCTCCAGTCGATATGGGTGCTTTTGGCTGTTATGAAAATTTTTTTACAGGTATGTCAGAAATTCTGCCTGCACCCTATGTAAAAATCAGTTCTGGTAACAAAGCCCCAGGGATGACTGTTTCCTTAGAGGTTAATGCTGTGCTGTTATTTTTAGGACTTGAGCTGCACTGGTCAGTATGAAGCAGCAGAGACTTCAGCACTCTATCGGCGCAGTGAGGCTGACTCTGAAATGACCTCACAGTAGCAGCCCAGACATCTTCTATTCAATTTTGCAAAATATCCGCTGCAATCGTAGCAAAACTGTGAGGTTTGCGTCCCTCTGCAGCGCTATTGGAAGCTGTTCTCCCTGATATCTCATTTGTCACCATGACTGAGGAAGATTAAGGAAAATGGGATGTACTGTTTTAGAGACTGTAGTGAAAATCATGAATAAACTCTTCTCCGCTTTTGTAAACACGTCTGAAGGTCTTTCGCCACGTATCTTTCAAGCTGTCTGCCTTGATTGTAGTCAAAACATCATGCTGATTATCAAATGCGGAAATATTATGGAGGTAAACATTGACTTTAGCTTGTATTGAATCTAGAGAAAATGTTATTGACATGCAGCTACATGTAGAAAAATGGTTATGGGATGCAATGCAGGGCTGAGCAAATGCTGTCCTGACAGCAAGAGCCATCTAACCGAATTCAGTATGTACAGCAAGTATATGACGGAGGCTGAAAGTAAGCTGTCCTACAGTGACATCCCAGACATGTCAATAGAGAATATGAGCCAGTTTACACAGGATTATTTGTGATACAGTGTTACTCCTCTGTACTGATTTGGTTCCATGATGATCAGGCAAACTGCAAAGATATTCAACCACAACGTTAATGTAAGCATGCTTAATACTACAGTGCCGGGTGTACGCCTCTCAGATGGATTTCTGTATATACTACAGGGGTACTTCAGTTGTTTGTCCTTCATCTCAGTAAAGGACTGGTATATTATCTGTATTTGTACTGGAATTGATAATAGGAATTGGCATATTAATTGATGGGGTGGGGGGGGGTTCTGTATTAAGAATAATTACGATGACAAAACTGTATCTTTTCTCAGGATTGTGAAACATGCTTAGTGCACACTCTCTACACACCCCACACCATCAACCATCAATCTGAAATGCATTGGCTTCTGTCTGCTCTGCTGGACAACCATAAAGTCTCCCCAGGTTTTCATCGGAGGTGTTTTCTGGGTGTGCCATTTCCCAGACCCCCCCCCCCCCCCCCCTTTCCCCTGTCTCCTGCCTCCCCCCCCCCTCCCACCTTCTTCTTTTTCCTTTTTTTTTTTCTGACCC
>JAABNY020000032.1:21022421-21035838 GCA_015164015.2 Brevimyrus niger
TCTGTGTGCCCTAGAGCCAGACCGGTCTCTGTGTGCCCTAGAGCCAGACCGGTCTCTGTGTGCCCTAGAGCCAGACCCGTCTCTGTGTGCCCTAGAGCCAGACCCGTCTCTGTGTGCCCTAGAGCCAGACCCGTCTCTGTGTCCCCCACCCCTTCTTGACTCGACTAAACGCCCTTAATGCCAGACAAATTGGTCTCTCCAGCCTGACTTGAGGGCAGCATAACGGCAGGTACATGTGCTTCTTTAATGCTAGAGGTCACATCACCGCAATACAGGTGTCCCTCGACTCCCACAGACGACGTCACGGAGCAGAAGTCGGGCTCCTCCACTCCGCAGCGCTCCGGCTCGGCTGCAGGGCTGCACCGGCCACGGCTCAGCATCGACTCGGCCTCTCCCGCCGTGGAGGTGCCCCTGCTCAGCAGCTCGCTGCCAGGCTCCTTCACGGGCTGCGTGCCACTGCTCGCCCCGCGCCAGGGCAGCCACACCATGGACTTCTTTGAGATGTGCGCCAGCCTCATCACCACACTGGCACGCTGAGCTGTCCAGTCGAGCTGCCCCGCCGGCGTCCTGATTGGCCAGAGAGCGCCTGGCACTAGGGGGCTATTCCTGGAGTGGTATCTGTGGTAAACCAATCAGCCACACCCCCACCCCCTCCGTGTTCACCGAATGCCATCTATAGCAATGCATTGGCATATTACCCAGTGAGGTTGCAAATCTATTCATTTAGAATTTCTTGTTTCACATATATAAATGTGTGTATGTATGTATGTATGTATGTATATTTATATTATTTACCATAGCCTCCTAACATTACAATTTAGATTTCTCACCAGAAATGAAATACACACATGAAAAAAGTTTTTATTTATTTTTAACATGTTTTATAAGTGCTTTATGCAAGTATTATACTTTCCGCTTTTATCTTGTGTTGTGCAGCAGTTTGTATTTATAGCGCCTTGCCCTATATGGTCAGTAGGGAAGCCCAGTCGGCCGACACGGGCTGGCTGAGCTCCGCTGGCGCTGCCTGCGTCCCATGATGCTCATCAGCTCCCACCAGCTTGCCATTATCAGCAGCGGTCAGCCCAGAATGGGCAGACTGGTGAATAACTCCTACCTTGATGAATCGGTCCGGCCTGCTTGCATGGTCTGAATCGCATTCTGTCAGACGTCCCATTGGCGGATCTGTCATTTTAGCCGGTTGGCTCGTTTCCGGATGCTGTGACATGTAAAGACGCTCGGCACGGAGCGCGAGGCCAGGCAAGATGGTCCTGCGCTAATCCCGGGGCTCTTTGTGAGCTGAGACAGCAAAGCGCCGCACATAAGCTGTGATCTCCAAAGACTCTGCAGAAGTGCGACCGGCTCGGGCCGATAACATCCAGCGGCTTTGGCCGTACCAGATGAGCGGCTAATCTCCTATACCCAGTCTCATTTAAGGTGAGGAGCGGAAAAATCCCCCAGAGAATGACCACTCCCACCTTCCAAGCCACGGGGGCCGGGAGCTTTGGGATGGGAGAGCGTGCATTTGGCCCAGCGCTGCTAGACTGTCCCCGGACAGCCTGAGAGAGACTCCTGCCAGTGTAAAGACCACAGAAGTGTCTGTTAAGCCACATAAGCAGCCCGTATCAAAGCAGCAGACTGCACAATGTGCACATTCTGTATATCAACACATTAAAATAAATGGGGCATAAATAAGCATATATCATCATTTCAAGAATTTAGCTGAAGACAGGTGCTGCAAAAAGGTAGTTGTTAGTCTTTAAATAGTATTAAAACTGTCTGGTGTATTTGCTAAGATTGGGAATTGCTGTCAGCATCTGGTCGGTGTTGTGGTTTGGGGTGTTAGCGAGTAGCATTGTAAACACATCGCCTTCACGTTAAACCACAGAAACATCTTCGCTGTTGCCTTTTTTTTTTTTTATTTATTTTTTTAATCGAACTTCTGTGGTGGGACATATTTTATGTTAGAACTGGGTATTAGTGCAATATTTCACACGGCCTCACTTTTCGGGAGTTACTGTGAATCTGGGTGGGACGGCGGGTGGACACGCGGCGGATGGACACGCGGCAGTGGTGTTTTGGTGCCAACGTGGTTGCTGGTGCTATAACCAAACCGTAGAAATGAGGAACAGAGCAGCCCTGCAGCCAGTGAAAGGTTAATTTCTCTTCCTTCTTGCTTTGGAAAAAGCCTTGGAGCCACTGGCTTTGTCTGAGAGGCAGTCAGGTGATCCCAGCTGCAAAAAAGAGCGGGACAGGAGATCACTCATCTGTGCGTGAGTTCCTGCCGTCTCCTTTAATGGCTGCTCGCAGTGTTTAGCCGCACCGGGTGTCCCTGCGTAAGTTCTGTGTATTCCTCTGGTACCGCTTCATGTGTGTTTCATGTGTATGCAGTGGTGGATTCTTGTCCTGGATCCTTGTGCACTACTGTGGCTCTTTTAAAAAAACATGTTGATCTTGTACTTGGAAGTAAAGTCTCATATTTTCCACCTACAAAGGAATGTATAACCCTCGTGAAATTATCAATGAAGCACGCTGTGGGATTCTGACAGGCCGTGGATTCTCAGGGCTCTGTCTTGCGGCCTTCCTACACCTTGTTCTCCAGGTCTACACTAAATGCTCCCACTGCGTCTTCTTGCTGTTTGGTTTTCCCCACTCTTCCTGCAGGACTTGTGACGTACTCGGTGACTTGTCTTGCTTATTGTGTCTCGTGGGTGTGTGGGAGTCTGAATGGGCTTTGTGTGTTTTGGTAAACTATAAAAAATGCAGCCTCATCATGCACAAAAACTGAATGAGATATCTTACTGTAGCCTGTCAGCATAAATTGTGCCACCTGCTGCTGAAAAAATGCAATTACAGTCAATTACAGTCCCATCACATGATTACAGGTTACAATCATTGTAGGTATTAAAAGGAAAAATAACTCAAATGATATATAAAATGATCTAAATAACTGAGCTGTATGTTTGTAAAAAAATGTAGAGTATTTTCTGCTAATTCACTTCCTAGGTATTCTGTGAATCCTTACTTGACGTTTTATCATCTAATTCTGTTTGTGTGATAAGGATGTTGAGGGTCTCTTATTCATAAACCGTGTCTTTGGGTCTGAGGAATGCATGCTTTAGAGTCACACAGTGAAGATACTTGCTGTCACATAATGTCCACTGTGTCCAGATAACATGTTTGTATTTGATCTGCTGTGTGGAATTTAGCTGTACAATCTGCAGTGAGTACACAATAAGTGGTGCTGGGGTGCATTTCCCAGAGGTTTTGTGATATCAAGTACTTTATCATACTAAAGATCTCAAAACCCTTTGTGACAACTAAAGTAGTTAAATTTACATATATTTGTAAATTTAACTGGTGAACTGACCGAATGATTTTACTGAAGTTGTACTTCATTTTGGTTTTTGCCTGCTATTCTGTCACAGAGAGTCAAAGGTTGCCATAAATGGATTACAGAAAAATAGACACTGGAGGTTTAGGGCAGACTGGAGGTCTTTTTTGGACAACGTGATAATAATAATATTTGCTCAAGGTTGCAATATAAAATAGTAATTGTAATGTAGGTTATAAAATATAGCAAAAAGGGCTCTTTGAAGTTGTTACAGCTCTATGTAAATTCAGTATGTACCAAGGTTTTGCTTCATTCAAAACTAAATTGAGAATACCCTCTAAAACTCATGAATTTCAGCAGTGAGTAACTGGATGCAGAATTGCAATTTGAAGTGAAGGAAGTAGAATAAAAATAGAATTGAATTCACATAAATTAATATAAATTGTGTGTATGCTTTCAACAATATTTCAATGTGAATTACAGAAGCATGTTAAAATACACAGCATATAATGTTGCAGTCAAAATGGTATTAAGAATGAAAGAATGCAACATTAGAAGAGCTTATAATTTTGTGTACCATGGTGAAAGAGCACTTCATACAGTCATACAAGCATCTCTAACCTCTGGACAACCCACAGCTACTCATGTAAAAAGCTACTGAAGGCTCAAAAAAATAAATAAATGCTGCCATCCATAAACAGTTAAATCTGAAAAAACAAAAAATATTTGCTCATGGAAAACGACGTAGTGGACCATTTAAACCAAATGTACTGTATATTACTATAGAATAAGCTAAATGTATATAATTTTAGAAGTTATACATAATTAAACATGTTACCCACTCGTACCTATATAAACTTGGTATCTACCCTCTAGGAAGTAAATCTAGTATATGATTATTTTCATTTTGCTATATTAAATCATATGTGATTTAATAGAATTTCTTTGAAGTGAAATCAAGGAAAATTTTCTTCCTGTCATTGTCAAGTCAATTCAGGTCAGGTAGGTTTATTTGCCAATTTAGCCATATACATGTATGTAGTATATAGTGAAATGAAGCATTGTTTCTTCAGGGCAAAAGTGCACAAAAAAGGAGTAAACAATTGCAATATACAGGACAAGACAACATACAGTGCAGTCGACAGTAGTAACCGTGTTGATCTGAGATTGATGCTTGAATAAATAGTGTTATTACAGAAACAGTATTTATGACTTGTATTGTATTTTAGCAGCAGCAAGATGCCAATAAATAGTAAATAAACCATAAATAAGGAGTACAAACAGTAACATAGCAGCATAGAGAGTGCATGCGACAACACAATTCTGTTGCCTTCACACATTCTCGGGGGTCTAAGATTTTCCCTCCAAATGCTTCTGTGCTGCACAACATTGCAGTAATTATTGAATTATTAAAATGTTTTGTCATGTGTTTGCTGTGGAGGAGCCAGCTAAGACCTCCAAGTTCATTGGTTAAAGCTTTTGGGAAACATTCACAAAACTCGCTTCTTTACCTACGTCGTTAGCTGTCTTGTGTGTTATTTTCTTTATTGGGAGATGCACCCCTGACCGGCCGCATGTCTGATGTGTTGATCACTGTTCCTCTGGGATTTTCTTGTTTTGCTTGTTCTGAATGGTTCTCAGTAGCATCTCACACCCCAGGTTTTGGACTCGAATCCTGCCTCCGCTCCAAGTGTGTAGCTTGTATTGCGTTGTCAGGCTGTCCTCTCGCTGTTTGGTTAACTGGCATCTCTAAGCAGCCCATTGCGTAAGCCTTGTCTGGATTCCCATCCAGGACACACCGTGAGCCTTATCCCTCCTCAGTCTGGTATGAAGGGTTGGAAGATGGATGGA
This sequence comes from Brevimyrus niger, assembly GCA_015164015.2. NCBI lineage: Eukaryota > Metazoa > Chordata > Actinopteri > Osteoglossiformes > Mormyridae > Brevimyrus > Brevimyrus niger. The sequence continues at coordinate 21,027,604 of JAABNY020000032.1, forward strand.
TTTTTCTTTGTACTGCACTGCATGGTGTTGCTGTTCTGATTTGCACTTTATTCAATATTCATTGTGAAAAGACAGTCCTGTTATATTTTTGTGACATTATGAATTAAGCCAAATGCTGTTTTGGTGCAAAATTAAATGCTAATAATTATATTGTATGTATTTGTGTGAATGTGTATATACATGGTACCATGTTTCATCATAAGCAGAGGTTCAGGTCCAGAGAGTAAAAATCCAGACCAGTTGAGTATAGCATCACAGTCACAGAGTACTCAGCTGTTGGTTGAAATAAAACCCCGGTTTGGATTTGTACTTTCTTGACCTGAACTTTCCACCTCTGATCATGGCACTATTGTACTACAGACCTGGCCAAACTGGTGTCATGGAATATTCCCATGATCCCTGGGTAGAAATTGCCAGCACTGACAGGAGCTGTAACGTTTGTTAAATGTTGGATGGCATGGAGGCTTCCTGTGTGGCACAGCTGTCTCATAGTCAACTGTCCTTCATGTGTCACAGGGAAAATCCACAGACTCCACTATCATATGGGTTTCCTGTGTCTTTCTGCGGTCTAAAGACATGGAATCGGGCTATTAGAGGTGGGATTCAAACCCACAACCCTATAGGTATGAGGCAACAAACTCACCAGTGTCTCTAAAACATGTTATTTAATTCTCAAATTCATATGCAAAATATCTCCAACAGTGAGGTCAATGAATATTCTGATTGACCGTTTCCAGTGAAGTTCCGCTCCACTGATGTGCCTTGTTTTACATATTCATGGCACCTGACGAATTTGGAGGCTGTCTGAATATTCCGAGTAAATCCTAAACATTCTTGTTAATTTTAAAAGTTAAAAATTGTCTAAAGCTAACCCTATAAATTGCTAAGTCACTGTGGCCAAAGACGTATGACTCAAATTAATGTGGCAGAAGGGGTTAGGGACCTTAGACAAGACCACGGCATCAGAAGCAAACGTGACCCAACCAGCTCCGATATCGGGAGCTGTCAAGAAGCAGCCAAATCCCGAAAAAAGGATTTACGAGAGAGCACTGTTCTGGAGCCCACACCTTTTCGATCAGAAGAAAGCCAGTTTTCCCATCTATGAATAAAAGAAATGCTCATATACAAAGAGTCTAATAATATTCATTTTACCAGTAATTTGTATCAGCATGCAGACCCGGGACACTTTCTCTTCTTAGCAAATGCCAAACCAAAGATTGCAGTACATCACAAGAAGAATAGAGTCATTCACAAAGAGCCATTGTAGTCATAGGCCAAAAGGAGAATGATCTATACACATTGTAACTCTGTGTTTTGGTATAGTTTCCACACTGGCTGAGCCAGAAATCCCGATGCCCCCTTGACCTTCAGTGTTCATTGGATCCCGTCGCTCCATGAATTATGATTTTGCTGTCTCATGGCACCTACCCCCGTCCTCGTCATGTGCACTGGATTTTCATTATGAAACCGGTCACTCCCACCATTAGAAGATGACTGGCTTGATAGAGGTAGGCTGACGTCCACTGCGATTCCCACCATGTGGCCAAAAGTATAAGTATCAGTCATCAATCAATGCTCAATACATTTAGTCTCACTAAAATACTGTACAGTGTGCTGGAGCAACATCTTTCCCCACCAAATTCACGGTTTTTAACTGGAACAACTGACATAACAGAAGCATAAATTATCCTCTTTGATGAACAGATACTTGGTCCTTTTTAAAAATAACTTACATATAAGACATCTAAAAATCATGCACTTACAGTTCATTTGCTTATACATTTACTTGGATGGTAACAGTTTATAAAACAAATGTGTTTATTGTTAATAAATCACAGAGAACCATGGTTCTGGCATTCATTTAATCTGTTTCATCCCAAGTACTAATACTTATGTAAAACATTGTTAATACTTTAAAGCTTATTTCCATGTCTCAATTATTTTTTTAATGTATTATATATAAAAGCAGAATATTTAAAGAGAAAGAATAAAAATAATCATGTTATGGAATCACCATATATACAGATATTAAAGGGTCTTTGGGTGTCTGTCTTGTAGCCATACTGGAACATTATCCCCTTTTCAGGTTGTTTGCCACATGTTTCTAGTAAAATCAATGACTCCTGCCTTCTGGGGCTGAATGTTGTCCTGAGTCCAAACAGTCTACACTGGTTATTCCCTTTTGGAAGCTAAAATTCATAAATGGCTTAAAAACAACACAATACTTCTACACTTCATCAGTAACTCAGGTCTCTTGATGGGATGAGAGCATTTTCTCATAGCAGATGACACCTGTAACTTCTATACCAGCGCCCCCTGGTGGAAACCATCTGTCAACTGTAAGAGGAAAAAAAGTATGCAAGCATTCCAATGAGTAAAGGCATCCCGGGAATGTTAAAAAAGGAATTCTGCCCTAAAGCTTGGGTTTAGTCACCAAAATGTGAGTCACATTTACGTTCATAATGTACACAACCCCACCTCTATTGTCTTTGATTCCCTGCACATCTGTCTTGTTTTAGGCTGAACATTTTTGTCAATGTTGGGTTCATGTAGTCATCAGATGTAAGGGACTGGGTTAAAAATTTCTATGAATTACACGTACTGCCCCAAAATGTGCTTCACGCAGGTTTGATGGTATACTTTTGTGTGTGTGTATGTGTATTTCCCCACTATGCCCTGGCACAGCTTGGGGGCAGAAGGGGCAGGTTTGTCAGGTCCTGGTTCTGCCTTCCAGGATTATTTCCAGCTCCACCCTCGTATAGGGTTGAGTGGTTCAGAGGAGATGAGGAATGCTCTTAACGTCAGGCTGCTCACTGAGAGCAAAAGATTCCAGAAAGACGATTAACCTGCAGAATCGCTAAGCAGATCAGTCCAAGGTGTCTGCATAGAGATCAGGAGGAGGAATGATGTCCATCACAGTGTCCTCTTCCTGGTTGTAGCTTTTAGGGAAAACGAAAGAAAAAGACCTGCATCACGGAAAGCCACAGTGACAGGGCGGCCAAGTTTAACTAGTGATAAGGAAATGAGATACAAAGCATGAAATACTCACAGGGATGATGGCTCATTTTCATCATTTGTGATGCCTACAGGTAAAAATCAGTACAAGAAAATGATTGTTTCTGAGGGTATTCCTGCAGTATTCACCAGGGCTGGACCGGCCTGTCGTACTGGGCATAGCGTTCTCCCAGAGGACCAGCAAAATTCATTGACAGATCTTTAATTCTTATTATTGTATTGTTTCATTTGTTTGTATGTGTGAACGTATGTGTGTGGTAGGCCTCCAAAAGTCCAGGGCTGATTCTTAATAACAGTAAAGCCCTGGTCTTCACCAAATCCCCGATTTAACTGAACAAGATGTATCATAAGAAAATATTCATATCATACACTGCATGGGATGAACCGTTCTTCCTGAAGTTCTGCTTATTTTATTTATACACCTAATCTTCTTTGCTATCTGGGTCCATGCTGACCCACCCTGGCTGACAGGAAGCCCAATCCAACCCAAAATCTGTGCCGACAGAGCAGTATGCTGCCAGGTCACACCCACCCAAACCCTCCCAGCCAGGCTGCCCCAGGTCAAACACGGCAGCCTCACTTACTTGGTTCATGTCTGCATAGAAAGAGAGAGAGAGAGAGAGAGAGAGAGAGAGAGAGATATGAGTGAGATGCACATGGCCCAAGGAGACAGTCACTTCACGGCACCTTCATTAAAAGGCTCACCTTACTGATGGGGTGCTTTCTGTCACCCTCTGGTTCTGAAAGAATGTGGCCAACTTCTGAAGAGCTTCCAGGCTTGATGAGGGAGAAGTGAATGGAGAGGAGGATGCAACAGAGGATTTCTCAGAACAGCTTTTTTTTCCCCACTCCGATGCTATTATAACAAATTACTTCACCCACTGAAACCAATGAATGAACTGCAATTACGCTCTCATGTATTTCCACATACGGAACTGCCCACCGGACCTGCCATGTCATGAATAGTGTCATAATTGTCATGAATTAGTCATGGAACTTGCTGAATTTGACATGAAAGCCTCGCACCACCGTCCTTTGGGGGAGTCTTTGGTGCAGGTTGGGACAGGAAGGCGCATTAACTTACTGGTTAACGTGATTCTCCATGTTGCCATCGTGCTGGGTCTCCACGAGGCTGGAGTGCGACTCTGTCAAGAGCAGATCATGGGCCAGATTTAATACTCAGCTGGTTTCATTCACCATTATTCAGCTCTGACCCTGACAACCATTTAGAAGACCACGTCTCCTAAATATATCTGCTTTTACAGTCCAGGGAACTACAAATGAGTTACTGCAAGCTAAGACACTTTAGACAGAGATGACCTATTGTACAGCAAATCCAAAAAACAAAAATCATGGAGTCACTGGAAAAAAACAAACAAGCCATGAAGTATAACCAGAATAACTTGTTTCACTATCATAAATCATAGTATTTATGCTATTAATTTTACTCACCTATTTCAGGTGCTGGGAAATGTTGAAGTTCCCTGTAAAATAAGAAGGCTGACATGTAAATAACTCAAGACAGGTTTTAAATAAATTAACGTAGAAATAAATACTTTAAATATAAAGTGTCAAATACGTTCTGAAAAATGCATCATTAGGTGATTTTGCTGTTGAACATCATGGAGTGTACTTACACAGACCTAGACGGTATAGCCTACTACACACCTAGGCTATATGGTAAAGCCTACATAATGCTAAAAAGTACAGTATAGTAAATACATGAAATAGAAACAAAGTTGTTTATTATCATCAAGTGTTATGTACTGCGTATAATATACTTTGACGTGACTGGCAGTGCAGTAGGCTTGTTTACACCAGCGTCCCCCAAACCCGTCATAAATGTGTCGCACATTGATGACTTCGACGTCACTAGGCCACAGGAATTTTCCAGCTCCATTATAACCTTACGCCACCACCGTCTTACATGCGGTCGGCCCTTCCCCGGAACATCGTTATGTCAGGCATGACTATATTACTACATTTTTATGTACCACATGCTTTTATCGAAAGTGACATACATTTGGGCAAAACAAATTCAGACAGTCCCTGCAGCAAACAGGAGTGGAACCAGCAACCAGGTGCACATTGTCCATTGGCAAGTTTGGAAATGTTCCTGGTCTTTTTCTACAGCCCAACCAGTAGGTCTGTCTCGGCACTGGCTGATATACCAAGGGGGACCCTGTCCTCCCCTCTAGTCAGTGGCAGAGTCCTAGGCTGCTTTTTGTCCAGTGTGTGTGTGTGTGTGTGTGTGTATATATATATACACACACACACACACACACACATATACACATATATATGTATGTAGCTTAGATGATATGAACAGCCCCTTTAGCAGACTCACTTGGACACTGTGGCGGACATGGCTTCCTCATCTTCATACGTCCATTCCTCACTGTCATCTGAAACTGAGCAAGAATCCAAGCACATTTGTGTGAAGATACCCAGAATCCTCAGCACCATCTTTATGAAGCCTTCCGCGGTATAATATACATAAACAATATATAAAGTGAGGTACTCACAGCTGCCACTGGACACGGGAAAGCGATTGGAGGACCTGGAAATGTGACAATCACAGTCCTTCTGAGCAACAATATCAAAGCTAAGACTGTCAGGGATGAAGCACCATATATACACAGAATTTCAATAGAAAAGAGCCTCTGTCGGCTGGAGTACCTGTTGCCCACGCTGGTGCTCTCTCCGTTGACTGGTCCGCGGGCTGCAGCCTTGGCGGCCTTCTTTCCCAGCTCCATCATCTCCTGGATATCCAGCTCGATCCTTTCCACAGAGATGTAACCATCTGGGGGACGAAGACAACACACACTGTCAGTCCAGGGTGGTGGGAGCCGCCTGCCTCTAAGCTTGGGTGCACTGAGCTGATACCTACCATAAAGACGTAGGGGCCACAGACATGAAAGCTAATTATTCCTAAGCATTTAATAAGAATTCATTCTTAGGCTAGCCATTTTAGTATTAAAATTCTACCTCAAAAAGCTAAATAAGAATAACTCCAGGGAGGCAGGTGAAATGATGAACAAATCCATTGTTTTACGTTTACATTGTAAAATTGAAGAAGTGCTGAAGTAAGGTTGCTATCATTAAGACGTGCTACCAGCTCAGCGCCATCATGGCCGCCACGCTCACACTCACAGTTGTTGTCCTCGCTCCTCGCCAGCCATTTCCCCTTCGGGCAGTTGGTGGTGCGGATGATGCTGACGATGTCCCCGCTCTTCACGGCCAGGCCGTTCCTGCGGCCTTTGCTGGCCACCGTCACCTTAGCCTGGTATATGACGTCCTCCTGCCCAGTAATCTGCATAAATAATAACGCTGGCCGATCAGTCACCACACAGCGCTAATGACATGCTAATCACTCAACCGCCACGTGACAGCGCAGCATTACACCTAAATGGCATGGGTCGTACTAACAGTAGCGTGTCAGTATTCCAAGTATGTGATCTGAAGCAGACAGTTGTTAGCAGACAGTAGCAACAGGCACAGCAATTTCTTATTTCTCATCTATAAAATCAAATGTAAAATCGTACTTGTACACCTCTGAAAAAACTACAACAACATGATAATACTACTACTGAGAATGCTACAACTTAAAAATCAATTGACAAGCAGTGACACTCAGCATTGTTTAATTATAAATTTTATATGTTCTGTCCTGAAACACACAGAACACTTTTTGTAAAGATGGGCATCCATATGTTGCGATGCCTGATGAATATCACCATGAAATATACTGCATTTAGCCTATAGCCGGGGGGGGGCTGCTTTTCCCTGAGGGCCAAATTCAATTGTACTTTGGGTCGGATGTGGTCGGTGACCAGTATTGTAGATGGAGGATCCAGGTTTCTTTCGTTTCTCCTTCTTTCATCTTCTTGCATTACTATCCCTTAATGATGCTGTAATGTAGCATAACAAAGTTCTCTGAAGCTCCTTGGTGGTACTCTATTGTGAAAGGCGCTATATCACAATCAATTCATCTGAACTGAACACATATTTTAAAGAGCATTTAATGGGGTGTGGTGGCGAACTGCAGGACTGTCGGGATTTCTGAGCTCAATAGCACCTCGTGTGTCTGGAATGAGGAAGTATGTGGAAAGCGAGCTGCCGACGCTGTACACGCCGAGCAGAGGCTCAGAGCAGAGAGGCGGCTGCTGCCTCATCATCCACGGAGAACTTCCTCCTTCCTTACCGTCTGTGCCGGGGCACAGGAAATATCACTAAGAACGTGAACTAAATGAGTGAAAACAGGAACTTGTTATTAAAAATTAAATAGAAAATTTGGTCGGGTGGATTGAGGCCAACAGGTTAAACAAAAAAAGGGAAGCAAAAAGAACACATTAACAGCAACATATTCAGAAAAACTAGAAACAAACAGAAAATGCTTCTTAAAAGCTAAAATGAATATATTAAATGACCCAGCCCATCGAAAATCTAGATCACATTCTGAATTGAACATAAAAATTTATAATGAATGACAAAGAGAAACAGATGAACCTGACTGGCACTGTACAGCAGGCCTGTACGAATACCGCGACGAGCCGGAAATTTCTAGAAGGTCTCTTTCATTGTTATTTTGAGTGAGAGAATCACACTTGGGGACGTGTGTAAGGAACTGTCATTCAGATCATAAACATAGAGGGCAACCCCCCCCCCCTTTTGCCTGCTTCCTGAAATGTCACCCTGGTGACAGATGGGTGACAGTGCCTCTCACGCTGCCTGTATTACACTTTTCCGTACTCACATCAGATATCGGCCCTCGATAAAGCTAAGCAATAAAGTACAGTCTTTAATAAAATCTGATAATGTGTGCTTTACTTTATATGTGTGTTGTTTGAGTACAAATAAGATACTGTGGAGCACAGAGACATATACGAACGTTATGGAGGGCACTACAAATGCAGCCACTGAAATATCCTAATATATCAGATTAATGCACAGCATTACCTAACAGTGAGCCCCCACATAATGTAAGGTTACTCTCTTGCTGTGACCTCCATGGGCGGCAGCCCATGTTTATGGGGGGGGGGTTGCTACCACTGTGCCTGTGATCAGAGGGTCACAGGTTCAAATCCCAGCAAGCGACCGGCTGAGCCCATCTCCTGAATTATACGCCACTTTGCATAAGAGCATCTTTTTAATATATCAAATGCGCTGGTGCGTTTTAACCTTAGTGGGGCTCCCACAACGTACCCCTAGCCTCTGCTT
>JAABNY020000032.1:21040290-21059588 GCA_015164015.2 Brevimyrus niger
ATAGATAGATAGATAGATAGATAGATAGATAGATAGATAGATAGATAGATAGATAGATAGATAGATAGATAGAACCAGGGAAAACAAAGGTCTTGCATCAAAATGTATATAATTGCATACATATTACTCACATATAGTAATGACATTGGCAACATGCTTACGGAAAGCTCAGCATAAACGCACCAAGGGAGATTTAAAAATAAACTTTTAAACTATGTATAAAACACATACATAAGAATAAACGTAAAAAAATAAAACAAGAGTAAAAGTACCACCATGTGCACATTAATTTGGCTGAAAGTTAACTTTAAATATCTCGCAGTTGATGGTAATGTCCAGTGGAATGTTAAATCTAGGTAATGCTAACTTCATAGCGTAACGCTTAGAAACTGTCAATTGTACGTTATTTTCGTATTAAGACAAACTTTATTCTCTTACCTGCGCCATGGTCAATCTCGTGTAAAAGTCCCTGAAAAAAATGGATGACGAGTATCCTTTATCTATTTATTTCTGGGAAACATTCATAGTATGTATATGATTTTTCCCTAAATTAATTCGGCGATATGAGCATATGATGCAGTTCCAGCATCAGCTTATTTTATTGCGGCATTTGTTTGACCCCCCCGGCTTCTCTCTGCTGCCAGACCTGCTTCTGGGTTGCAAATAAACCAGAGGACGGAAGATTCACGCAGAAATGATTCAGTCGGTCAGGCTCGTTTAACTTGTCCTTCCTCGGCGGCGCGCAGCGCGCTCTGCCTCTCCAGGAATGCCGCAGATCAGGTGCATCAGTGCGCCGCATTACTCCATATGACGGTGCGCTACATGACTTCAGTGATCCGCATTAATGTCCCTGTCTACTGTTTTAAAACACGTCATTTTTTTTTTTTACTAATACGCCTAATGAGAGAAGTACTCTAACCCCTAACAACCCTCCTCCACCCTCCGGTAATGATGCCTTCTTGTGGACTTGTAAAGTTACCAACGATAGATTACATATGAACAAAGAGCAGTTTCATGTTAAAAATCTGTAAACTGTGATCGGTATAGTTATGGTCTGCCTTATCATGCTGTACGAAAGCACTTTAAGTTTCAGGGCAGTCTGAGCTGAATTATCAGATTAAATGTTATTGAAATGCATTTCCTCATGCCACGTGCCTTCTTATCAATACGTATAATACAAAATCTATCTGAATATAATCATTTATACAATCACAACTGCTGTAACTATGGTATGTTTGACCATCCCTCATGATACTTGAGGACTTAGGCAAAGAAGAGTTCTGATTTTCAGTGGACCGCAGTGTTATACCCACATCAATGTCATTGTTCAAGTCTCTAGAGAGTAGAGCATCTCCTTAATGCAGCAGCAGATTATGCGTGGAATGAGAGGAAAAGGCATCCTGCCCATATTAGAAATCTGTAAAGCCTTTGAGTAACAGCCTTTTGTGCATTTGTGACATTATAAACATGTCCTTCTCTCAGTCAGGCATCTTAAGACTTTTGCTGCAGGACAAAATCATCTCTCAATATTGCATTTAGGTCTTTTTCATTCCAAAATACACCTCAGCCTAAACCAATTGTCTGACTTATTTATTTATAATGTTATATATCATCGTAATGTAATAAAACATTCCTTTTTGGTGTAGATATTTCAAAATGGTAAAAGGCCAAGAGGTACTGGTGGCTCAGTATAATTATCAGCATTGTGGTGAGTTTAATGCAACAGCTATTTGCTGGCTAACGAGGACTGGGAGAGTCCATTTGTCACCCGGGGGGAGTGCACCCCCACCTGGAATGAACTAGACCCTGCACACCAGTCATGAAGCATTAGAAGATGAGGAGAAACCCACGCATGATGTGTGATGCTTCATGGGCTAAGATCTGAGTGACCCTGAGTGAGTGACACTATATTTCTTACCTCTCCCATCAGCACGAGGGACAGACACCCATTAAAATTTAAAGGGCAGCCAGAAACAAAACCTTTAGATATCACAATCTCTCAGAGTTCCTAACTAAAATGACTGGATTAGTTGACAATTAGCATTAAAAGGGTTCAGTTAACAGATGAAAGTGTTAAAGTGAAGTCTAAGCTTAAAAGAAGCATGGCTAAACAAAGAGATTGCTGGGCTTCCAACTTAAATGCAGAGCCTATTAAAGCAACAATGAACAGCCAACTTTATATTAATACCCTTGATTTCATAAAGAGATGTTAGACAAGCAGATACTTTTGGTCATATTGGACGGATGGATAGATGGATGGATGATAGATAGATGAACAGAGCAGTAAATGACACCTATATGGAGTCTTCTTGGTTAATCTGCTCAAAGAGTTCAAATAAAAGACACTATACTATTGGTCAAACTGGTCAGGTTGGATTTCTTGCCCAAGAGGGTAGATGCTTGTCATTCCACAGAGTCCTTTGCATTGCTTACAGTCGGAGCCGCCTGCAGTCCAGGTAGGCAAGGTTACTGAGCTCATGTGGTATCTCAATTTGAATAGCTAGAACTGGTTCCGGTGGCCTTTGTTTGAATGCTGTGAATGCAAGAGTATGTGTGAATGAGGAACTAACCTGGATTTGCTACAAACAGGTAGACACATGTGGATAGGTTATGTTGCCTCATTTAAAAACACAAGTGACGCAGTGTAAATTAAACTTCCTGTGAGCCTCCCACGCTTTTGCTCAATTAAAAGCTGACTTTGGAGCAGGACTCTGGGGAATGTGAAGATGAAACTTGGAGGATGAGCTGTCACATAGGTAGCAAACCACAGGAGAGCCTGAAGCAATAAAGAATGCAAAGCGATGCTGTGGCAGGACATGCACTGATCCCAGGTCAGTGAGTAGGAGTGTCAGAACCTCAAGCATTTCAAAATGAAACTCTGAAACACTAAAGCAGAGTATTCTGGGTTTGTAAAATAACTGGTACTCACTGTATGTGCATACCACAATGATTATTATTCTTATTGATCTCTGACAGGGAGAATAGGGGCTTTCTGGACACCAAAGAGTGGGACCATTGGTGGGTTGTTGTCCTCTAGGAGAATCACAATGCCCAGCAGCAGGGCATTATTATGTATAGTATGATTATATGATCTGCAGTATGATGGAAGAGGGCGTCATTCATTTTCAGAAACCGAAACCAAACTAGTGCTTGTGGGACTATGACCCAAAACCTCATCCTCTCAGAACTTTCTGTGCTAACCTACTCAACCCACCAATCAGGTCAGGTATGAAGCACCATGTTGTATGTGGGGGGTGGGGTGGTAACCCACAGTTTGTGGTTGGTAATATAAGGCTTCTCCTTGCTCCTCACGGCAGAGCCGAGAAAAGGAAATCATTATTCCTACCATGAGGAAACAAATACCAGCATTTAGTTTTTCTGTAACAATTGAATCACACCTCATGAATGATACGGATCTACCCATGACATTCTGGCAATGCCTAACGCTTCATTTCATAAAGTCAAAAATTCTCAGCAAGCTTGTTGTGTTTAGCTGTAAGCATCTCACTGTGTCACTTAAAGATGATTATTCATCCATCCTGATACGACTGCACCTTTCTTCAGCCCCATCCGTTCTTGCAGTGCAGGGCAGTGGGGCGGGTGCTTCATTATTCTCATCATCTGCACCTGAGGAGTGGCTAGATAATGAAAGGGGGCATTGTGGCTGTTTCCTTTGGCTCGCATTTTGTAACTCAGCGCAGGAAGGAACTGCTTGCCTTGTATTTCTCTGTTAATTGGATTTTGAAATTATGTCAGGCCCTCACAGGAAGTATAGGGCATAAGGCTGGGTACACTCTGGATGGCATGACAGTCCATCACAGGAAGTATAAGGCATACGGCTGGGTACACCCTGGACCGGATGCCAGTCCATCACAGGAAGTATAGGGCATAAGGCTGGGTACACCCTGGACCGGATGCCAGTCTATCACAGGAAGTATAGGGCATAAGGCTGGGTACACCCTGGACGGCATGCCAGTCGATCACAGGAAGTATAAGGCATAAGGCTGGGTACACCCTGGACCGGATGCCAGTCTATCACAGGAAGTATAGGGCATAAGGCTGGGTACACTCTGGATGGCATGACAGTCCATCACAGGAAGTATAAGGCATAAGGCTGGGTACACCCTGGACCGGATGCCAGTCCATCACAGGGCACATGCGCTAATCTGGCAACTAACATATTCCACTTCCACATATTCCATTTCTTTGGATTGCAGGAGGAAGCCCTGATATCCAACAGAAACCCACCTGACACAGAGGGGGATCTTCTCATGTAGATGGGAGGTAGAATCCTCCGGAGGCGTGGAGGCGTGAGGAGGCGCTTAATGACCCTCCTCAAGCAAAAGAACAAGTCCAAAAGCAAGCAGCACAATGTTATGTTTCTGTTTTTTTCTTTTATCATCAAATTTAGTTTCTTGTGCTACCTTATTTTACTGAAAACTGAACCACAGAAATGCCATGGAAATGAAGAAGGAAAAAAAAAACACATCTAATTATTTTGAGCCAAACACTCAAATCAGCACTAAACATTAATTGGCCTCAAAGAAACATTTTGTGCTGAGACACAACAAATATATATATATATATATATTTTTTTTTTTTTTTTTTTTTTCTAGGCAAAAACTCAGTTCAGCTACAGATTTGGTGAATGTGTGTATGTGGGAAGTGTTACTATGAAAACACGCCACAGACAAGTCAGGTACATCTGTATGGGTGCCTGTCACAGTGCATTGCTCAACGCTGTGCGTCAGCAGGCAGAGGTTCTCCGTCGTGGTGTCAGTGTACGCAGGACCCGGTCCTTCTCAAGGAGAAGTGTCACCTGCCAATGTTTCACGCTCTTATGCAATGAGATTCCACTCATAGCACAGCGTGCAACCTCAATCTCCACAAAGGTCCCTATTATTAAGCAGAGCTTTCATTTTTTTCAAGGTGCTACAGGATTCAGTGCTAAGCTATCACTATAAAAAAAGAGACGTTTATTTGTCTGAACAAGAAATGAGTTAAGTATCTAGCATGTTTAATTCAGTTAACTAAAACACTATGCAGCACTTTATTGCAGTGGAAGACTATTCTTTTCAATCAGTCGCATACAGAAGAAGCAGACCGTGCGTTTTGTGTGTGTTTATTGGTAACAGTATTACATAGTGGCATCCATAAACCAAGAGAGCGTGATGAGATTCTAAAAAACCCACGGGCGCATGTTTACAGAAAGATAAAAATAATGTCAATTTACATTAACAAATTGTTAGCTGAGGTAAAGTTAAAATAAGTCTACAAACATACTCAAACAGTAATGCTTCCCTTTTTCTTACCTTTTTAAATTCAGTTAAGAGCTAAGAGTTGAAACAAAAAAATCACTCAAATCAGAACAGGCCTCTGGCTATGAAATAGGAAGTGGGTAACAGCACAGTCGTTTACAGAGAGACCATCTCACTCAGTTCCACGTCCCTGCTGCTTGGAAAGCCCACAGAGCGAGAGCGTGACACTTCTTCCCCGTCGGGTGGCCGTGGGGCTGAGTACGAGGCTCTGTCACATCATGCTGGACACGGAGCGAGCCGCGAGGGCTCGGTGGCCGTCTGCTTTTCTGGACGGAGAGCTACACGCGCCGTTCCCGCTCTGGTGACGCAGCTTACTCAAAAGATGGGTTACGCAGAGACGTATGACGCGGAAGTGCGGCATAGGCGGGGCAAGTGCATTTTGTGTCTTGGCCGATGGTTCGATATCAAAAGGAGCCGTCGACAGTGAGGTGTCCAGCCGCAACTGTCTGCTGGTAAAAGTTCAAGCTGCAGGAGAAATGAACACACTCACTGCAAGAGCTCTGGGTTAATGTGGCAGACGAAAAGTCACTGGTCCTGTAAACAGACCATGGAAACATGACTTAAAAATGTAAAACTCACATTAATTAGTGCCCCAATACTGCAGCGAGCACTGTAGGGAGACAGAGCTCAAATGAGCATGTTTTTGCGGAGCTGGTTCTGACAACAGCCATTAAAGGGAGCATAACGGCAAGACCCGCGGCGGCGTGTGGACATATGCTTTTCTAACCCTTAAAAACACACACTTCAGGCTTTTGAAGGCTCTCCTGTCGTCCTTGAGATTTCTCTCAAGATCACAGTTAAAATTATGGGATGTCTACAATGCAGGACAAAGGAGAGCTTAAGATCGCGCAGAAAGTCTGTCGCCAAGCCAAGGTGTAAAAGTAATCGGGTGTTAAAGGAGGCAGGGCCATGAACTCGAATCGCTTCCTTAAATTCGCAACGACATAATAAATCAAAGTTATGAATGATTTCAGGATACACAAGCAGCGTAGACCATCGATAGACTCACTGTATTGCTTGGGTACAACTACAGCTGAGGCCTGTCTATTTTATGGCACAGAGGTCCCGGTGAAAAATGAACACTATTATTTACAAAATTAATTTGGCAAACTTTAGTTCAGATGCCTTAAAGCCATTTTTAACCTAAAATACATATAGAGACGACCCCGACGGCTCCCGTGGCTTATAAAATAAAAACTCATTTCGTTTTGTGTTTTAATTAGTATTGTACAAAAGTCATAGGTAAGGAACAGTTCCATCACAGAATCATAGTTGCCATGTCTGTGCCCAGCGACGCCCGTGTTGTCTGAAGCCCCGCCCACTCACGCCTCACGCAAAAGGAGATTCGCCCAGTGCCTTCACACGCCCCACTCCAAATGGGGATCCACAGCTGGGCTTTTCTGCATAGCAGTCTAGCAGCAGATGGAATCGTGGGAAGGGCGAAGCGGCTGTTGACTGCCCCCACTGCACCGAACGGCAAGACTGCGAAAGGCTGTGGCGGCCATCTTGCGGACTTCCAAAGGGCACGCTCCGTGCGAGGGAGTCCGGTGCGTAGGGGGGAGTAAGGCTGGGGGGGGTGGGGGTCACACATGGCCATGGACCAGCATCTCCTGTCCCTCAGCAGATCCGTGAAGAAAGCACAGTAGAAAATAGGGTCATGAAGAAAGAGTAACAGAGTCATTTCTCCTCTTGTTTTTTTTTTGGGTGGGGGTGTGGAGAGCAGCCTGGCTTTGTGGCCACCCGGACCCCTGCTGTGTCAGTCCCGAGTCCCCCTGTCACCCCCGTGCACACAAGCCAGGGGCCAATAAAGTTCCTCAGCATTCCTGCTTCTTCCCTTTGCTTATCTGGGCATAGAGGGGATCCATTCCCTGAAGATATGGGAGACAGGAGGTTAGTGTGTTGGGATTAGGGCAGGCCCCACCCTGGGCCAAAAATCACTGAACATCCATGGGGGACAGGAGCAAAGAGAGAGAAAGTGAGAGAGAAAGAGAAAGAGAGAGAGGGAGGAACTGGCAAATCTTTGAGAAGTGGAAAGCGTGAAGTGGCCGTCATTTTGTAAAAGATAATAGAATGATCATTCTTTCGTCATTTCACACAAAGGAAAACCACACAGGGATGAAAAAAATATATAACATTAATGTCCTCCCGAATACACCAAGCGAAATACGAGTAATTCAACTAAGTACAATTAGCAGTTAAAAACAGAAGGAGACTTTTTTGCCCATGTAATCCAGGTTTGCTCTGACTGCAGTGGACATTCATGCCAAGGTGACGCAGTCCGTACGTATGAACAGCAGGTGGCAGTAGTGCCCTTAGCACTAACACTGTAACAGCAGATCCTGAGTCACTTGTAATGATGTATTTGCTCACTGGTGCTGAACACTCAATACAAACACATAAATGTAAACCACAGACGAATCAACCAATCCGAATGAGGGGAGTGACAGCGTTTTTAACTCTGCCTCACGTGTGTGTGTGTGTGTGTGCGTGTGTGTGTGCGTGTGTGTGTACGTGTGCTTTTAAAGCTGCGCCTAGCACATGGAAAAGAGGGAAATGCAATCTCAGTAAATATGGGAGATACAACCAAGCTAATGCCGGCTTGGTCTTTTGTCTATTATCAATATAAACAACAATTACAGTTTTTTATAGTTCATAAGTATGTGGCTCTAAATGGTCATTAAAAAAACCCTGGAGTAAATGTTTAAACGTTTAAGAGCATTAAATTGAGCCCTAAATCGAGCAATAATCATAAAATTGGTACCGAAATCCTGATGCCACATAAACATCTGCTGCTGTTTGCTGTCAAACCGAGTCCCGGCATTTGGGGAGGTAGGGCAAAGTGACAGGGTGACCTCACCAAAGGGGGGGCTCATCTCCGAGGGAGGTGGCCTGGGGAGCTGTCGGAGCTGAGGTGCGGCTGAGGTGCTCTGGTTACTCCCCCGCAAGCCCCCCGCCCCTCGCCCCAGACCGAGCTTTTCCACAGCGGCGGCCGATGTGCTAACGGCCCGTAAAGACACGTTATCCAGACGACCGCAGGGAAACGGCTGTGACGAGGCCGACAGACGAATGTCACCGCTGACCGGGACATAGAGGGCCCCGAGAGTGTGGTGTGAGGCTCGCAGTGAGGTCATCGGACACGGGTGACTCTCACTGAGACCAGGGGGGGCCTTATGGATGGCGTTGGGGAAAGCCATGATTCTAAGTCATGACTATTTGTGTCAAAAGGGAATTCGACTGCTTTGTCGCGGAAAGGGGGCTGGCCATGCAAAGTCCCCCCCCACCCCCCCAAAATAAGTCAACAACAAAACCCACAAAAACATTAAGTGCTCAAAAAAATGGGTGCTTCCACATCCCTGGTGAGAACACCCTGTCTTTTATTCCCATACAAAGAAGCTTTTTCATGGAACAATAATACAGGAATTCTCCTCTTTTTCCGGCTCACTGCCCGTTTAAACAGTTCAGCCGTATATGAAAATATAAACAAACATCCATGTTAAAGCTTTAAAGTTTGCAGTGAGGCCACGGATATGGATCTACCATAAACTCCACACTTGTGATTTCTCAAGCTTGGTCCTACCATATTTATTTCTATTCTCTTTTTATTTTATCTTGTTGTGAAACTCAAGGCCCTTTAAGGGATCTTGAAATCCGGAACGCTCGGATGCATGCAATAAATGCTTGCGCCGCATTCAATCTCGGCAGCGTTGGTGTGTTTTAAAGTACCCAGGGTCACCGTTTCTGATGGTGAACAGAGACCAAAGACTCAGTGGGCTCCAATTAAATGGCGAAAACCCCCAACACTCTTATTTGCTAGCTGGGATCTATTAAATCAGCTTCATTATTAAACATTAACAGGTTTAATGAATTCATCTTTAATTCATTGGGAGCTCTGACAGGGAGAGTATGTCAGGGCAGAGGAGAAGGAGCACTTGAATAATATAGAGGGTCTTAATGAAATCATTTCTTCTGCAGAAAGCAGGATGGTGCTCAGGCCAAAGCTACTGCAACACAAACTGTCATTTTATCATCAGTTTCGTGTGGTGGTGGGTGTTCACCGACAGCGGCCCTGAAAACGCTTCCGGAAAAGGCTCACAGATACTCACCTCCTTCTGAATGCTTGGGAGAGAGACGTGACGCCACAGACGGACACACGGGCACAGCACATACCCCCAAGCACGGCAAGCGGGTACATCGAGGGGGGCGTGGCATGACGTGCGGGGCAAGGAGGGCAGAGGGATCGTGCAAGCTGGGGTCGGGGTGGTGCTCAGTCAGGTGGCAAGGCGGAGGAGGAGAGGGAGAAGAAGGACAGATACCTACCCTGACCTGCGCTATCTAGCTACCGACCTGTGGATCGGGCTGCTTGGTGGGGGGGTCTGCTGAAGGCTCCGAGGGGGGCTCTGCCAGGGGCTCACTCGTGGAGGGGGACTGAGATCCCCCGGCCTGGAGGAGCAGACAAGAGACCAGCTGAAAGAGAGAGCCGGGGAAAAGATGGGGGGGAGCAGAAAGGGGAGGGGGGCAGATGGAGAAAGAGGGGACAGACAAAAGTCTGTGGGGGCAGGAAAACGGATGGAGAAAGAAAGAGAAAATGGAATAGGCAGCAAGATGGATGGGGCAAGCAGATAGGCAGTTAGGGTATGGAGGGGACAAATGCGGGAGAGACGGGACAAAAAAGGGGACAGAGAAACAGAGGGACAGAAAGGGAAACTATCAGGGGGACAGAAGAAGGGACAGAGAAACAGAGGGACAGAAAGGGGAACTATCAATGGGACAGAAGCAGGGACAGAGAGACAAAGGGACAGAAAGGGGAACTATCAATGGGACAGAAGCAGGGACAGACAAAGGGACAGAAAGGGGAACTATCAAGGGGACAGAAGCAGGGACAGACAGGGAATGGAGGGATCTCCACATGAGCAATTTCACAAGTTTCACTAGAAGGATGGAAATCATCATCTAATCGACTGGCTCTCCATCAATCCGTCATGTATTAAACACACACTTCAGTTTCACGTTCCAGTCCCTACAAATAAGGCAACATCTCAAAACATTTGTATTGCGCACTCAAAAAGACACGATAAACAGAAGAATATCTTCAGGGAGCCACTTAACGTGAAATTGGAATGAGACGCCCCTTATCCTACGATGGAACACAGGTCCCGCATTGTCGCGCTGCTCGCTGCTCAATCACGCTCATACGATTGCTGCAGAAGCTTCTGTCAATACAGCCTTGAGCTGTAAGCGTTTGTAGCTACCCGCCGTGTGTCAGAGCAGTGTGGGAATCGCGGCCCCGGGCCCCCGTTTGGCCCCCTCTGTGCGGACTGTGCATGCTCCTTTGTGCTACATTGTTTTTCGGCTGACTGACATCTCTAAATGCCCCCTGGGTGGAGTGTTTGTGTGCCCCGCCACGGCCTGGCATCCCGGCTGAGGTGAGTCACCACTGCCTGAAGGGGGGTTGAGCCCCAGAGAATAAGACCATTAGCATCAGTGAGAAGACGAAAGAAAATGTCTGTCACAACAAGCAGTATGAGTATTACACAGTAACACTGCCGCTACTGACAGATGCTGTGGGAACACACACACACACACACACACATACACACACACGCACGCACGCACACACACACACACACAGGCACACACACATATTTCTATTCATATATTTGTGGGGACCCGCCATTCATTTCTATGGGGAAAACTCTAATCACAACAACAACAACCGTAACCCCTATCCAGCCCTAACCTTAATCTCGAGTAACCAAAATACTGCATTCACAGACCAGAAAAACGGTCCCTACAATGTCAAAGTAACCCCCCCGCCACACGCACACTTATAATGAAACAGTTTGCTTTCTAGCATATTTATACATAAATAAGATATTTATAAGATATGTACATATTAAATGTAGTCACAACATTCTTTTCATGTCCAAAATCATAAATGTGCATACATTCATATATTATAAATTTCAGTAAAAAAATTAAAAATGATCTTGAAAGTTAAGTTGGCAAAATTTAGCTAGTTCATGAAATTAAAGGTTTCTTTGTTACCATACAATCCAGATCCTTGTTTTAGTTTTACTTATATGACAGCAAGTATATTTAGACTAAGCATTTCTCTAAAATGACTGAAGCGTGTTGAGTATATTGGACATTTACAGCAGCAGCTGCCTATAGGAACATGTCGAGATGGGGGGGGTGTGAAAGATGTCTGACACTTACGAGGTGATGGTAGCTAATGCCGACCCAGTCTGACAGCAGCTATCAGCTCCATCTGCTATTCCTGATGCATTGTGGGTCGGCAGGGTCCCCCCCCCCCACACTCAACCACCTACTCACGCATTCCACACCGTGTATTTTATCCTGGAAAAACAGGCCTGCTTTCATTTCATCTCAGGTCCCACACAGTGACCCGCCTCCTCGAACCCGAGACCCTCGCACTCACAGCGTCCTCCTCTCCGCTCCGGCTTGGACTGCCCTCCGCCTCACCAAAGGAGTCATCGGTGGGGGGGTCGCTGGCATGCGAGGCTGACGATTTGGAGGGGGAGCTCTGCCGAGGGGCCGGGGTCGGGGCTGAAACGGGAAGGAAAGGGGTGGGCGTTAGGACCCAGAGACACCTTCTCAGGGGCTGTCCTGCTGTCCTGCATCCTACTGAGACAATAGGCATAAGTACAATTTAAGAGGATCCATATTAGGGGCCCATCTGTCATTTAGCCAAAAATCACTGATTCACACAAGCTCTGATTTACTGCCTAATTGACTTAGGATATCACAGCTAACCCAGCTCACTGTACAAGGGAGACATGAAAATGTATGTAAAGCACCCAACACGAGTACATTTGAAATAAGCTACAAGGGTTCATTCAATGAGCCATAATCTGGGTAATCACCAGTACGAGTCTTGGCATTTCCTGACATTTAGACAGAGGTATTAAGGCTTCTCCATTTCAGGGGTAGTGACCCAGTCTGCAAGAGCCCAGCGAGATATGAGGTCATGTTTACCCCGTCACTGGTTCATTTCAGGTAGGATTCATGGGGGTGAGAGGTTAAAGATGAAGTACTCTGCAGTGAGAGCATGCCTAGCTGCCACAAGCCTGACAGAACTCAATTGGCCACAGTCGATTCGCTTCTTTAAGTTCCCACAAAACCAAACTTAGACCCAACTTACCACAGAACCAGGTTCAAATCACCCGGCTAAGACAAATGGAACATCTGGACACTGAGATTGATGTTTAACCAGCTCCTAACCAGAGAGCCATAACAGCTCACGCTAAAAGCATAACCAGATATGGGTTTCTCTACAGGTACTCCAAAGCGCAGAGATGAAGGGTGTTCTTGCGGAATAAGAGCGAGATCCACCACAGCGGGACACAACAACAGCACGATCCCAGCTGAGGGAGCGTCTGCCCACTGTCGACGCTGGTGGGTGTGTCACTCGTGAACTGGGCAGCTCACGCTGACCTCATCTCGCTCGCTTCGGTGACATGTGAGCCGTCTCCACATCTGATGGCTGCTCCCCAAAATCGGCGGCTTGCCCGCAGGTGGCCCCCTGCCATCTTGTACTCTTACTTGCCAAGTTACAGGGGACAGGGAAGAAGGGAAAACCAGAAATACTACCCAGGAAACCAGTCGGAGTGGTGCAGGGGAGGGACTCACGGGAATTGGTGGAGGGCGTGGTGGACGTGACGGGCGTCAGGTTCATCTGAGAGATGTCGAAGTCGTCGCAGTCGTCGGCGTCCTGGGCCGCGCCCATGCGGCCGAAGTAGCTGCTCAGGGCGTCGGCGCCACTCGCCAGGCTGGCCTGCTCGCCCCTGCGCCCCCCTGCCGCCGTCGCCAGCTTTGCTGCCTGGAAGTCTTTGAACATCTCCTTGCCGACCTTCTGCCGGGAGCGGTCGGCGTGCGGGGGGCTGGAGGCGGCGGCGGCCGCTGGGGGCTCGCATGACGGGGGCACGGCCGCCACCGGCGCCAGCGTCTGGAACATGGCCGCCGGCAACGGGCCCACAGTTTGCGTCGGCATGAAGGCAGCAGGGGGAAAGGCGCCCGCCATTGTGGCCCATTGCTGCTGGGTGCCAGGGAATAGGCTGGGCTGGCCCCAGATCACCGGCTGGGTCCCGGGGATGACCTGAGCCACCGGTACAGGGGGCTGCATGCCGAACGCTAGCGGGCCCTGGGCCGCAAACGGCTGCTGGCCCCAGTGGGCAGGCTGGACGGCTCCCATGGTGACGTAACCTAGGCAACGGGAGTGGGCAGGCATGACCCAGTCATTTATTATTATTATCATTATTAATAACACTTTTTAAATGTTAACATGTTAACAGCTAATATCTCGTTTATAGACTGAACAGGCTTTTTATAGACGAAAAAAACCACAATCTGAACGCGATAAAACAGAAACGATATGCCAAAGGGAAGCACCGGAAAGCAAATCGTCCTAAAAAGTTCAAGTGTCAAAAAACACAGCCCACATCGGCCCTGTGTTAGTCTTGCAAAGACTGGCCATTAAAGACCCTTTTAGAGCCCCAGTGAAAATGGCTTGCAGTCCTGACAGCCTGCGCGCGGACATGCCAGAGGGTCAGAAAAAAACACAGTCCCTCGGCTGTCCTCACCCTACGGCAAACACAGGAAACCCTGTAAATTAAAGTTGTGTATGAAAATTAGATGCTGCGATTTTCATGGCTGGAGAAGAGGATGAAATTTGTTCAGACCAACTCAATTTAAGCCCCCAAACACTGGCAACTCCAGACGCTACGGCTAATCGCATTACATAAGGGGGCCTATAGGATATTTATTTTGGCAGATTGGCTGGCGACACGCCCGCATTTTACAGTAAAATGACTAATGTACTAACGTGTTTCCATTTGCATATAGAGTGTCGCCAAGATAACCTGCGCGATACGTGGCGTTTCAATTAAACTCTGTTTGCATTTCCAGCAACGGCTGCGGCTCTCAGGTGTTTGATGTGGGAGTCGCCTTGGCGCATGAATATGAATAAACGCTGCTTTGGGGCCCGCTTCAGAGGCAGGGCGGGGCCCCGCAGCCAAAGAGGGCGTCTAACGGGGACAGGGTCCAGTTAATTAAAATGTGAAACATAAAGAACGAAAAAGAGGGATGACCTTCACGTACCCTGCCCCCCCCCCCCCCAGGGCAGTCGCTTTTGCATAAACTTAGTGGGGAAGACGGCAGAGAGACCCTGAACGACAGACTACACAAGAGAAGAGGACCGAGCCAGGCAGCATCAAGGAGGAGTGGGACTCCTCCCTTTTAGTGACGCTCCCTAAGCTGCCACTTTGCACCAGTGATGTCACTAGAGGGGGTGTGGGTGATTCCAAAATGTAGATCGTGTAATTAATAAATTTACACCAGCACCTTCTCCCGCGTTGGATACTTTGGCATAGAATTCACTTTTGTTACTTTGTAACATTTTCCGGTCAGAGGTGTCATTATCAACCAATCACAACGATGCTTGTTTCATGTGGTTTCATCTGCACATGCATTCCTGTATTTACGTGCCATTTTTTCCACACTGCTGGTGTTTTGCTGATTCTGTCAACTTTTCTGGTGTTTTTCAGCTACAATATTGGGACAGTTAGTATTCCTGGAATAAAAAGGTTTCCTGCAAGCCCCATCCACTAGGTTTAACTAATAATGTAATTCAATGTAAAATTTTATAAAACAATTTTGCTGTGAATTCATGAAATCTAAGAAGTATCTCATTTAAGCAATTTAGAACTATATTAATCCCAAATTATTCTATTATTAAGACTAATAAACTCAAATAACAAATTACAATTATTGATTATACATATAATTGATAACTAGATAGCGAAACTGGCAGTTTCACACTAAGAGAAGGGGACAAACGCAAGGATTCTTGATACATGTTTAGAAATGTAACTTCAGTAACGGCCCATATTCATAATGTGATGATTACTGTACTTATACAAGGAGCACATTCACAGAGCTCTCTGCTCGTGCTGTAGTAAAGGCCCATACTTGCATTGTGATTACTACACAAATTCACAGAGCCCTCAGTTTGTGCTGTTGTAACGGCCCATACTTGTATTGTAATTACTACTCTCACACTCATTCACGGAGCCCTCGGTCTATACTGTAGTAACGAATCATACTCGTATTGTGATTACTACACTTACACTCATTCACTGACTCCTCGGCCTGGGCTGTAGTAACTGCCCATACTCGTATTGTAATTACTACACTCACTCTCATTCACGTATTCCTCGAACTGTGCTGTAGTAACTGCCCATACTCGTATTGTAATTACTACACTCACACTCATTCACTGACTCCTCGGCCTGTGCTGTAGTAACGGCCCATAAAGCCTGTCACTACTCTGCGCATTATGCTATGTTCTGAGGCCATTTTGGGTGGCAGTAGTGAAACAGCGGCACCACAAGCATGATGATACGGTTACCTGAGGGCACGGATGCGGGACTGAAGGAGGCGAAGAGCTCCGACGGGGGCTGGTGGGTCAGGGAGGGGTCCAAGGTGTTGGCCGGAGAAGCAGGCGTCTGTGAGAAGGATTAGCGTTCCTCAGTTTGCCCCCATTTACCAAACACATAACCGAGGGTCAGTTAGCAGCTGTTAGTGCCTCTGAAGGACTGAGGAGGTCACTGTGGACTGCAGTGACTTACGGAGGGAGAGGTGATGTCCGGGGGGGTGGACATGTCTCCAAACAGCTCCAGCTGGTTGATATTCTGCAATCAAAAGGAGGGGGGAGGGAGGGCACGGTGGATGTCAGTAGCAATGACACCACTCCTGGGGGGGGGGGACTGATCACAGCACGTACCTCAGAAAGCAGCTGGGTTCCTTGTGCTATAGGGGGGGTGGTTGTGTTCACTAATTTATGGGGCTCTTAGAGGATGGGTCACATGGTGATGAGATGTTAGCCTCATGGACATGATGAAATACGTACCTCCAAGCACCCAGAGGTCCGACACAGCTCCCTCCCACTCTGCCTGCCCATTACGGAGAAGTTCAGGGTGTAAATGGGGGACCAGGCCAGCGAATGGCTATGTCACATTTCACAGCATGTACTGTTATTTAAATCACAATGTTAAGGCCTCAGGCTGATCATTTTCCATCTTTAGTTATAGGAAGGACATTCGGTCCCTCTCATGAAAACTGTCTTCAGATAAGCCGTAAGTTTTCTGGCCCTACAGCAGCGTGGAAAAAAACCACCACGCGTCCACATGGCTTAAAGCTTTCCTCCAAATCACCAAATTACAGGAATACACTTTTAATTTTGTTTAAAACTCAAAGCTGCGGCAGAGAGCAGATGGTGCAGAATTACACACTAACAAGCCTTATGTGAAACGCTGAATATCTGCTTTGCTGCTCTTTCACTGATCTCCTTTTCCACTAAAAATGCTACATCTTCATAGCCATGTAGTGATTCTGTCAATAGCCTTTATATTAGGGAAAAAATCACTGCAGCATTTCTCTCTTCGGTGTGCTGGAAGAATTTAGCCTTGGGGTTTATATTACAGCTCTATGCCTGCCTGTGTTACAGTCCAGCAAGCCAGTAGTGTCTCATCCCAGACCCATCACTTACCTGAGACATTCCTACCACATCTCCATTGAAGCCAAGAGCTTAATTTCCTCATTTATTAAAGGCAGATGATGATCAGGTCAGAGACACTCTGTCACACAGAGAGTCCTACATGCAGTGAGATGGGGACAGGGATGGTGATACAACATAGGGACAGGGAGGGGGTGTGAGATGCAGACAGGGATGGGGGGGGTGTGGAATAGGGTGGAGGGGGTACCTGGACTGGAGGTGCGGATTGGTTCACAGCAGACACAGAACCCCGTGCATGTTTTTCCCATCTCACGCCTCGCAAAATGGCCGCTGAACATGGGGGTAACCCGTATCAGCCAATCACGCGTGATTCCAAATTCACAGCCTCACTACTGGTTGTGCTTAGACAACAATAACTGGATTTAACTTGACTTGGACTTAAGGGTTTGAAACCCCCCCCCAAAAAAAAGAAGAGCAAAACTCTTTCGTCTGTGAATTAGGGGATCCCATTACGCAAGGTGAGGAAGGGAGGGGCAGGCGCAGAGAAGGATAGCACGGCTGGTCCAGGCAGACAGGCGTTCGGAGAACGGGGAGACACCGGGAATGAGGAGGAAAACACAGAAGGAGGACAGAGGAAGATGGGAAAGGCAAGGAGGCACCGACCGCCATGGAAACATCCGATAATCCCAGAACACAGACACGGACACGTAATGGGTTAAAGTCCATTCCAGGCATCAGTGGTAAGCATGGCGTGAGCAGCGTGGGGAGAGGGAGGGAGGCGAGAGACCAGTGCAGTGATGGAGGCTTGTTCCAATAGAGAAAAACAACAAGAGGTAGTGAGGCAAAGATCAGCACTTCAGCCCCAATCTAGTTACTTTGGGCTCCAAATCTGTGACATTATCAGAGCGCCTCCCTCTGGCTAACGTGTGAAGGTATCAGAGCACCTCCCTCTGGCTAATGTGCGAGGCTATCAGAACACCTCCTTCTTGCTAATGTGTGAATCTATGAAAGTGCCTCCCTTTGGCTGACGTGTGAAGCTATCAGAGCGCCTCCTTCTGGCTGACGTGTGAAGCTATCAGAGCACCTCCCTCTGGCTAATGTGCGAGGCTATCAGAACACCTCCTTCTTGCTAATGTGTGAATCTATGAGAGTGCCTCCCTTTGGCTGACGTGTGAAGCTATCAGAGCGCCTCCTTCTGGTTGACGTGTGAAGCTATCAGAGCGCCTCCTTCTCGCTAATGTGTGAATCTATCAGAGTGCCTCCCTTTGGCTGACGTGAGAAGCTATCAGAGCGCCTCCTTCTGGCTGACGTGTAAAGCTATCAGAGCGCCTCTCTCTGGCTGACGTGTGAAGCTATCAGAGCGCCTCCTTCTGGCTGACGCATGAAGCTATCAGAGCGTCTCCATCTGGCTAATGTGTGAATCTATCAGAGTGCCTCCCTTTGGCTGACGTGAGAAGCTATCAGAGCGCCTCCTTCTGGCTGACGTGTAAAGCTATCAGAGCGCCTCTCTCTGGCTGACGTGTGAAGCTATCAGAGCGCCTCCTTCTGGCTGACGCATGAAGCTATCAGAGCGCCTCCATCTGGCTAACGCACAAAGTTATCAGAGCGCCTCCCTCTGGCTGACGTGTAAAGCTATCAGAGCGCCTCTCTCTGGCTGACGTGAGAAGCTATCACAGCGCCTCCCTCTGGCTGACGTGTAAAGCTATCAGAGCGCCTCTCTCTGGCTGATGTGTGAAGCTATCAGAGCGTCTCCATCTGACTAACGCACAAAGTTATCAGAGCGCCTCCCTCTGGCTGACGTGTGAAGCTATCAGAGCGCCTCCCTCTGGCTGATGTGAGAAGCTATCACAGCGCCTCCCTCTGGCTGATGTGAGAAGCTATCACAGCGCCTCCCTCTGGCTGACGTGTGAAGCTATCAGAGCGCCTCCCTTGTCCTGCTCCTAGATGGTGTTTTTATTACCACCTTCATTTGCTCTCACCTGACCTTGAATGACTTGAATGTCAAGTCCTCAAAGCCCCCCAAGGTAGAGGGGGCCACCGAGCCAATAAAAGGGCGTCAGAATCAAATCCCGGCAGTGGTGTTTTATTAACCCCCTTCCGGGCCCAAGAGGACCAACTTTGAAGGGAAAGAACCACAGCACTGAGATCTCTGACACAGGGTAGCCCCCCCCCACCCCATCAACCACAATCTAAGAAAACCCCTGGATACAAATCCATTACCTGTGGCCTTTGTGCAAACCATCAGATCCATTTGTGCTAATGAGCATGTATGGAGGTGATGGACAATGGAGCTGGCCAGTGCGCTGAGTGGCGTGGCGGGGGCAGTGCCAGTGCGCTGAGTGGCGTGGCGGGGGTAGGACCAGTGTGCGGGGTGGCGGGGCGGGGGCAATGCCCGTGCGCTGAGTGGTGTGGCGGGGGCAGTGCCAGTGCGCAGAGTGGCGTGGCGG
>JAABNY020000032.1:21059608-21069988 GCA_015164015.2 Brevimyrus niger
CCCACCACCTCACTATGGAGACCTCTTAATGTGCCTTTTCCATGGAGTGTGTAATTATCTGCGTGCATGTGTTTTGCATACATTTGATAAAACCCAATTAATTAACATAACATCTGTAAATTCCAATTTCCTGGTTGACCATATGGATAGATTTCAATTCTTGTGACAAATTTAAAACCGCTTTCAGCATACGTACGTCTTTTGAAAAACAAACAAAAAAAAAGATATAGTGAATTATTTGCTTCTTTATTATTACACTTATTCAGTGGACGCTTTCATCCAAAGCGATGCACATTTCAGAAGGCAGGACCACCGCATATTAGTAAAAGCGAAGGAGAGAAAAGCACCGACAGCAGGATCGACAGCAAGAAAGTGACAGTCGCATGTGTCACATTTAAAAGTTTAAAGGTTCACATGGCTGATTTCGCCGAGCCATTAAAATGTCTTCAATCAGAAAAAAATGATACCTAGTTAGTTACCTAGCAGCGGTACAGAGTTGAGTGATTCTTAAAGCTTATATGCACTTATATCCACAGATATGCAGATTCTCTGGAAGGATAGACAGCGTTACAGTGGAAGGGGGCGGAGCATGTGAGCCCAGCCTTACGGATAATTGGCCCATTAAGAGGAGGGTGCTGAGACCTCCGCTGTTTAGACCCTCTGACATATACAGGACTTCATTCGCCGTCATGGATGGAACAGGTATTCACAGATATTCAGAGAGAAGGACGAGGGGCTGTGAAACTGAGCTCTATCCCTGGAGGGGAGACACTTCATTAGCTGCGGATGTCACTGAGATAAAGAGCTGTGGGAAAAGGGGAGGAACGGAGCTCTTTCGGGACGTGAAATGAGTGACAGGCCTGCGTCATGGGAGATGCTGTGCGGACACACGTGTCACGTGTAAGAACACACGCACACACAGTACATACACGTACAGTCAGACATACGGACGGACCGGTCAGGCAAAGAACCCGCATACGTGACTTTTTGCATAAAAAAAAAAAGACAGAATGGCAGCTATCAGTGTAGTGGGGCATTTAACCCAAAGCGACATTCAAGTATGTCCTGGTGACAAGACGGTGACACCAGGAAGGTGCGATTCCATTGACGCGTGCCTCTCTCCCGGCTAATATGCCGTGTTCTCTGAGACTTACTGCCGGTTTAAGAGCCACGGAAAGGTCCCCTTAAGCTATCCCCGGTTCGAGGCCAGGTCAGGGAACCAGGGCTGGGTAATGAGCTGATTGGGGATCTTTCAGCACTCAACAAGCCTCAGCTGAATGAACAGACCAGCAATAACACCTGAGAAGCCGCAGCCAATTCAATGGAGATAGTGAGGTTCAAAGGTCATCGCTGACCAGGAAGAATGTCACGCAAGGTGTGACTCATGAAACATAGCGTTAATGCAATCAATATGTCTTCTCCAAACGTCTGGATAAGGTAGCAGGCCCCCACGAATTGATCATGGTCTCACGACTACAGTCCAGCCGCTGTGGATGGAACACTTACTATCTCCTTTGCAAACTGCTATTCATCTCGTAGGCATACCCAGATGGAGGAAATATATTTTCTTCCACTCCCTTACTTCTAAACAACCCACACACTCCATTACAAATCTGCCGTAATGATGTTTGTGGAAAAACCCTGTATCTGAGACTAATATTACTGTTGCCCCCAAGCTATTGAAAATATATTTATTGTCCATATGGGTAGTTTAGAGTCAAGCATTTCTCACCAGAACACTACACCGCATGCAGCTACACCAAGCAAACACAACCTCGAGCAAACCTCTCAATATTCCTGACAAGCAGGAGAGAGCATCGAGAAAGACATTACAGACACTCCTAAGAGGATCGAGGCACCGTGGGCAATTACTACATGCTCAGGGCATAGATAATTCCAGAAAAAAGAAACAAACAAAACTTGCATGAAATTACTTTTTCGCCTAATATAAATTCTGTTTTGCATTTTCTTCTTGAGAACCATGAACTGTTTCCATCTTGATCTTTCCACAGTTGAAATTAAGACTGCAAATCATCCAATTTTTTATGTTATCTCTGAATTTTCTGAAGCAGCCCTTCACTCAGGCCAGTTTGACTAATGGAGACAGCGCCCCCTGTTGTAGGAGTTTGGGGAGGACGCCCACAGAGGACAGGCAGGAAGCTTCCGGTCTGACAGGGAGGAACCGGGGCTGCGGTGGTTATGCCTCCCACCCCCACACTGACATGCTTAAGCAGAGCAGTAGGTAACCCGGGGGCACTGAAGAGCCAGGGCTGCGCACGGTCTGGAGCGATTGAGAGGTTTGCCGTTGGGACCCAAACAAAAACACAAACATCTACACTCACTGGGTGCCGTTTGGGAACATCATAGACCCCCTCCTTCTGCTGACTCGTAGGCACCTAGATTGGCAGGCGGTCGAGCCAAAAATAAGTAGAGAATAAGTCACCTTGAGACAAAGCGAACATCCCACATTACTGCGAGATTCTGCTTCCTCCAGTTCAAACGTATTGCGAGAGCCGCACTCTCTGCTTGTGACCGTCTTTGTGGTGAACTTCTATCGAAGCTCCCAAAAGCCGAATTTTAATGCACGCTTTGTAAAAAGCTTAATCTCCTTTGAGTTTTTACGTTTTTTGGCAGAGCAGACATCCCGACGTATCGACTGCAGTATTATCGGGTGTTAAGCTACCGCTTCGACAAACTAGCTCAGGTTAATTTATAGAAAACAGTTACGGCAGGCTGCGGTCTCCCCCCCAAAGCCCGTCCGCGAGACGGCCCGCAGTGAGACCAGATACATTTTTATCAAGCCGACTGCCGCTGACAAATTGGCTTTATCTGAGAGATGCAGCTCACAGCCAATGGCTGCACGGATGCCCGCCAACTCCCCTCTCTGTTTACGGCTTTCGCGTTTATTTCATCGCCACCATTTATAACGTTCCCGTCTCTGGCTGCCTGATTGATATTCGGCAGATTTCGCACAGGCTTCGGCTCGAGCTGATTCTTTTTGTCTATTTTATTTAAAGATCAAAGAGGCCGACTGCTGATTAATCTCCGGGCAGCTTTCATCTCATCACGCAGGATATAGCCGGGTATAAATCAGGCCCAAAAAAGCCCAAGGAGGCTCACATGTTCGCACCACGCATGGGACGCGCGTCCTGCCGCGACGCCCAGGGCAGCCCGGGAACCTCCATCGCGGCCACATAACTCGATGACTCTGAACGGACGTACGTTCCCGCTTTATAACTCGACGTCGTCTGCCAAATATGCAATTAAAATTTCTGCGCTGCCTGGTCATCAGAAATGTCAGATGATACTTTAATAACCATAGCAGCTCTATAGGCTCTTATACATGCTGAAGTATTTAACATTAAACATCCAGAATGAACATTAAAGCTTTTATGAGAATGGTCAGAGAAGCCCTGTGCTTCTGTATAATGTATACCCCTCAGCACATGGTGGGGCGTGTTACAGGGTCATGGCTACTCTTCTCTTTAACGATTTACGCCACTAATACGGACGTGAAAATGCTCCCTGTAGCGCACAGCAAATTAAAAAATAACATGGGTGGCAAAAAATAAGACACCACAACCAACTAAAAACAAGCTAGGAAAGAAAAATACCTTAAAAAGCAGCCTAATTCTATGACTGAAAAGCTGTAGTACTGTGGTTTTTCATAAACAAGATAATATAAAAACATTTAGAATATACATTTTTAAATGAACTTAATAATTTGAGACAGATAATTGTGCTTAACTATTTATTAGATAACAGCTGTCATACTCAAATTATAAAATAAGATATACTTAAAAAAAAGCTGGCTCCTCCCCTTCATGGGTAAAGGGGTGGGGCTTGATAATACCTGATAAATGCTTTCTTCTGACTGGGGGTCACGGATCAGCTCATGTCCAGCCTCAAACACAATGTACTACAACATCGGCAGCGGAGGAGAAGGGGGTGAGGGCAGGGGGAGACAGTGGAAGAGCAGAGAGGTGATTGGTAAACAGAATCAACACCAAGCACCGCCTGAGCAGCTAACGTCACACGTTGGTTGGCAGAGAGACCCATCCGACTGGCGAGAAGGCTGCACCCTCATGGCTGCCTGGACCTCACAAGTGACCTGCCTGTCACATGACTTACAGGAATCAAAGGTCTGTCTGGCTGACGGAATGACATTTCATCTTTCCAGTTTTTAATTACCTCTTTTCTCTTTACTTTGTGATAGGTGAAACGATGCCATTTCAATCAAAAATTAATCTGGGACATTCCCAGAAAAAGGGGGCACCCCCCCACCGATCACAAAGCTGTACGTCATACATAAGAAATATATCCCCACACTGGTGTCCAAACACAAATATCTTTCAAAATTAGCTGGCGTTCGGACACCTTAACGAGTCACACTGTCCGCCGTCTCCATTGCGGACTTTACACCAATCCGTTCTGCGTACCGTTGACGTTATTCACAAACGTGATTGTGAGCGATCGCAAGCACACGCGGAACATGTGCCACACGTGTGCTAAGGATATATTCCTCCACAAAGATGGGTAACTGTACGACCGCTCAGCATGCAACATTCGTGGCAAACTACACGGAAGTGTCCGGAAATGTTCAGCATCACCACACGTCATTCAAGTGTCTGCCAATAGAGGGTTATAGGGTTAAAGCTGTCTGCATTCAGTGAGTGCTGAAGAGTAACACTTTCGGGGGAAATGGCACAGGGGCTGGCCTTTGTAAGCAAGAGGAGAGATACAATCGCACGACTGCACTGGTAAAAAAGAGCAATCACGCCGCGATCCTCCAGGTGGATTAAGAATACAGGAATGATGAAATAACGTGAATTATTAACTCGAGGGGAGCAAAAGAAAAGTGGAGCAGTGTTATTGTCACATATGGGATAAAGAGAGATACCGTGTAGAGAACAGGCACGGTAAGCGGGGAGGCGAAAAGGCCGCGCGGGGCGGAGTGCTCCGGCTCTACCTGGTAAACGGGGTCCTCCACGTCGTCCTCCAGAATCGTCTTTGGAAGCGATTGAGAAGGAGAAACAGAGAGCGAGTCAGCCGGGGGGGCTGGGAACAGAGACTCGGTGACGATGGGGGGTGAATTGACAGACTCTATGTCCAGTTGTGAAGATATTATTAGTGTGGTGTTGCATCTTCCTTAGGGACTCTCTACTGTCCTCCGAGCCCCCCCCCCCCCATCAACCTTGTGGCCCCTCTCACTCCAGAGAAACCGCCATCTGACAGATTTTGTCATTTAATTGTACATGTTGCCTGAATGGTATCGCCCAGCAAGATCTATGAGCCTGCGGCCACACTGCCACTCAGGAGGAGAGCCGGGGGGGGGTCTCTGCTCATCTCCTTAATGATGTGCGTAATTATATAGCCCCTAGCCCGCGGCCCCCAGCTGGCACCTTCATCTCTCTTATGGGTCTCCGTTCTCAGGGTCAGTATACCTGCCGTGTGCCAGCCGTTGTCTGCTACTCTCAGGAGGGGCTGACAGGAGGCGCTAACGAGCGATCCTGCCAATCTCGGGCACCCCCGTCTCAAGCTGTCGGTCTGCCCACCCAGCACCATAAACCCAAATGCGTAATTTACCCCTAATTTATCAGCACATAGAAACATCACCACGTCAATACTGCCACTTCAGATTCAAACAGTAAAACATTCATTTAAAACACAATTCATGCAGGCTGCTTGAGATTTGAACCCACAACCTTTGTGTTGCTAGCACAACACTCTACTTATTCAGCTAAAGGAGATAGAAAATGCACATTTAATATTCTGATACACCTAGAGCCAAGATATAAAAATAAACTCTGTCGTTACGATACATACAAATATTTTTTCATTGTGCTTCTTTAACTATAGTTACGTGGTAACTGTACATGGCAGTGTGGGGACAAGGGGGCATGGGGACATGGAAGGTGACAATGGGGCATGTGGACATTGCAGTGTGGGGGCAGGGGACACAGGAGAGCAGGGACGTGGGGACATGGGAGAGCATGGGAACAGGGGACATGGAGGGTGAGGACACTGGGCTCACCTGGTAGACGGCCTGCTCACACTGCTTGTCCTTCTGCGCCTTCTTCTCGAGCTCCTCCCGCTGTTTAATCTCGTAGATGAGCTGAAAGAGGTCGCGCAGGTCCAGGATCACCGGCTCGGCCTGGAAGATCAAAGCAGAGGCTAGACCTCAGTGGCTCAAAGTCAACAGGCTGTTATCAGGCAGCAAAACGAAGCACAGCGAACGAAAGCGAACAACTGCGGAAGGCGTTTCATGCTGAAAGGTGGCCGCGGCATGTCACTTGCCCCCTGTGCTGCCCCGACCCCCCCCAAAAAAATATCTCAGAGGCTCGCCCCCCTGCCAAGCCCCACACAGACCCCAGGGGGGGAGTCTGTAAGCCAGCTGCTTTCACAAAGCCTGAATACAACTCGATGTTCCTACTCCCAGCAAGTAAAATAGGTCCACCATACGGCAACGGGCTTTATACTGTTTTTTTAAAGGTCCATATGAAAATCAGGAAGAACGGCTCCGACGCAAGCGGCCACAACACAATGCACCCCCGTCACATGCGTCAGCATCTCGCATGTCTTTGTGAGGGGGGCTGCAAGGCTGCTTTCAGACACTCATCGATTTCCAGCGAGGATCGATGACGCACCCCACTAGGCGACAG
Source organism: Brevimyrus niger (assembly GCA_015164015.2). Classification (NCBI taxonomy): domain Eukaryota; kingdom Metazoa; phylum Chordata; class Actinopteri; order Osteoglossiformes; family Mormyridae; genus Brevimyrus; species Brevimyrus niger. Next base: position 21,066,271 of record JAABNY020000032.1, read on the forward strand.
GAGGCACACAGCAAACAGAAAGCCGGCGTGGGGGGCGAGGGGGGCTAGGCCATAGAAGACGGACGCACCTCACACACCACGACGCTGTCAGTCACTGCGCACTGGGGTGTTTATAAAGCCCCAAGCATTATGAAGACTTTAGTTAAATATTCAGACAGACCCATGCAGATTCTGTCCCCCCCCCCGCGTAGAACTCACAGACCGACAGGCAGATTGTACCCAGACTCCCCACCCTCCCCCGCCATACTTACAGACCGACAGGCAGATACTGCCCTCCCCGAGTAGTACTCACAGACTGAGCCGTCTTGATGGCCACGAATCGGTGGTTCCCCTCCTTGCCGCAGACGTAGCCGAAGGCGCGATGGTCAGTGATATCCTTGGCGATGTAGGAGATCTCGTGGACTGCATGGTGGTGCTGGAGAACCTGCGCAGGCGAAGGCAGCATTCGCACAGTGAGAGAAGCCTCCCCGCTTCCCATTTCAGCTCAACGACACGTCGGTCTGCCAGGGTCACGGACAATCACAGGCACATTCCGTAAATTTCCACGCGACCTGCCGTAGGTTTTTCCCCAAGATCTCTCCTGCTCACTTGACATCGCAGCTGTCTGGCAGCCAAAAAGCCCGGCAGGATGCTCCGTTGTTAAACGCCTCACCTCACGCACGCCGGTGATTTTTCATTCATGGGAGCATCGTAATTAATTTGTGTCCTAAACCCTCAGCAGGCTTCCTGACACAGAGAGCGGAGCAGACGATCTGGGGGAGGTCAGCAGTACCGACACCGCAGGTTGCCCCCATACAGAGTCCTTCAAATTACCTGCTAATCAACTAAATCTGTTATTCCCAAGAAAGATGGAAAGAAAATTCATTAGTCCATTCTCAGGCCTACACTGCAATACTGCACTTCACCAGTGCGATCTCAATTTACGTTTATCACATTTATCAATAGGATACAGTATGTACGGAGTCAGACCTCAGCAAATATCAATCCTCCATCGGGGTTTTTGTTCCACCTGCCCACGACCCCCCTCGCTCACACGCAGTGGCATTTATTTCTGATTAGACATGGTATAGCACTTCAGAAAAAATCGACAAATGTCAGAGAAGGTGTAAATGTCAACCTCTGAGCTAAGCAATGAATTGATGAAGTTTTCTGTCAAGGTTGGGAAGTCTGAAGGAGTCTACAAGGGTTACGGGCTAAGGGCTAAAACAACCCTGGGGGGGGGGGGGGTCCTAACAGAAGCTGCATGGGTCTCGTCCGTGTATTTAACCAAATACTAACTTTATAGCGGCTGGGGCTTTTTTCCAGTGCCTAGCCTTGGAGCTCAAAGTAATATTACCGATAAGTTGAGCACTAAATATTCAGTATAAGTGGCTCGTACCTCTTACAGTGAGCCTAAAGACAGCAGACAGCCCCGGAATTGCTCTGCTGGACGGCATGTCTGGCTGAGGATAGGAAACAGACCTGCTGACATACCACAGCTGGCATTCACTCCATTTCCCCCGTCTTTGGAAGAGGAAGGAACCCGGAAGGAACCATGCTCACCTTGTCCCCTTCTGCCAAATTTCAAAGCGAACGATGTGATGTTTCAGATGTTCTTGCCCAGAAAACTACATAAAAATGCTTTGCGGGTTGGTTTGAGCCATCTGATGCTCCCCAGTGGATAAACGCACATATTTCTACCTGACTTTTCACATGGTGTCACATGCGCGCCCCGAGGAAGGCAGCAGGAAGCTGTGCGCCTCATTGAAGGACCATCCAAGCTGAGCTGGAGGAACATCTCACACGCTGTCATAGATAAAGCCTGATGCAGCACGCTTATTACTGGCGGCGTGGGGCTTCCTTATGAAACCAGAATGCGAGGATTAGTGCACGCATGCGAGAAGAATAACCCCCCCTACTGGTCGTCTTGGACTCTTCCCAGTTATCAGCATGAAAGCTCGACCTCATTAAAAATGTGAGCAAAGCAGGCCACGTGGAGGAGTAGGACGAGAGACAAGGTGACCTTGAGGCCTGGCATAAATGTGCCGCCCTGCTCCGAGCGCAGGCTGATCACGTCCCCCATTCACCGCAGCCCCCAGCGTTATGGCATTTGTGGGTCAGAAACATCCATCCCTGCTAAGAAGGGGCAGAACGTCTGCTGGGGGCCTTCCTTCAAGGAGCAGGCGGCCTACTGCTGCCAGATGGCAGGGGAAGGGGAGCCAAATGGGGTGCGAGCCTCTCCACAGACCTGAGGACGAGGTGAGCACCACGCGGGCCGGCAAAGGCGGCTGTTTCCGGGTCGAGATCTGACACCCGCAGGACAACAATGTGCATGATCACCGCAATGGTGACACGCAGGCCCCACCCACTGACAACAGTCTAAAGACACACGCTAACACAGAAGGAGAATGGCGACACGGAGTCCTCAACCACCCACGACGCACTAACGTCATGAATGTTAACAGAGAAGGTGACCGTGATAGTGAAACACTGGCCCCAGCTGCAATGGTCACACGCAAGCCCTGGCCACCCACGACAAACAAATCACACGTATGTTAACGGAGAAGGTGACCACGATAGCGACACACAGGGCCAGACCACCGGCGCCATGCTAACAATGCGCATGCTAACGACACTCATGCTAACATAAAAGTCAATTGCAGTGGAGACACAGTGGGCCCCGACCACAGCTGGCGCGGCCTCCAGCGGCAGCGCGGACGCCCAGCTGGGAGAGATGCTCAAGCAAGTCGTCAGCATCAATGAGGAGACGAATCGGGATTAAACGCGCTTTGACACGTTTCACGAATCACGTCTGAATCTATTACGCCTGATTCACAAACAGCCCATTAGTTAAGTACCTCATACCTTCAGTCCAGCATTAAAATGGAATCAGAGGACAGCGTACTTGTCTCTAATAATTTAATTACCTCATTATAAATATCTATGCAAAAACATCTCTAATGCATGAACAAAAGAAAAACAACGTGGCATTGTTCTAAGGCAGTGAAACCCCCTTGTTTCTCATTGTCCTGTAAGACAAAGTCCTTGCAGCAGGTTCACAAAGACAATTATTCAATCATTAACATTTCACTTTATTGCACCATTTGGGCTCAACGGCGGAACTCAACACTCACAGGTTCCTGTCGTCTCAAGCATGTTTTAATGAATAGGAAAGGAGATCTCACAGTAGGGAAGTATAAAAACCTTCGATGGAGTCAGTTTCACTTGCATTTTAACAATATTTGTCATTTCATTTATACGTCGACGCTAAACTGGCAAACTGCAGTGGAAGACAATCAATCACGCGAGTCCCCCTGGACGCGTGGATATGGAGAGAGCGGCAGAGCTCGCATAAATCCAATCTCCAGGAAGAGATCCCGCCTTCAATCAGTAAGCCCCACCACTAAAACACTGTCAGGAAGGTCAATTTGCAGCGAAGAGCAGCCCAGACACCTTCCACACGATTCTGCACACACATCCTGCACGCATACATTACCGCTGAGATTGAGGCTGTGGATGCACAGCTTATGCAGAGAGACGGATGCACGCAGCTTTAAGACACGGCTTACGTGTTCGGCCTAGCAGGGGCGACTCCCCAGGACTGGTCCATGTTCACCAGGCTACACGACTCCCCCCCCCCCCCCCCCCCCCCCCCCCCCCCCCCGCCCCCCCCCCCCCCCCCCCCCCCCCCCCCCCTGCCCGCCCCCCTACCCAGCCGCAGCGCGCGAACGCAGGCGCC
>JAABNY020000032.1:21097232-21115856 GCA_015164015.2 Brevimyrus niger
CACCCTATTCAACATTACCATCAGGGTTTCCGAGAAATATATCAGGAGTTTCCCATTACAAGGTAATATTCTGAGACATCAGGAATAAAACAACACTGATCCATGCTGGCTTGTAGAAAAAAAAATATTTATATACAAATAAACTAAAGAAATGACCAATCTATCAGGGAAAGGGTCCCATAACAGTCCAGGGATAAAGAGAAACCAAATAAATCTCCTCTTTCCCCTCCGACATTAAAATGGAACGTGTCTATGCTTCAGCGCCAGACTTGCATTATTTACAAAGTCTTTCCTGTAGATCACCATTGCTGTCTGCACAGGTCAACATTAGGTGGAATTACAGAAAGACTGTGGCGCTTTTTGCTCCCCCCCCTGTTCTCCCATGAAGAGCCTCCCTGGTGTAGCCCCACCAAGCTAAGGAGCTTACGTTTCCCTCCTTCTCTGCGACACAAGCTGGAGCAGGAGAGCAGTCCATGGTGAAGGGAAGCGCCGGAAAGGACCTGAAACGGCTGCCTTTCACCCATGTGCTCAGAGCACTGGGGATAACGAAGATCTCCGTGAAGTTTAAACAATATTAGCAGCATATCCACAAACGGGGGAGCAGAGTAACCCAGCGATGCATGAAAATGGCTGCATTCTGCCCTCAGCCTCAGGGATAGGGATCCCTTTAAGGAGCTTGTTTACCCATCGAACCTCACGGACATCTGGGCTATTGCGGCCTTTGATTCGTCCTGCAGCCCCAAGTGTTGTAGTGTTTGGTTCTGATGGGTTTACACTGTCCCCGGGTTTTGTAAGTGGCGCACAGGCAGGTGCTGGTCAGACCGACCTGGAGCCCAAGTTAGTTAGCGGGGGCCAGAGGGGTGAGAATGAACCCCCCCTCCCCAGCCCGTCTCCATCCACAGGTTCCTCAGCTGAAACACAGCCTCATTCGGCATTTCCACACTGCGCCGGATGCGGTACGGAATCTGTACGCAAAAACGCTGACGCTGAATGCACTCTGATGGCTATTTAAGGTGGCTCTGATGGCTATTTAAGGCGGCTCTGAGTCAGAATGGCCCACACCCATTCCCAGCGTATGGAAATGCACCCGGCTGGGCGCCTCCCGCATCCCGGAACGAGACGGCACACAATCTGCCAGCGATGCCCATTCCCATGCGCGGAATTGACTGCCTAATACAGTCGCATGTGGACTTTTAGATATTCTAGCCTCATGCAGACCCATTTATATTTCAGCGGCGTTCCACCAAAGCAGGGAAATTCCTGTTTTCCACGGTCTATATGCACTGAAAGCTGTCAGATGAATGAGTGATTATACAATAAAAAGAGCAGATTAAAAGGTCAGGAATTCTAATAACACATTTTATTTGACCTATCCCGTCTCCCTTCTGCACAATAAAATGACACTGCTTTCAGGCAGTAGGAATTGAAATGTAATAAACATACAAGGAATAAAAATATACCAACACCACAGACGCTGCACCCTAAAGGTAAAATCATATTCGGATATCAGACGTTACAGGATGCTTTACGCTGATATAAAGCAGCAGCAGGAATATACGGCAAAGGCGAAAAAAGAATTAACACATTGATTAGACAAATTAATCCAATGGCATTAAGATACCGAGGACAGTGTCTCCCGGTAAGTGCTACATATTAACAGATATTTAATTCGATTAAACAATTAGAGCGAGTGACAATTCTCTTTCTCATGCTTTGCGCATGCAGGCAGCTCCGTTGACGTTCAGGACCTTATCAGGGTGATTTGGGGAAACGCTGGGAGACAGAGCTTCGGATAAAAGGGCTCCTTCCTCCAGCAGACCATCTCCTGCTCCTCCCCATCATGCACTCGCACGTTCAGTCCTACTGGACGTCAAGACTAATCGTAACCAAGGTTACCATAAAAAATATGGTCGTCCCCATGTAGCACTGTGAGTGCGCTACAAAGAAAAAACAAAACAAATGTGTTCATCACTTGAAGGCAGATTTTAAAAAATCATTTGCAATCTTTATCATTTGTGATTTTTAAAAAAAAATTTAAATTAGGATTTTCAAGTGACTGTTTCCTACAATTCCCAGTGAGCCCGTCAGCATCACCTACATTACTCTTCATCTTTCTGTAGCATGGAAGCCTCATGGGAAATGGAGGTTTGTAAAGTGATGCGCAGAAAGAGGCCTAACATTTGATATAAATAGGTACATTGGTTTAAAAAAAGTGGAACGCAGAAAAATAAGGCAGAAGTGGGCGTGATGTGTTCTGACAGAGATAAATACGCTGAAAAAAGTCCTTATGCTCTGAAGGGGGTGTTTCCCAGTGATGTCAGCAAGTGACACCCTTCAGAGTCCCCGCCACCAGGACAGCTACCGAGTCCCCTGAATGCCACAACTCAGCCTGGGCCACAGAAATAATGAAGAAAGCAGCTTGCCAGAATCTCACCTGAGAGAAATAGGTTTTTTAATGTTTATTAAAGCCTCATGCAGAAACAGCACAATTAAACACATCAGACAACCCCCACCAGCCCACAGCACTCTCATTCAGCTCCCCGTCAATCCCTCTTTCATACAGTTTACGGGGTCGAAGGCCTCACACATCGCTGGATGTGCTGAATCGAGATCAGAGCCGAGACTGCCCTGTTCCATCAGTCGGGGACTCTCGAGAGGACTAACGGCACTGCAAACCAGCAGGGCGGCTGCCAACGGACAATCACTTAAATGCTGAATGCAAATCTAAAATATGGGGCTGGGAAAACAGGCTGGGAGAGTCCTTCATCTGAATATGGTTAGGGGTCATGTCGGCACACCTGGTGACCTGCTCGAGGGTCTGTGCAACTTAAATCCCAAAGTTTCTGCAGGACCCCACAACCAGGACAAGCATTTGGTAAGTGGGTAGATTGATGGAGGGTTCCTGGATAAATTCATAGGATGGCTCACTAATGAGCAAGAGAGCAAAGCCCAGGTGGGCAAACAACAACAAAAGAAGGGCAGCTTCATATGTGTCGACATAATCTAACGGCCGGCCTGCTCCAAAGCGGCCAATCAGGAAGCGAACGGCTCCGGCGCTCACAGCAACGTCGCACAAAAGTGCCTGTAATTGGGTTCTGCAGCAGAAAGCCTGCTTCTGTTCTGCCCCGAGCCACATTATGCGTGCGCCTTGGCAGGATTAAAAGCTTAAAAGCTGGATTTCATTCATGTGCTTTTATACAACAGTCAGAAAAGGGCCTCTTCACGTGACAACTGCAAATAGGAAGAAAAACAATGTTAAAGAACGAGTGAATTACTAAATACCCCAGATGTAGCATGGAAAGGCGAAAAAAACAGCATTATTTAGAGTGAGGAGGCTATAATGAAAACGGGAAAAAAACACAGGTTTAAAGCTATTATGAATGTAAAGCAATGCTACAAATTATTTGGGCTACACATTCATTTGCATGGGTCCTATGGCTACAGTATCTGCCTTTTCCCTGTCAGTTGAGCTTAGGTTGGCCAGATAATCCATGTCAGTGAGACACTCTGAGTTACTTCAGGTTTTACAAAAATGCTTTAAAACTGAAAGGCTTCTGCACATTTTGCTAAATTGTTCAATTCTTCTTGTGCTTTGACTGGTTTGTTTCTTTGACTAAAAGACTCATCCAGCTGTTTCACATTAACATTACTGACACATGCAGGGTTACATCAGACTGACCAATCACCAGTGAAATCTTAGTGATTAAGTGAAATCCAGGTCCTATTCATGGAAAAGTTTACAAATCCTAATTATCTAACTCGGTGGATTACGTGGTCACCCTAGATGAGCTTCCAAATCAAAAATTCCTACCCAAACCTGGCTGTAGCAAGATCTAAAGAGGTTCTAATACCAAAACTTGGTTTGGACGTCAACCCTCAAGAAAGGCAACAAAACCATCAAACTGCACTAAAGCGTCTGGAGATATTCCAACCAAATAAGTACCTCTAAGTGGCTGACCCCACTACCTTCCCATTTGATAGATAGGTCACAGGACAAGGACATTACGTACGTCGTGTATTGCAAACACCACCACCCCCTGCTGGCTGGCAGAGCACATAACATGCGCCACGTATTGTAAACTCGGCCCCCTGCTGGCTGGACGGGCACTTGACATGCTCTACGTAGTGTAAACACCACCCCCTGCTGGCTGGTAGGGCACATGACCTTCAATGGCCACTCAAATAACCCTTATAAAAGGCCCTGTTCAGGCAGCATGATCTTTATAGTGACTACGCCGTGGTCTTTCCAGGGACCACGAGGACAGGTGTGAAACGACATGGAGAGTCAGTCTCTGACATGTGCCATTTACCCAGCATTGTGTCACCGTCTGTGGAAGCCGGGAGGCAGCCAGGACATTTGCTCATTTAGCAAATGCTGGATTATAACCAAGAGGAAAAAGGTTGATATAGAAAGGAATAAAAGTCTCCAGATTAATTAATAACGATCCTTATGAGTAAGGAGCTGAAGATGAGAAATTGATGCTGTTTAAACACAGAATTTGAAATTAAAGCTTCACGAGAAACTTACTGTTTTGATCAGCTGCAGCAGTTTCATGGTCTGCAGTGTTTACCACCCCTCAAACCAGGCACTGGCGTGCCCCCACCCCCAAGGCTATAAGGCCCCCTGTCGGCTGCAAACTTTAATGTTACTACATTAAATATTAAAGGCGTTCCTCTTTTAGGAGATGCGAGAACAGCATGTTCTGCCATCCGGCTAGCTGGTTGCACTCCTCTGACGCTACTCGCTAGCTAACGTTAACATTACACGCAGCCATGAAGCGATCAAACCCCCGAAGTGTTCTCCGTGTAAACTGCTTGGACGCAGGCACACTCACGCGCATGAACTGGTGGGCGGGGCCAGGCAGACAGCCCCGCCCCCCTACCTCACCTCTCTTCCTGGATTCCTTCCTCACGCTGGGTCTGGCAGCCGGCTGAAGCTCCGCCTCAGTTGACATCCTACTGAGTCCTTATTCCTCTTCAAAGCAGGTCTGGTCCGGTCCGGTGGCGTGCGCAGGCTCATTCAGGGGGGTCCCGCGCACAGCCGGTCAGTCGCTGCTTGTACTCAACCCTGACACGGCATCCCAGTCACTCTCGTCGACGGCTGCGGGACAGGAACAGGGGCGTGATTTAGTAAGGGAGACACTTTAAGGCTGCAGTCATATGGATTTTACAAAAGTCCCTAAAAAGGATTTCTGATTGGTTATCTGCACGAGCGCAGCCAGAACTGGACTGCAGCTGCTCTTCTAAAGGGCCGCAGGGTAACCTGAGGACCAGGCAGACATCCACCTGAGAGGGCGGGACTGTGTCTCTAGGCAGAAGACAGACTGCATGCGGCCATCAGCGACTGGCAATAAGCCTCATTCGGGGGGGACAGAGGCGGCTGTGGCGGCGGCCGCTCAGAAAGGCAAGCATGGTCGATGCACTTTTAATTAGATTAAAAGCACGGAGGGCCGAGGGCTTTAGCAATGCCGACGGGGAGCCGAGTGCGAATCTCGGGCTGCTACCAGGACACAGAAAGACAAGACCTGCTGCTAAGATCTTTCCAGAAAGTACACAGTGTCTGTGCTCATGATGGGCAGTTCAGTTTCAAAGTGATAACTGCATAATGTTCAACACTTATGAACACTATATATATATAGTACCAATAAAATAAGAGACTGCATAAAATCAAAGACCTCAAACCAATAAGTCTTGAGCTTTCAAACAGTGAATTTCAAAGTGAATATGCCGGTTTAAAAAGATGAGTTTTCAATTGTGATGCAGAATCCAGTTGACGGATATGAGAGGGATGGGAATTGCAGAGGGATGGGAATTGCAGAGGGATGGGAATTGCAGAGGGATGGGAATTCCAGAGTTTGGGTGCCGTGTGGAGAAGCCTCTCGCACTGATGATGAAGAGGTTCATTTCCAGGAGAGAAACCAGCCAATGTCTTTGTGGGACCAAATGTACCCACAATGTAATAAAAACCTGATATTTTATATTTTCCTGGTCTCCACAAGGTGAAACTTAACTTACATAGATCTATGAATGCAATTAAAACACTAAAAAAAGGAAAAAGTATTTTATTCCATTATTTATGTTTAGGGCTGGATAGGGGTTAAATCTGTCATGGCTGGAATTAATGTTATGCCCATAGAAATGAATGGATGGTCCCCACAAAGATAGGAGTACAAACCTGCGTGTGTATGTGGGTATGAATGTTTTACCTCACAGAACATTGCAGTGTATTTTAGGGTTCCGCCCTTCTGGAGGTTTTTAAACATACAGTGCAGTAGCACTGGCACTGCCCAGCTTAGCACAGCAGCGTATCAATAAAATATATATATTTTTAAATCGTACTTCAGAATTGATGTTCTTGGCATTTATAAAAATGACCCGGACCAGAGAGGCAACACTTTACACAAATTGTTAAATGCATCCACGCTTATGCTGCTGAATAGTTAACGAGTTCCATCTCAACTCATTCCTTTTCTTAATTACAGTGTCCTGTTGTAATAATCTTCTGCAGTATTTCATATTTAATGAAGCTCCATTTTTCAGAATTTTAATGGTTCGGCAAAAACTAGTCAGCAGAAGTTCATGACAGGTCACTCGAGTAACGTGAGATGACGTCAGGTGAGACTCTGCAGCTCTGCGGAATAAAACGCAAAACAGTGGCAGCTTTCTGTGTCATTTGGTATGATAAGGCAAAATAAAATGTACGGCCAATGCTGCAATAATTACCACAGCAAATCTACAAAGCAAAGCACAACCATAGGAAGTAGCAGGGACTATTTCCCAGAATTCCTAGTAACTGGGCTCATCAGCATTCAGCTTCTCCCTGAAAAAGCCCAAAGGATCTGCGAATGTTCATCCGTATCTAGCTCTGCTCAGATCCACAGCTGCTTTCACGTCTCACATCTAAGAAAGGGTCTGATCAGCCAGCCTCACCAGCAACCTGACCAGCGCTCCCAACCGCAAAGCACTCCCCTATCCTAACACCTCCGGGATGTTGCCCAAAACTCCATCACTTATCACCTTAATGTCTTACAACACCAGATACATAAGATACAAAACTTATTAGCTCGAGAGAGACAAGAGGAGGCAGCAAAAGACATGATTCCTCAAAACAGAAAGGAAGGTGAAGATGTTGGATTTCTGGACCAGTCGCAAGAAGAACATGTCTCTCTGTTCGCTGAACTCCTACAAAAGCCAGGAGCAAAAAGCAAAGCTCTCCTCTAATAGCATCCAAGAGCGTAATTACATCCTCTTGCCATCAGGGGAGGTATAACAGCAAAGGATAAGACATATTCAACATCTTGGTTGAGAACCTTCATTCCACAAAGACATTGCCTACAAGCTATCTTAGATAGAATTGGCAGCCCTGTCTGTGGGAAATCTGCCAAACTTGCCACACAATACACTAAAAGTCACCCTCTGAGTAACACTGATTCTTTTGTCAGGTCAGGGGTTCAAATGAGTGCAGTTTGAATGTTTTCCCCACATCCATGGAGGTGCAGCTAAGCTAAATGACATATGTGTGACAGTACTGTATGTGCCCTGTGATGGACTGGCATCCTATCCAAGGTGCACGTTACACGTTTTTATTTAGCATTTTTATTTATCAGCCAAGGTGACATGCAAGGGAGGAAAGGTTGTGGTCACATAGTAGAAGCAGCCAGGCAGCAGATGGGATTCAAACCCATGAGTTTCTATACACAAGCACAGATCGCTAGCCCTACGCTATCCACACACCAGCCTCCACTCCGGGGGGGGGCAGTCTTATTCAGAAAGAGCAGGTTTTCCATACAACTCCCTAATTAGATTACTAATTAGAGGACTGACTGGCTGAAGAATCCTCACACCTGGGTTTGAACAGCTGACCTAAAGGTTATCCCCATCCACACTGGCTGGCCTCCCCTGCTCCACGCGTACCCAGGCCTTGTGGTCTGTGCTGCCTGGGATAGGCTCCAGGCCCTCCAGTGATCCTGGCCTGGTGCTCTGTGCTGCCGGAGATAGGCTCCAGGCCCACCTGTGATCCCGGCCTTGAGCTCTGTGCTGGCTGGAATAGGCTCCAGGCCCTTTAGTGATCCTGGCCTTGTGCTGTGTGCCGCCTGGGATAGGCTCCAGGCCCGTTAGTGATCCCAGCCTTGTGCTATGTGCTGCCTGGGATAGGCTCCAGGCCCTCCAGTGATCCCGGCCTTGTGCTCTGTGCTGCCTGGGATAGGCTCTATGCCCTCCAGTGATCCCGGCCTTGTGCTCTGTGCTGCCTGGGATAGGCTCTAGGACCTCCTGTGATCCCGGCCTTGTGCTCTGTGCTGCCTGGGATAGGCTTCAGGCCCTCCAGTGATCCCGGCCTTGTGCTCTGTGCTGCCTGGGATAGGCTTCAGGCCCTCCAATGATCCCAACCTTGTGCTCTGTGCTGCCTGGGATAGGCTCCAGGCCCTCCAGTGATCCCGGCCAGGATAAATGGATGAATAATATGCCTGGATTGTATCCATTCAAACACAGATCCAGGACCAACCAAGAAATTAAGGTATTCTTTTTGTCTCCGCCCTGTTAGCTAGACAAAACAGAGACACCCCACTCTATAGACGCTAAAGCTGATTCCCTAAATCTGGGTTAAGTTCTCCACTGGGAGAAGCAGTCACATTTACTGAGCACAAATATGGCACAATGTTCCAAAAATTGCTGTCTAAGTTTAGACCCAATTTCCTCAGTCCTAGATTTCAGAAAAAAATTACCAAGAGCTGACTCCAAGCAAAAGCTCCACTGAAGTGCCCCCCCGAAGGCAATGCCAAGTGACAAAGCTTTGGGTGAAGAACCGCGATTTACTAAATCTGTACGTTATGTGAACCGAGCCACTGTCCCCAGGAGCTCTGTGAAAGTGCATTTATATTTAGACTTAAAGTGGATTTTACCCGTCACTGATATTAAGATGCTTTTACTTCATTAATAATATTGAGCTACATGCTCTGAATAACTATTTGTGTTATGTCAAGTGAATCTCCCAGTCAGATCACCATGCAGGTAAAAGTAGAAATTATACCTTAATAAATGCTCACTTTATGACCTAAAAAATGTAAACATGATCCTGTGGGAATTCAAATAACAATAAACGTACTTTCATAAGACAGATTCAGACATTCCACTAGAATGTGCCTTAAAGCAACAGAAACATTGTTTGATTTGGTTAATGTGTCTCTCAAGACATAGCATTAGATTAAAAAACAAACTCATCATTTATCCATCACAATTATGAAGTGCATATTTATTGCAGTCGAAAAGACTGACTTCACTTGTTCTGGATTGCCGTGTTGCCTTCCTTAACAGCAAACTGTGATGCGGCTCAGCAGTCTTTGGATTAAAATGATTTCTCTGCATTGATCAGACAGCAGTCACACAAGTAAATATATCAGTACCAGCTCACTTTTGCTCTGTGACAGTCACAGTTTGTCATTGCAAAGCTGATTCTTCCTATGAGCATTTCAGATGTCTGAATGGTGAACATTTATTTTTTACAAATAAATGTTGGAGAAAGGCTGAGCCAAAAGCAGGCATCTTACACAAAAGCCAGCTCCGCCGTTACACCATCAGCGTGAACAGATGTGCCCGTTTGGGGATTATCCACCATGTTAGCAAACACTATATTCAGAAACAGGCGAGAAATTGGACGCCCGTAAGTCAGGCTGCAGACGTAATCCCCATGCATCACCCACAGCCAACAGAAAGACGGCGCCAAGGAGACCCTGTGTGCTACGGCTAACAGTGCGGCACCCTCTACAGGTCGAACCCAGCAGTGCGGGCTGAGCAGCTGGACAAGCCTACCTGGACAAGCCCAGCTCGCGAAATGAGAGAAAAATGATACAGACACAGAGATTCCCCATTATTCATAGGTAACCAAAAACCTACTGTAACTAAACAAATGTTTAGTTTTCTGATTCCATTCACAGATTTTTATGAAACTGAGCAACATATTGTGGGGACCTGAAATGTCCCCACAAACTAAAAATAACAGGTTTTACCACACTGTGTTACACTGAGAGTAACAGACACACAGTCACAAACACCCCGAGAGTCACCAATGCACACTGAGTCACAGACGCACAGTCACTGACACACCCTGAATAAAAGACCCACAGTCAGACGCACCCTGAGAGTCACAGATGCACAGTCACAGCCATACACTGAGTTACAGACGCACACTGAGTCACAGACACACTGAGAGTCACAGACAGAAACAACAAACTCAAACACACATTGAGAGTAACAGAAAGAGACTCCGACAAACAGTCACAGACACAGTCACAGACACAGTCACAGACACAGTCAGAGACACATCGTCGGCCAGCAACCTCAGCTTTGCAATTTCATTATATGCATTTGAGATGCAACGATCAGACCAATTAGACGGACTGGGTATCAGTGTGACGATCCACATCCGATATTTACTTATTTAGTTTATAGCAGTTTGATAAAATTTCTTGCCATTTCTTAATAAATCGATTTGTAAAACCAACCTCTTTCCCTACTTAGCCACCTTTTTTGTGGCATTCATACTGAATGCTATTGCTGCCACTCAGTTATTTTGCCACTCAGTGGGTGTGAAAGCAGTGACTTATGCCTGCTGTGACGTCATGCGCATAGATTCTGCAGTAGGAGGAGCATAAGAGCTTCAGCCAAGAAGGCAAGATTCTGGGAGCATTTCAGACTTTTATCAGCAACTTGTAGCACAACAACCTGCAATCTTTGTAACAACGAAGTTTTGAGAGGTGGAAGAAGCATTTAGTGAAAAAGCCCCCTAGACAAAGTGCATGTAATTATGAGAGACAACACGAGTAATATGAAAAAAGCCGTGTATGATTTGGGAGTCGCTGGCTTGGGCTGTTTTGTGCAATCGATACAGCTTGTGATACACGAGGGGCTGCGGCCACAATGAGGCGAAAATGAAGCTGCTGCCAGTGGGAGAAAAATTGCAGGGCATTTTACGCAACCACCACCTGCGGATCCTCACTTGGAAGATATTCAGATTGAACCCAAATTGCCTCAAAAATGCTTAAAATAAGACGTACAAACATGGTGGGACAGTACAGATTTTATGTTTCTAGTAGCCTACAGTAGTTGTAGATTTTTTGGCATACAGCCAAAGAAAAAAATAAGAGACCAAAGCACAATATTTTGTTTCACTCATTTCTCAATTTATGGGTGAACGTCTGTGAATAATATATATATTTCTGCAAACTGCAGTCTGGTTCATCCCTTCTTCCTTGCTTTATGGAACTCAGTCCTGTGTCTAGGAAGCCTGGTTACAAACCATCCTAGCAGTGCACTTCACACCTGCACTTAATGTTTCCCATTCCTTTTGAAAGTCACCTGATGTCATTCTTCGATTCATGAGAAACTGTCGGATAAGTTGCTGGCATTAGAAAGTCGCTTCGGCCTTTTACCTGGCTGGTTTCTGGTTGTTCCCAGTGTCTCCTGCTTCAAAGTATTCCTGTGTACTGTTCGCTTAGAGATTTTGAACCTGAAAGCAGCCTGCTGCTCGGCGTAGCCTTCTGCCGGCAGAGCCACGATTAAACCAAGAATTTAAAATGCAGATTTGTTTAAAAATATACATACATTGTTTAATTTGTATTTACTAGTAAATATTATTAATAATATATAAATAGGCAGTTGTCTATCGAGGAAACCAGAGCCTCCAGAAGAGGATTCATCCCTCAACCCGAAGGCGTGAGGTGTGAGTGCTCAGTCAGGGCCCCGGTGGCTCATTTTATCCGACGTCAATGTCTATTAATCATTACAGCAAGAAGTAAAATAAACAGTCAGCACGGATCTAGGGAAGCAGCCAAAAAGCAGAAAAGCTGGCTATGGAGAGGAAACGGGGCTGTAATGCACAGTGCCGGGTCCTTCAGGAGGATTCCACCATGCAGACATCCGCCGCACCTTCTCATTTTCCTGCCATTTCTACACCATCATGGACAGCCTGTTAATACCTGCCACGGTCCACAGTTCAGGCCAAGCGCTGCTCCAAACTCCGGAGGGCTGAGGACCAGCAGGCCCCTTCGGGGGACGGCCGGGCGCCGCCTGTCCTTGCATGGCACCCAGGACGTGTCGGTAGACGCGGGACACATGAAGGAGACTCCACCCATTGCACCCGCCCTCCTGATGACATCACAGCGGTGGCCTGCTTACCACAAAGGGCCAGCCCAACAAACAGCGAATCCAGGAAGTACCCTGACCCCAAAACTGAACACGGTGCTACGGCAGGGAACAAAGGGACACCCTAACGAGCCAGTGGGCCCCGCCCATGTGTCCGTACGCTCATCAATGATGAGTCAAATCGATGCAGGTGTAGGCTACTCTTTGGAATCTGCTCTTTGCTTTAACAGCCTCTGATTTCCTTCCAAGCCAATAAACGTTACGCATTCGACATCAGAACAGCAGATGAAGATCTGGCTGCAGAACAACCATCTCCGCCGAATCACCTGCGTCTTCACTCATCACGACAATAAGTTATGCTCCACAGGTGCGTCCTATAAAGATGAACGAGTCCCTTGCTGTGACAGATCCGATCTGTCCGCCACTCATGCAGTGCCGGATGAGTTGGGACAGAAGCATTCAGAACCTGTAAAATCGGTTATCGCGACACGTGGACTCAAGCGCAGTCCTGCAGTCAGGTAAGTTTGGATATCAAGCAGTCCATCCTTCCATCCATTTTCCGAAGCGCTTATCCTTCTCTTCCAGCTGAATACAGAAACAGAGTTTCCTAAGAGTGTGGGAGGAGGGAGATCACAAAGGAGCTGAAAATGTGAAGGGCGGCCCATTGGCCGGCTGGGGGAGCTGACTGCAGACGAGAGGAAGGTCAATTCCTAATATTTTACCTTAAATTAAAAGCCATCTGTACCCCGGGTCCCTTCCGCTGCAAGGTGCAATGACATAAAAAGTCTTTTTCCCCCCGCACCAAAATTGGCAGCAGGAGCCACTAACAAATAGGTGCAGTTTAAGGATGTTTTCATCTGCAGCATCAACCCATGATGGAAGAGCAGAAGAGCTACGGAAAGGCGGCGTACTGAGCGAGCGCCCCCATCTGCCACCCCGGGGGCAAGAGCGAGCGGCCTGAGGACGCGGCACGTTTGCCGAAAACAGGCCCTTTCCGGTCGTCACGTTTCACCTCCAAGCAAAGCCCTGCCCTGAATGAGACTGACAGCAGAAGGAGGAATTCACACAGAGCCGCCGCCTCAGAAAGTGATTACGATCATAATGATAATAAGTAATATTCTAATAAACGGCCACTTGTGCTGAAATCGGATTAATCCCCATAAAGAAACATAAGTTAGGCACAGGAGCTCCAGAAGTAACAGATGAGATGCAGCTGGGCCCAAAGAGGCGAAGCAGAAGCTAGGGGTCACAAGCAGAAGAATCACCACAGCCTGTGTTCCATGCCACCCCCTGTTAGGGCGCCCCCTAGCTGCCTCCACACCTGCCTGTGACCAATCACAGCAGGTCTTTAACAGAAAGGACACTGACTGCTCATCAGAAATGACCTGACTGTGACCAATAGGACTGCTGCAATTAAACGACATATTTAATTACGTCGATGCTGAAAATGTGTTGATATCAATATTTAAAATCGACGCATACTTTTTTAATTATTTTAACAATATCACCTTTATGATTTCTAAAACCCTTCAGTTCATTATAACAAATGTTTTCCTTCAATCTCACTCCATAATTATGGGGTTAGTTCAATTATCTCAAAATAAAAATGTGTTTTTACACTGAGCAAAGTGTGATACCACAGCAGCTCCAGCACTATGCATGAGCAGCGGAAGAGAAACACAGACGCTGTTCTAGGTCGCCAGAGAAGGCAAAACCGCCATACTGTCTATTCATAGTTATTAAAAGGTATTAACATGGAGAGCTTTTTAATGTCTTTTGTTCCTCTAGCTGTTAAATGCCATGATAATTAAAGCCATAACGTTGTCCGCCTGTTACGTTAGAATCTAGAGATTAAGTGTTATTCTCCGTTGATTGACGGCACCATTGTGCGCATTGCCCTTGTTGGGACCAGTGTCATTGTCGTAAACTAAAACTGAACCGAAAACGTACAATACATAAATGAAAATAATTTGTGAAATGACATAAAAATGAAAACCATATTTACAAAAAAGAAAAAAAAAAACATATTGGACTTTAATCTGTAAAAGGTACCGCCACACCACCACCATCTTTTTACCTTGCTTAACCACAGTATCTCCTCCTTTAAAAGATGTGGCTCCTGATCAGTCCCTTCCTTCATCGCGACTGCAGTCCTTATCGCTTGAGTCGCATGTGACGCTAGCTTAAGGGTAAAAGCATCAGGACACGCCAAATTTATACAGATTACGAAATTTCGAGCATTACAATACGCACCTCATTAATATTTTTAGGTGCACTACTAATCTGCTTATCAAATAGAGGGCGAAATTGTTCATACAGGGTAACTTAAACTAATGGCTAAGTTGATTTTCTGGAGGAAATCGTTTAGATTAATCGACCATTCAATAAAATAGTCGATAGATTAATCTATCTATCGAAATATAGTCGTTATTGGAAGCCCTAGTGACCAATCACACTGGGCATTTAACAGGAAGGACTCCAACTGCTTACCAGCACTGGAGACTGTGACCAATCGCAGCAAGGTTTTTAACGCATTTTGGGAAAACCCAATAGAGCAGATTGCCAGGAGCATCCTGTGATTATAAGTACAATATATTATAAATATAATATATAAACACATACACACACGCTTTAATTTTTTTTTTACTGTACCAAGGAACCAAGGGAAATTCACTTAATGATATAACAAAACATAAACAAAAATGTAGCTATTTGTAGGGTATTATGTGCAACATTTTTCCCTAGTGATCAACAAAAATAATTAAAAAAACACAATAGGGATCCAGCAACTAATGTTACTCAGACCCCTAATGAAAGTATCAGTCCACTGAATTAATACATCTCCCATACTGAGCAAAAAAAAAAAAAAACACGCCCTTCACTAACTTTGAACTAAAACAGCACATACAGTATACAGTAAACAGGAAGCACTTTAACACGGTTATGTTTCAAGTCTGGTGAGCTGGTCATGAGACAACTTACGGAAAGGCACTCATTTTGTGTTGAATGGATCGTTAAACTTAACGACACACGGTGACATCCTAACTTCAGAGTCACCTTGTAAAACGTGTCCTTCCGAGTGGCCCGCTTCCAAGAACGATGGATGGATTCCCATCTCACTTCCCGTTTTCCGGCATGGACCCCACAGGATGAACTAGCGTCCCTCTTGAGGATGAGGCCAGGCCCATCCCCCGGCACCCGGGCGTCGCAGGCTGCAAATCCTCCAGGTGCATCTCCATGGACGTCCAGGAAGTGAGAGGACTTGGTTCTGGGAGTGCGGAGGGACCAGGGAAGCAAGCGAGGCATTGAAGAGGCCTGAGACTCTACCTGCCTTCAAAGCTGCCTCCAAGGCGAGATGATGTGAGGCAGCGGGCTTCATTCCCAGGTGATGCACAATCCCGCCCCCGCCCCATCTCCTCCCACATGACGACCCCCCCCATCCATGGTAATGTCCCCGTGATACTTCCCCACCCTGCCATTTACCGTGCTATGTTCCCAATAACAAAATCCATCTGCCCTTTAGATATCCAACAGTCTGAGATGAAGCAGAGTCACAGAACCACGGCCGCACCCTCAAACAGTGCAGCCGGAGTATCAGAGAAGCCCCATCAGCCTTTGCAGAAATATCTCACTGGCGTTTTGCGGCCCGTCCTCCTCAGGAGGCCTATCTTCGGCCATCGGCCGCATCCAAAAGTCATGGCCATTTCATCCTGGGTGGATCTCATTTATTTTATGCTATTTGAATCCATCCATCCATCCATCTATCCATCATCTAAGCGCTTATCCTGGACAGGGTCATCAGGAGGAGCTTCATATGACAGCCTACCTCACACTACTCCTTGTTCACATTAACACCGTCACCATGGATACGCAAAGGGACTTTCACCGCGGGCTTTTGGACAACGGAGTTAAAGAGGAAGGGTCTTCATCTGAGGCTGAACGAGGCGGGAAACTCCTGAGCTCCACACGTAAGGAGGGGGATTTCAGGTCAGGCGGTAAATAGGGAGAGCATGGGGAGGGGGCTGAGGGGAGGGGGGGGGGGTGCATCTCACTCGCAGGGTTCGCTCGAACAGCAACGGCAGCAGAGGAACGCCATTTTAGCAGCTCTCATTAGGCAGAGCAGATCCACCTCAGCAGGCAGCTAAACACTCACAGTACTGCAGGGAGAAATCCGACATTCGACAGAAATATCACCGTCCTCCTCTCGAGACTAAAGGAATCAATCGGTGGAAAAGGCAGCCTTTGTTAAAGGAGGAGGAGCCCAAATTCGTATTTACGATTAACGGTCCTCTGCCTGCGACGTTAAAAGGTACAAGTAATGAGTAAATCAAATTAAACCATTAACCACCTTCATGAGTGAAGGATCTCGTGGCGGGGGGACTGTGTGCTGGTGGGGTGAAACCGGGAGCATCTTTGTTTATTCCTGAGGCGACAGCTTGAGGGCCCAGCTTACGGCCCCCTTATTTCACTCACACGCCTGAACCGTTGGGCACTCTGTATTTTCATGATTTACAGAGGGAAAATAAAGCCTGAATAAGGAATGAGCGGCATTCTCCTGTGACTCTGCTGCCGCACTCCTTGTTACTCCCGCTAAAATGTAAATTGGAGCCTCTTCCTTGCGCCCTGCCTTCACGCAGGACGAGTGCTGCCTTTGTGTCTGGGTCCCTGCCCTCCCCTTAATTAGCATCGCTCACTCCAGTGCCTTTTCCGCTTAATATTTCCATTCTGCGTCACCCACATGCATTTAATCTCTAGAGTCGGGTCAACAAGGGAGAGAGATTTTAAATATGCCCGTAGTTGGTCTTTTTTTAATGGACGCGTCTTTAAGAATTCATAAAGCCAATTTGTGGAGACTGTCAGATACTATGAGAATGCTAACAGATATCTAACGGCAAATCTACCTGCTCAGAAACAGG
Organism: Brevimyrus niger; assembly: GCA_015164015.2. NCBI lineage: Eukaryota > Metazoa > Chordata > Actinopteri > Osteoglossiformes > Mormyridae > Brevimyrus > Brevimyrus niger. Next base: position 21,114,287 of record JAABNY020000032.1, read on the forward strand.
AGTCTAACCCACTTTAACAGCACACAGTCAGACACACAAATATATCTAATGAATAATAAGCCTAAAGATTTTAGCCTAAAGCATAAAAAAAATCAGTTTAAGAGTAGAAAATCTGGGTGTAACGAGGGAGGCAATCATCAATTATTCAAATCCGCTGCACAAACAGGTAGTTTCTGCAGTTTTGTACTGGGGTCACGCTGAAGTCTTGCACACCCCTTAGACAGCACCGTTCCTCCCTTCAGCGGTTCCCCAGCTTCCTACAGCTTCCTACAGCTTCCTCTTTAATCTTGCCCAATTCCCTGATCGGATGAATGAAGGAAACTCGCTCTGCGGAGATCTGCGTCTCGCTGGAGCCCATGGGTAAAATTCCGGTTCGCTGCTCGCAAATCTTCTCAATACGCCCGTCGCCCGGCAAAGTGACACGGGGGGATGCAGCCATCGCGCGTTTCTCCCGTCGACGACAATAAGCTGATTACCGGCCCCCGTTTCGCGTTTTCATGGCATCGTTCTGCTAATGTCACCCCAGGGAGGGAACACAGAAAGAACCCGCCTCACTGGCCTTGCTGTGCGAGCGTTAGAGCTTGAAAAGCAAGAGTGAATCTCTAAACCAAACGTTTAGCCGCCTCTGTGTAAATGCTGATTAAATCTAAAAGACTTGATTAAATCAAAGTGCATAGCAACAACAAGCTATTACCATTAAAATGACGAACGCAGCTTTACCACTCGGTAATCCAGGAAGCACAAACAGACATTAAACGTGCGCTTTCAAGGCCAAATAAAAGACTCAAAGACAATGGCTAGATGCTTTGGTAGGAAATGACCGCCAACTAATAAATAGCTCCCACTACACTCAGACACTTGCCAGTAATGCTAATGTTAAGTCAATACCACTTGCTTAAATATTTTATGAAGCATCGAGCAAGGCTAATTGGTTAGCTTAAAGAACATTTTATCACTCTTGGTGGTGAAATATTTAACCTCCGCCTCAAAGCACATGAGTAATCATTAAAGAGCCGGTGAGCTCTGATGGGGATCAATCATCGAGCGCTGTTGGACCTTTGGGTTTGCACTTTCACGCTCCTTTTGACAAAGACCGGTCGCGCATTCCTATGCTAAAGGAGAGAGCTGTTTGCAGATGGTCGCCCCGCCACAGAAATCACTCGCCGCTGTTCTTCAGCCGACGTCCCCATGCAATCTGTGACTTTTTGGGTTAGAACTGCATCCCAGGACACCAGCGCATCGCTCAGATAATCCGCCATCAAACATGGCTCCACTGATTCACTTACAGTTACAGCTCTGAAGGGCTTGAAGCTTTGGGACTCTACCCGCCGGCGCTTGGGTATACATTATGAGGAAAGGCAACGTGCCGCGAATACGCTGAACGGCAAGACGCCCAGCCGGGCCCCTAACAGCCGCCACTGAGTATCTCCAAGCAAACCCTCACCAGCTAATTGCAGTGTAAGATGACAGAACGCGGTTTGTCTGTGCGCGCTAATTTGCCGGTGTGGGATCTGGGGATCAGGGCTGCCAGAGCTGTTTTTTGGCTTTCCCCTTAGGCGAGCAGATATGT
>JAABNY020000032.1:21120233-21131986 GCA_015164015.2 Brevimyrus niger
ACACACCCACACTTCATATAATTTATTTACTTATTTATGTATTTATTTACTTTTACCCAAATTTTATCACCACCAAGTAATTTGGTAAACACGTTACACCCCGTGACAGTAAGTATGGTGTCAACGCTGCGCTTACAGATACAGGGTCCATGCTTAATTCAGGACCGAGATTGGCAGTCAGCAAAGCCACAGAGCACCTGAACACTGCCGGGGGGGTGGGGGGTGGGGGGGAGTCACTAGTAAATCAGCTTTAGGAACAAATCAGAAAACGTCCTCATCAGCATTCCTGCAAGGCTGTCACCGCACACACGCTGTGTGATCCGGCCCCCACCCCCGTCCCTTCCCCATGGAAACGGGCCCAAACCACAACCCCTCCCCATGGAAACAGATAACTTGGGGCTGGATCCACCGCTGACCGACCCAACGGAACAACCCCTCTTCAGGGAGGTAGCCGGAATGGGCCTGCAGAATGGGCCTGAAGATGTATACCTACACCACGTTCACACGCAGCTGTGCCTGCGTCTGAGGAGACTGCAAAACAGCCCATGAGCAGCCGCTCCAATTCCTCTGTTACTTTAAAGATTCTTATGATATGCTAATGAAGCTCAGGAAGCAGATTTACGCCTTGCGGGTGGGGCCAATAAACGGGGGCCTCTTGGCGTTTTAGGACTAATGAAGTTAAATGAGTTAAATCATCTTAAATAGCTGAATTCTCCTTCGCATCCACATCAGCAAGGCGGAAAACAAGCGAGGACTTTATTGGGATTCAGCTGAGCCCCAAGGTGGGTTTTAGATGGGCTTCTGAATATTAGATTGATACAAAGCCTTTTTTTTTTTTAAATACCGCCCCCCCCCCCCACCAGCTCTGCATGTGGGGGGTTTCACCCACAGGAGCTCTCATAATCCACAGCTCACACAGGAAGATCAGAAAAAGATTGCTCCCGCCATAACAACGGAATCATCCACCGCAAATGACATGGAACCAAATGACAAAGGAGAATCCAGTGACCATCAGAGCGGATGTTCTGCTAATTCTATGAGACCTCCGCACCCAGTTGCACCTCCTTGCATATGCAGAGCGCCTGCGAGGACGCGCTTCTGGAAGATTCTGATGGGGCCGCTGGCTGGGTTATTAGATTCCCTCACGAGTAACAGGATCTGGACGGGTGACGGGAGACCGGCAATACCTCCCAACAAGCTCTTGGCAGAAATTGCCAATTAAACTTCTGACAAGAAACAATGATTATGGATGCTCTCCATCATCCTGGCGGAAAGCAGAGGAGGACCAGCCCTAGGTGTCCATCCCACGGAGACGCTACATCTCCAGTCCCGCGAGGCACCCGGCATCTCCAAATTACCCTCTGAGGACCTTGGCGATTTATTGTTTCCCTCTTCCCTAGTCTCCTTCTCCTTCTAGACTTAGACTATTAGCTGAAAGAGCCCATTTAGCACAAGCTGTCAAAAACACTTGGATGAGATCCAGGCGTAAAAGTACTAGAGGAGGCAAGGCCGCCCTAAAGCCGACAGAACCTCCAGCCTGCCAGAATGAGCAAGATATTAAAACACATCCATCCCAGGAGGCCGGGCAGAGATTTAAGGGAAAGAGTAACATCTGGCTCATTCTTCATGGTCTCATACAACAGCACCTAAAGTTAACTGACACCTTTACTAAATGACGAACTCACAATGAAAAATATACTAACTATTACCTTAACAGAAAAATGAATCAATATCGACATACAAGAATAATTTACGTTACAGGAAATAATCATTTCTCTTTTGCTGAAAAGAGCCTAAATTCATAACTGCTGTTTATTAAGTACAGGATAAAATGGAATACAAATTGTGAAGAACTGATTATTGTATGGTAAAATGGTACTTATGTAGAAGAAAAGTAAGTATTCAATAATATTCATTCATTCTCTTCTATACCTTTCTTATACAGGGCTGTGAGACAGTAGTGGTCAAAGCTCATGTGTCACCCTAGGCAAGCTTCACCGCACAATTTCAACCTATACCAAGGGGGGGGGGTTGATGGCAGCAGATTTCCAAACCAACGCCCCCTCAGAAGATGCCACCCATCTTGCTGTTGTCTGGATCTGCCACTATATGGGGGTCCAGAGTGTAATCCAGAAACAACAGGCAAAGAGCATGGAAACTAATATGTAAATATTTACATATTTAGCAGATGCTTTTGTCCAAAGTGACATACAAGCAGGCATATTGGGAACATTCATGCTATCAATGAATAGATAGGCGTAGGTGCAGCCCAGTTGAGCTTTCACTGAGAGCACAGGTTCAAGGCCAACCAGTTACTGGTGTTATCCACCAGCTAAGCAACCATATTCATAAGTATTAACAAAGTGAGAACCTATTTAGACAAGGGCCAGTAAACGCAACAATCAGGTTAGTAAAGGAACTCACGGAACAGGTAAGTCTGGACACGTTTCTTGCAGGTAGAGAGGAAGAGGGTAACCCAGACCAGATGTGCACAAGAGACCTGTCTGGCTTACCCTACTAACATGGTGTAGGGAGCCTCAAGTGGCAATGGTTTGCTGACTGAAAGGAAAGAGATGAGATAAAGGTCTTGAGGAACCTTTTGATGGAGATGTCCATTACCGGACCTGGACGCCTGTGAGGGTATGCTGGGAGTAGGGCTGGGCGATTCTTTAGATTTTTTTCTATTAATTCGAATTTATGTTTTAAGACGATTAAATTTTTTCTTAAATCAAGGTATTGCGATTTTTTAAATAAAAATATTAAACACATTGTAATTGCAACAATGGCAAAATAATTAAGAGGCAATATTGTCCTACCACATGATGGCGTGCGTAATTAACCGCTTACTTGTGAGAGTAGAGTACTCTATGAAGGAACAATAGGCTACAGAAATATCATAAAGATGGACGGCTCTTCCCGTCAGGAGGCCCTTGCGCTAGAATTTACAGTTCAGGACGATGTGTTTTTATGAAAATCGATTTTATTACTTATTTTACACGCAAGCGGCAAAAGCGAAACTAATGCGACGCACCATTCTTCACGGGTAAATTAGCGCAGCACCCAAACACTGTAGCGGATTCACAAACAACATGTCAATGGTTCGGTTTTGCGCCGTCGGACACAGACCAAACAAGTCCTCGTTGCAGAGTTTGTTTTAAAACTGTTGCAACCAAAGGAAGCAGCACAACAAATTTATTCCAGCACCTAAAGCAGAGGCACACAGCGGAGTGGGAGAAGTACGGCTCCCAGCGAAATAAAATTACCTGCAGCACCAGCACAACAAACAAAGTTAAGCAAGCAACCGTCCCTGAACTGTGTGCCATAGGATAAGAATGGGGCACGGGGGAAGGCGATAACAAACGTTGTCGTGATGTATATTGCAAAAGACATGGTGCCCATACTGTAAATACTCTGGAAAAGCCGGGATTCATTAACATGCTAAAAGTTTTTACAAGGTTCAAAAAGTGTTTACAATCGTGTGGTCTGCCATCTGACTTACAAGCATCTTTTTTTGGCTTTTCAGATTGCACTTTAAGTCTAAAGTGGAAAAAATCTATATAATTAAAACTTGTTTTGAACCATTTACAGTATTTGTCATCTGTAGTTTGATTTTGAGTAGGGGAGGGGAAAATCGATTAAAATCGAAAATCGGATTTATTGTGAAAATAATCGGAGATTTTATTTTTAGGCCATATCACCTAGCTCTAGCTGGGAGCATTTAGCAGAGGTCTCTGTCGACTCTCACCTCCAACAGAACTTCTTTTGTATTCTGAGGGAAGCTGAAGACATTGAGTACGAATGGGCCATGTTCCATACCTCCATTGCTGAAGTAGCCATGCAGAACTGTAAGACTGTTTGTGCCAGCTAGTAAGTAAGAATTCCAGTAATGTTGTATCCCAAGTCGAGGTACCCATGAGGTTTGTAGTGGAAACCCTCAAGACCAGTGGTGGATGCCAGCAGTAAATTCTGGCAGTATACGTCAAGTTCAACATGGGGACTCCAGAGTTAGCTGAAAGGTACCAGCAGGCCCAGTAGACTGCAGATCTAGCAGTCACGGATGCAAAAACCTTAGTGAGGGCATGGAAAATGACTTTCCGTCATTCTTAAGGAGATTCTGGGGCAACCAAGGAGGCGAGGGTATGAGGTTCAATACCCCCAGGATTGCATATTTGCTTTTTGCAGACAACGTGACCCTTTTTGCTTCTTTGAGCTGTGACCTCTTGTGTACACTGGAGAGTTTTGATATCAACTGTGAAGTGGCCAGAATGAGGATCAGCATCTCCAAGTCGGAGACCATGGTTCTTATCCTGAAAATGGTAGATTGTCCCCTCCAGGTCAGAAATGAATTACCCAAGTGCAGGAGTTTAAGTATCTCAGGCTCTTGTTCACAAGTGAGGGAACTATTAAGAAGCAGATTGACAGGGAGACAATTATGTGGATATTGAGCTCTGGGATGTGACCAAAAAAATTAGATTACAGATAATAGCAGGGGAAATGAGGGTCCTTCATAGGGTATCTGGGCTTAGCCTTAGAGACAGGGTGAGGAGCTCAGACATTTTGGGAGAAACTCAAACTGGTTTGGGCATCTGTCTAGGATGCCTCCTGGATGCCTCCCTGGGGAGGTGCTTCAGGTTTGTCCAATTGGGTGGAGAACAGGGGCACACCCAAGATACCTGGGAGTGCCTTGGAACCTCCCTGGAGGAGCTGAAGGAGGTGGCAGTAGAGAGGGAGGTCTGAAATTCCCTGCACAGCCTACTGCCCCCATGACCCAGCTAAATGGTGAAGAATAGATGGATGGATGGATGGATGGATGGATGGATGGATGGATGGAGGGCACTCTGAAGTATAATCAAGGCCGATAAATGGAGATCAGCCACACCAGCTCAGATTTCCTGGCCGGCCTCAGTCTATAAAATTGGTGGTTCTCACTTCCTTTATGTAAAAACACAAATAATGTGCATCGATTTTCACCGCCATCACAGCTGGCCTGTCTTCATTCCTCACCGGGAATTTCAGTGTGCTGGCATATTGATTTCATCGCTACTCCATCTCCTGCCCTGTTCACAAGCTCAAAGTTCCACCAGGACATTTCTGCACCGAGTCACATGATACAAAAGCACCGATGCACCATCTGTAAAAGTCATACATCCACATTCGGCTTGTCTGAATATCAGTGAACAGTGTCTGAAAAATGGTCAAGAAAAAACAGATCAGACCATTTCCTGAGAAGCTGAAATGCTTGGGTGGGGAAACGATATATTTTTTTCCCTAGAGTTCTAGTGCTTTTTCGAAATCGTTGTTGGACCCATACATTCATGGTCGGTCATTTTGGACCTAAATCCAAAGTAAAAGGTAGTAAGAAGGTTAAAGATAAAGCTTACCATCCCCCCCACCCCCAGACTGCTTCAGTAGCCCGTGAGATTTGTGCAGACTGGATTTACAACATCCACAATTTAATTAAAAGAAAACAGCCACTCTGACGTTGTTAGGATACAATGCTACAGGAATACTTGCTTACCAGGCAGTCTTACACAAATGGCTTTACACTCGAGTCACCGGGCACTCACTGGGGTCTTGGCAAGTTCTCCATTGCAGAATGATGGTTTTCTGACCCCACTCCACCCCCCACCTCAATACCATGTCCTGTGTTAATCTAGATCAGTCATTGTCATTCCAATGCACATGAAGACCATTAGGGTTTCGATTTCCCAAGGGTTTTAGTGCCTGGAACCTGTTTAATGCATTGAAGAGGAAGGAGAATGTTTATTATTAAGCAAAGTCTAAAGAATCAAACATCTAAAGTGATCTCAGGTGTGTGCAAATATGTCATCAAGCAGCCACTGATCCACTAAGCTGGCTGTGGTAAAAGGGGTTCACATAATTTAATGGTCAGTACACCCGTCTCTGTGACCCATGGCTGGACGAGGTATTCAAAGTCAAGAGTCAACCACGAAGACTAAAGGCTTCGGAAAGGCACAGATCCAAGTACATCATCAGCCAAACCGACTAGGCATCTACAGAAGCCACTGGCCAGACAGGTTATCGATGCCAGCCATTGAACATTCAGAGAGACCCACCAACAAACCTGAAGATATACAATCAGATCTGAGTCAAAGGAACGCCAACCGAGGACACAAAGAACATCTCCAGATCTAGAGTTACTAAAGTAACATTCCAGTGTTCACACTGACGAATGGCGAATACTAAAATGATGAAGCCCTATCTCTTGCCCTCTCTCTTTTTGATTTTTTTCCCCTCAATTCACTACCTCTACTCAAAGTGATGAGTAGATGAGTGGCCTTTAACAAAATCACCAAATGAATTCAAATTTCGGATAATATGTGATTAACTATTGTAGTAGCTGATACCTCCACTGCATAAAACCCATCCATCCATCCATCTTGTCTAATTACTTGTCCTATTCAGGGTCATTGAGGGGGCCTGAGTCTATCCCGGAGGCTACAGGCACATGGCAGGGAACAACTAAGGATGAGACGTCGGGCCGCTGCATAAATCCTTGCTCATATTCTTGCTCAAGTTTCATAATTACGTTAACAAGGGGAGTTTGTACGAGACGTATTTATCTGTGTATGCGAGCCAAGGCGTCTGCCAGAGAGAGGCGCCAATCACCACAAGCAAGTAATCTTGGAATAGAAGCACGACAGATGAGGCAGCTCTACCCCTGTTCCATTCATGGCTGGTGGAAACAGCATCTCCTGAAGCGACTGCGGCGCGTGGACCCTTCAGCAGGAGTTCATCAATCCCACCATGCCTACCATGTTTGGAGTTTACCCCCCCCCCCCCACCCTCCCACCTCACCTCCCTTTTCCCCACCATCTGGCCCAAACCCTGGCACATTCCCAATGGCCCAGCCAGGCTGCAGAGCTCAGCCCGCATTGTGAGCTTTTAGGAGATTTCTGCAGGCTGCACTCTGCTATAAACAAGGCAGAGAGGAGACCATCCATCTTTCACTTAGAGCAATTTCAGCAGCTAATTATGGAGGCTTCCGTCAAAGACTTGACGACTGGTACACCATGACATCCACGCCTTTCCTGTTTTTTTTTTTTAAGTCGATATCGGCGTAGAAGCGGCACCACGGGCATGCTGGCGGGAACGGGCTCTCCATGGTTACCCGGCACACTCCGTGCCACGGGGGAGATTCGCCAGCAGCGCCCAACACGCTCGCCGGTGAAACACTGAGTCCCGCCTGATAATCTCCCCGGCGGAGTTTGTCTAGTTAATCTTGCGTGCGCGTAATTAAACATGCCGCAGCACCTGGAACGGCAGTCGTGTGAAATGTGTTTGCGGCCCCCTAGAGGCCGGTGTATGTCGCTCGACCGCATTCCCGCAGAGCCAGCTAATCACGTGCATCTCAGTCTCCAAAGAGAGTTAGTGTTATAGCTTTATAACATCCATCCATGACGTGAATGTCATCAAATCACACCTGGATTTGGATAATAACTCATGCACCTCATATGTTATTAGTAACATCAACAACAAGCATAGCGGACAGGAGATTTTATCCCCCCCCCCCCCCCCCCACAGGCGCAGAATTAACATGCAGACCCGCATAGGATGAATGCAGCATACGGCTGTCTCCTCCCAGAATGCCGTGTGATGGTGCCCGGCCTCTCCCCCATTCCGCCTTCATGGAGTCCATCTCTCCCAGTCCCAGTTATCACAGAGCGTCTTTTGCCTCTTATCCATTTATTTCAGAAGCTGATGCCAGAGAGTCAATTAACGGTAGAAGCAGCGGAATTTCCTTTAGCGGGATGTCCGCCGACTCGGTTAAAACGCGACAGTGCATAATTAATCTCCATCAGGCTTAATGACATGCGAATGACAGGCCTTTTAGTGAACACACAGCAGGAAAAACCTTTCATTTACATGCACTAACCTTTATCTTTGTATTTTATGTACATATCCTAACCTTAACCCAAATACATTTGTTAAAAATAAAGTCGCACCAAAATGTTCCCAGTAACTTTATTACCATGCTGTTATGGTCATTCATCCACCCTACACACTGTGCCACTCTATAATATAAATATTCACAGAAAAATAATCCTCCTTCTGTAACTTAATGAGTTTTAAAACCTGAAAGCATAAGTCTGTGTAATCCTCCAGAATCCAAAATTTTGTAAAAAAAAAAAAAAAAATTACCTATAACAACACATTAACACAAATTCAAAATAACACATTTAAACAATATGATTTGGCACTTGTGAGTAGCACAATAAAATATACATAAATAAACTAGCTTTTTTGTTGATGGATTAATAAAATATGCACAGCAGGATGTCTCCAAGTACTTCCACTCTGGCACAGATGCATTCTGGGATTTATACCAATGCCGATGGCATCAGTGACTCATAGGTGTCTTATAAGGTATATTAACAGGGTGTTTTAAGAAGCAATGAGGTTTAGGTTCAGGAAGTTGTGATGGCTGTTATTTATGCCTCAAACATAACTGGTCTACCGCTGGCAGCCCATGTAACTCCCAGTACTTGCTGACTTTCACAAACGCTGACCTCTGTCTTCTAACGGACTCATTTCTTGGGAAATATACACTCTGATGGAAACAGAGATAACAAGATATTCTCAATGACGCCGTGAAGAACAGCAAGACAGGGTTACCCATATGGTACATCACCTGCTTTTATTAAACCTTGCTTTTGACACTTTTGCGACTCTCTCCAAAAGCCACAGTAAGTGTTCGACACTGCAAATTGACAGTACAAATATGCTGGATCGGGCCAGTGCACCATTTAACTTAATAAACTCTGCCGGGCTTCCGCACTTGGCTGTTGGGTGTTGACAAAGAGCCAGCGTCAACGAGCTGGGCGCGGACTCCTCAGGGACTCACGAGGGGTCACCGCAGAAGGGATGCTCATGGGAGGGAGAGGAGATCCTCGCGAACACGCCGTCAGCCAGCCCAGGACCCGTCACCTTCCCGCTGGCACCTGTGTGATGTACTGCTGCTTTAAATCACCTCACTGCTGATATGAAAACCAGCAGTAGGTGACTGGTGAGAGAATGACGGTAAATCTCGCCGCGAGCGAGGGCCCAACAGCACGATGTGGCGGCGCGCGGGCTGCTGCCGGAGTCACAGTTATTTAAAGAGCACTCGTGCCCCGGGGACTCACTGACCCAAACCCAATTTTGCCTCAAGGCATAAGGTGGTTTTGGTTCCACTGATTTATTCTGACACGTGTGTAGAGTCAGGAGCACTCACACCATATCGCCCCCCCCCCCCCCCCCCCCCACACACCGGCTGGGCGCTGCGGGTTTTTTTTGTTTTTTCTTTTTTTTGGGGGGGGGCGCGGGGTTCTCTGTCTTGTGGGGGAGGGGGCACCCACCCCATCCCCCCCCCCCCCCCCCCCCCCGTAATAACTGCTGAAGGCTCTGATGTTTTTGTAATCTTTTCATTTTACAAGGGGGGCTTCAGTGCTCTCCCTGCTTGAGAAGGACAAGCGGGGTGCTGGGGGCTACGGGGGTCCAAGGGAGATTAGGATCCGAACACCTCTCCTCTCGGTGGCCCCGTCTATCACATGACGGATTGCAGAATAAACACCCCCAACCTTTCGCTCTCTCCGTCTTCATCCCGGCCCACATCTCCAGTCTCCTCCTCAAGTCTCCCAATGTGCAGGCTCCCGATTTTGGAATTAATCCAAGCCAATCCCAACATCTGGCATTCCTGCCGGGCGCCAAACCCGAAGCAGGTAGGGCCATCGCAATGGACAGGACGTGACCAGAGCAAAAAGAGCCAACCATGAGAAGCCCCACCCAACACCACCACCCCCGGGAGAACCCTTAGGGGATGATCAGGCTGTACTAGAGACATCCTAACTGAACTATGCAAGAAGGTCCAAGAGCTCATTTGCTCGGGGGAGAGGTAATTGGGGCCCACAGCTGCATCGTGATCTGCAGGTTATCTCCCCCCCCACCCCACCCCATGTGTCCCGTTTGTGGTTCTTCTCAAAATCATCTCGCTCTCACTGAATCCTGATGGTCTCCAAATTCTCTTGGTCAATCCCTTAATTGCATGTTATGCCGCTCCTCAGGCTCCGCGCCCTCCATTGACGGTTGACTCTCAGCGCGGGTCAGTCCGCTCTATGAGGATCACAATCGGCTGAAGCTGCCCGAATGCTTCCAATTCTGCCGCCTTTTGATCCGGTGCTGGATGCTTCACAGCTACAGGCACCGACATCAAGGTGTGGAAGGAGGACTCAACTGCTGGCATCTGGCTAAAACCCTCATTTGTTCACCCAGTGACCCTGGATACCAGATGCTGCCGGCACAGGCCAAAGCCATCCCCGCCGCCCCCCAGGAGAAGCAGAGGGGGCATCTTCTCGATGCCCACACCAGATGAAGGTATGAAGATGGAAGCGTGGCCGTAATTGCCATCATGCACCTGGTACAAACCAAGGAAGGTCACACTCCTCACAAAAATCTCACAGTTACTGTAACCTCAGACCCCCGGAAAATACACTCTTCGATCCTCCCTGGTCCCCCTTAAAATACAGTGCAGTTACCAATGTCTGATTACCTCTATGCTGAATTCCTCATACCTGTGACTTTTTCTATCTGCCGAGAACGAACTGTACATGAAATAATAATCATTTTTAAAATCAAGCCTGACAGCCAAAAACAATCGTGAACCAGGGACCTTATATTTTTTTCAGTAATATGATAAAAAATTCTTAGGGGTTAATATTATCATAGCAATTGTAAGCATTTAACCGGCTTTATTAAATCGACCGGTAATCAACCCAGTTAGACATGCCCTTTACCGGCTCCCCTGGGTACATCACAAGGCCGGATAAGAAGCATCTGTGGCACCAAAGGAGATTCAAACATGAGTCCAGGAGCCAGATTCCAGTCAAACTCGATGGCCTCTTCTGAGCATAATGGTTTCCCCACTCGACCTCCACAACCACAGTGTCTCCGTTCCATGTGCCCCTGCTCAGCCTCAGTGAATATGGTGCCTCTGTTCCGTGTATCCCCGATCAGCCTCTGTGAATACGGTGCCTCTGTTCCGTGTATCCCCGATCAGCCTGTGTGAATATGGTGCCTCCATTCCGTGTATCCCTGATCAGCCTGTGTGAATATGGTGCCTCTGTTCCGTGTATCCCTGATCAGCCTGTGTGAATATGGTGCCTCCATTCCGTGTATCCCTGATCAGCCTGTGTGAATATGGTGCCTCTGTTCCGTGCATCCCCGATCAGCCTCCATGAATATGGTGCCTCCATTCCGTGTATCCCTGATCAGCCTGTGTGAATATGATGCCTCTGTTCCATGTATCCCCGGTCAGCCTCCATGAATATGGTGCCTCTGTTCCGTGTATCCCCGATCAGCCTCTGGGAATATGATGCTTCTGTTCCATGTATCCCCGGTCAGCCTCCATGAATATGGTGCCTCTGTTCCATGTATCCCCGATCAGCCTGTGTGAATATGATGCCTCTGTTCCATGTATCCCCGGTCAGCCTCCATGAATATGGTGTCTCTGTTCCGTGTATCCCCGATCAGCCTCTGTAAATACAGTGCCTCTGTTCCGTGTATCCCCGGTCAGCCTCCATGAATATGGTGCCTCTGTTCCGTGTATCCCCGATCAGCCTCTGTAAATACAGTGCCTCTGTTCCGTGTATCCCCGGTCAGCCTCCATGAATATGGTGCCTCTGTTCCGTGTATCCCCGATCAGCCTCTGTAAATACAGTGCCTCTGTTCCGTGTATCCCCGGTCAGCCTCCATGA
>JAABNY020000032.1:21173171-21202996 GCA_015164015.2 Brevimyrus niger
AGCTGGTGTAAACATAAACAATGCTATCACAGCGAATGTGAGGCTGAGTCTGACGCATTACCCTTCGTTTCTGCTGAGAGATATGCTGCGTGACTCATTTCCTCGCGTGTACAAATATCTTAGGTTGGTGTTCATGGTTTGACTTTTGAGATTCAGATTAAGCTCTAGGCAATTTTTTTTTTCGAACTGACTTTTAAGAAATTCGAGTTCTAATGAGTTTGAGAACTAAGGTACCAGTGTACCTTGTACTGAATTCAAGTCCACTAAGCTCTATTAAGGAGCTAGTTACAGATGTAGCTGATCCCTTTAATCATCTAGTGAGCTCATAATGGAGGCATGTCAGAACATACCCCCAAATGCCAGGGCCAGCCACCAGTGCTGGATTGAGAATGTCTGGAGCTGTTACCCGTGCTTGTTCTGCTTGTCCTTAGCCTTCTCACTGCACAAGGCACTGCAACATTCCCTGGCAACATCTGGAGTCAAGGAGTACCCGGATGGTATAGGCTTCACCGTCTTCCAGCAGCAGGGCCAGGAGTGGTGCCTAGCTGTTGCCTGTGGAATGGGCCACACTATACTGGACTACAGTGAGGAGAGATTCATGAGACACAGGCAGGATCTGGTATATGCTGGGAAGCTGCAGATGATAAGTAACTGGTCCCACCTGGCGGATGATGCAGAATGGCCCAAAGTAGCAAGGTGCTAAATTACTGGAGCAGTAGAGCTTCCCCATCAATAGCCACACCCACTGGCCTGGCCAGAGTGAGGGCTTGGGTTGGCGGTTGCAGTCCGCCTGTATCTTCTGATACTGAGACCAGGTTCCATACCCTTCGACTGCGCCAGAACCAGTCCTCCATTCTAAGCGGCGCATCTGAACATTGCAGGGGCTAAAGATTGCCTGGGGGCAGGTAGCCAGCACTTGCAGCATTGGACCTCCAGAAGAGTGTCGTCCAGGTCTCAAGAGGCCAGGTTTAGGAAACAGCTTCCAATGGCAGGATAGGAACAGGGTCTTTTTTCACCACTGCCAGGTCAAACTGGTAGGACAGGGCATTTACTTAAACATAATTTTTTCCTGGAATGTATGTGTCTTCCATTTGAACCAAGTAAAAAAAAAAAGGTCCATGGGGCTTGCCTCAGGGTCAGGTGTTTAGTGATCGTTTGGTTTTCCAGGTTAAGGTGATCAGTTAGCATCTGGAAGGGGTGACCTGCCTCCTCCTCAAGTCATTCCTCGACGGCCAGCTTTATGGCCAGTTACTCCTGACTACTAATGTTGTCCATGTGTTTGCAGGTGTCAACTTCTGTGTAGACCCCCGCTGCCAGCCTAGTGCTGAGTGAGGATGGTGCCCTCCACCACCTCGGAGGCATCTGCCTTCACAGCAAAGTGCTCCATTGGGTCAGGCTGCTGGAGTATCAGACCAGAGCCGAAGAGGCCTTTAAGGGTCCGAAGGGCCATCTCCTCCTTAGCGGTCCGCTGGAGGGTGGTGTGACCAGCCCATAGAAAGGCAGTGAGGAGGGAGACCACAGAGCTGAATACTAGGACAAAGCGTCTATAAAAATTGATGAAACCGAGGAATCGTTGGAGCTCTTTGATGGTGCCGGGCTGCAGCCAGTCCCAGACAACCTTGACATTCTCCTTATCCATCCCCACTCCCCCCGGTTGGATATGGTACTGTGGGAACATAATTATGGTCTTGTGCAATTCACATTTCTCCCCTTTCACAGGCAGATGATTCCCCCGGAGGCATTGCAGAACCTGACGGACATAGCTAACATGTTTCATGGGGAGCTGGAGTAGACCAGCATGTCATCGTTGTACACTATAACATATCGGTTTAACATGTCAATGAGAACCTAACTCATGAAGTTTTGGAATATGGAGGGGCTATTAGCTAAGCCATAAGGCATTACCAGAAATTCAAACTGACCGGTGATGCAGATCAAATTGTAGGCACTATGGAGATCTAGTTCTGTGAAGATGCACACCTCCAGGGCTGAGGCTTTCAGGAGTAGTTGTTCCAAGCATTTTCAGGAAATGGCGTTCAGGGCCCAATAATTGATGTACAGCCTCAGGTCTCCTGAGGAAATAGGGAGGTAGACAGACAGATGATACCTTGAGCTAGGCCCTCCCTGAAATACTTCTCCATCATCTCCTCCTTAGACTTGGACAGCACATAGAGGTGCCCTTTTAGTCACACAGCTTCTTCCCAATTCAATGGCACAGTCTCAAGTCACGATGTGGGGGAACACCGAACACCTGGGACTTCCTGAACACATTGGTGAAATCTTTTTACTCTCAAAGGATCGGAGTTCATCTCTTGGGGAGTGAACGTTCCACTGAGGAGACTCCCAGGAAATGATTATGTACCACACAAAACATGGGGTGGACGAGGCTCAGATCTCTCTCGTGACCCAATCAATATGGGGGTGGTGGAGCTGCAACCACAGATGACCTAGAATAATCCCATCCTTAACCATGGGCAGAACCAGGAACTAGATGTTCTTACCACATGTGGTGCCAACCTGCATCTGCAGCGAGCTGTTTTGATGCGTCACCTGACCAGTCGCAAGTAGCATGCCATCCATGCCCCAAAAAGAGAGGGGAGCTGTTAGTGGTTTGAAGGTAAGGGAATAAAGTTTTGCCAGTCGCCAGTCAATGATGCCTGAATCTAGCAGAGCCGTATCATCCAGTTGACCCCCAGACAGGGAAACTGGGATCGCCACCTGCATGGAGGAGACAGCAAGTAAGCACAAAACTCTGACGTGGTCGAGGATGAGGGCTCTGGGTTTGGTTGGACTGGGCAGGAGTGGATCGGATGTCCCGGCTGCCTGCAGTACAAGCAGAGCCTGTGTTGGACTCAGCAACAAAGTTCCGTGGGAGAGAGAGGCGCATGGCGTGGCAGTTATATTACAGCATAAACAGGTGACAGGCAACACGTGCCATATGATGTAAATGATGCAAGGAAACAGAGTAGTAGGTGGACAAACATTGGGAGTGAGGGAGGGAGGGGGGGCTTTCTGCCATGCCAGATATAGCTTGCATGGGCAATTGAATCTAGCGAAGGGGGAAGAGGACGCCAGGACTTTAGCAGTAGTAGGTCAGAAGTTAGCATGCGGCTAATCATTCTCAGGGACACATGTCATGTGACCAGTGCTGCACTATGCACTGATGTGCAGCATTAACACAGCTGGGGGCTTTAGAGGGTTTCGCTCTTTATAATAAAGATGAGTTGAAAGCATGGAGGACACAAGAAGACGCGGAAGAGTCCTAACAAGCGATGAAGGCTTCTCGCAATCGAAGATGATTTGACAGCCAGAACACATAATTACCCACATTATGGTGTGTGACACAACATGCTCAATAATGGTATCTCAAGGGAATATAAACAAAATGTAATCAGCTTACAGCCTGGTAACCAATGATGATTTCAAAAACCTGAACAGCGACATCTTTGACCAGAGTTCCACCTGTGTCTGGCAATAGCACATCCTGGACACTATAAGCATCCTCCTCTCATGTGATATGCATCAAGCCTTGAGTTAATTTCAGCATGAGCCGTATTACCTGCTGTACTGTATGTAATATGTGCCATAGTACTGGACTGTCTTAAACAATGTTTGCACTGTTAATGCACAAAGTGGTGACGGTTTTCCTCAGAAAGATATCTGTGTCAGAATCTTAAAGCTGCCTGACCTGAAGAATCCAACATGAACCCACACACACACACACAGACACACACACACACACACACACACACACACACACACAGACACACAGACAGATAGACAGACAGACAGACAGACACACACACACACACAGACAGACAAACACACACACACACACACACACACACGCACAGACAGACAGACAGACACACACACAGACAGACACACACACAGACACACACAGACACACACACACACACGCTGTTGCCCCATGGTACGTGGTGTGGCTTTGGGAACGAGGCCTCCTGGCTCAGCAAAGGCTGGCATCTGGGAGGACTTGTTTCCTGTTCAGAAAGCCAGCTTGCCTGACACTTAACCTGCAAAACACACAACACAGGCAAATTGGGCAGCAGGAGAGGCTGGTCGATAAATGATGTCTCTACTGGCACTTGTCGGATCAGGAGTCTTGTTTGGTTCACAGAGTAAAACATGACTTTTACTTCTTGGAGATGGAAATTTTGAGTATTTCGATGAACTGTAATAATGCGGGGTGTTGTGTCTTGTGCAAAAAGGAGTTGAAATGGCAGGCTTAAATGACCCCACAAAACCCAGATTGCACAAAGGCCAGGAAACAGGTTTTATTTGTATATTTCTGATGAAGATGCTTGACCTCTTGATGGTAATACGACTGCAGATTCCTATCCCAGCACTCCCCCCCCCCCATTTGTAAAGCACAACTCATAAGGATTTTTTTTTTACATCCTCAAAGCAATTAAGTTAGAGCAGTTGCTGAAAAGAATTAAAAGAAACACTCCAGCTTCTTCATGAATATGAATCTTGATTTCACACTCTGACCCAGGTGTGAATCATCCCTTAGAGCATTTTCCCCACCCATTCCTCGGGGGCCCCTAGAGAGTCCATGTTTCTTCTCCCTCCCAGAAAGAAAACAGTATACCCAGTACAGCTGTGCTGGGAGCTGGGAGGGAGCAAATATGTGGACTGTCTGGGGGGGTCACTGAGGACTGGATTAAGAAACACTACTTTAGAGGATTGATGTGGAGAGATTTTCAGCAGAGGGACTCCGGGGTCCGCTGAGACTGGACATGCCTTGTTGGACCCCAGTGATCACGCAGCTGAATTAACCGCCGGCGCCACCAAGGATAACTGACACAGAGCAAATTCAAATGCTCATCAGCATCCCAGTGACGATGCAGAGTCTGTGCTGAGAACGTTCTTTAACACTGTGGCTCGCAATGTAATGAGACTGATGGTTGCTCCTTTGTAACGGAAGACTATGATGCAATGTACGTATTGCCACTGAAATCGCTAGATTCATAGCCAAGTTCTTAGAGCAGACACTCCGGACCCCGAATGTCCAGGATAGTTACCCCTCACTCTGATGTGTGTGTGTGCACATATATCTATATACTTATGGTTCAGTTTAGGAGTGGACTAAGTGAATCCTCCTGAGACCCCACCCATTCATTTATGTCCATTGTAGTGGACATTTTATTTTTGCATGTATCTTTTCACTGATGCTAGGAAACGTATTTATTCTTATTGTACACTAAAGAGGACAAGCTGCAAAATTAAAAATAAAAATAAATTTCTTCCAAACCTAACCGAAATTGAAGGACATTTTGTTCCTTGGGTCTCAGGAAGACATGGTCATCATGGTTAGGATTTGGGCTATGCCCTTAGGAATGAATGGCGAGTCCCCACAAAGATTTACATACCGATTCTGTCTGTGTGTGGGGTCGGAAGACTTGTACTGTACGTGGATAAACTCTAAATGAGCCATAGTGTGCATGCGTGTCCTGTGACAGACAGACTAGCGTCCCACGGTGCCTTATGCCCTGTGTTTCCTGAATAAGGCCAGCAATAGATGGATGGGGTCGCTCCTTCCATTTCCATGCCATTTGCATAAGCCACCTTATAACTTAACCTGAAACTAAGTAAATAATATTAAATGCCACAATGTCAAACATTCAAGATGGAACAAATTCAACATACAAACTATGTTTCATTACATGTGGGTCATTGTTTTGACAAAATCCGCTGCTTGTCCATTTCATGTTGAGCATTCCCCTTGGTCTTTGCCATATGTAAGTACACACACACTCAGTCACCACTCGACCTGACTGAACTGGAGCAATTTCTGATAGTCCCAGGCTAAGAGTGGCATAACGTGAGAAATCTCAATAAAGAGGCATTATTGGTACTTTATTGGTGGATTTCCCATTAACGTCGAACAATCTGGAACCTTGATATAGGCCAGTCAAAGTAACGATTGAGATCTTCCCAGCAACCAAGCCTCAGATCTCTTCTCCTTGGGTTCAGGCCCAGCATTATGATTTGCCGAAGTGACTTTTGTTTGGTGCGCTAAGCAACCTCGCCACGAAGATGGAGACAGACTGGGAGGGAGGCGGTCTAGTTCATATCCTGCTTGGCCTGCTGAGGTCACTTTGATGTGGAGTAGAGGCTAGTACTGACCTCCCCCCTCCCCAAAAAAAAAACCCAGAATCATAGAGTGAGTATAGTGACTAGGGTCAGAACTTTGAGGAAAGATCTTTGACACCAACCCACTGGTTATAAGTTTAGCCAGACCACTTTGTCAAATACTCAAGACACCTCCAGTCAGTGTAACCCCCACCCCATTGTAAAAATACAAACAGCATGCAGCATGGCCCCCACCAGGGGATAACACACCCCTGTCTGCATAGCCGGAGGAGATGCTGCGGGCCAGTGGACTCTGTGCCGTGAAAACACAAATTTCCCCCAGAAAAGAGATCAACCAGCTGCCCCCCCCATTGAAGCCCCCCCCTCCCCCCCACCACAGTAAAACTATGGAATATGTGTCTATATCTATATGTCTAAATGTTTATATGTATCATTTGTGCATCTTTATTTCTGTTTCTACCTTTATTTTACTTTTATCCAATATGTTGCTTCTTGGATATTTGTCTTGATTGTAAGATATATATTATATGATATAGCTCATGCCATGTATGATATACTTCATATTATATGATATACCTGCACCAATACTAATTTCAAATTTACAAATGACCTTTTGTACTTAGTGGCAAATAAAAGGATTCTGCACCAGTACTAAGCTGAGAATCTGCACAGCCACAGAGGTAAATGAATAAACATAATGTCTATACTGACAAGCATGACATGAGATGCAGGTACCGGAGCAAAAACAGAGTGAAAAGTCTCAGTTTGCAGGCAGCCATGATCTTAAATGCAGAAGTTATCTGATTAATACCTGGATTCTCTTCAAAAAGCAAATGCAGCCAGTTTGTACTGAGCGCCCAGGTTCAGTCGGTCTGCGTGGGACTGGAGTGCTGGTTTCCAGCAGTAATGTATATTAATGAAGGTCATGGGGGATGGGGGGCTGGCATTCTTCACGGCTCCTTAACCGCTCAGACCAAAGAAATCCACTTCAAAGGCACATAATCATATGCAAGCTTCCTCACCATAAAAAGGCGCTTTTATAGGGGGACAAAGCACAGTGTGAGCCCAGCTTTCCTTCTAGACTCGCAGCAGACCCCCGGCAGAGGTGAGCACATCGGGCAGTGCGTCGCCAAGCCAGACCCCTCGTGAGGCAGACAGTAACGCGACGCCACTCGGCCTCGTGGGACACTGTGAGGCTCCCTGGGAAAGTGAGTGCAGAGCGTCAGGATTTTGCGTAGCCCACTGGCAGGTCGGTGTCCCTCATGGGGGGGTTTGGGGGTTTAGCACGACCTGCTGGTGAGAGAGTGTTGGGCATGGGGGTTTAGCACAGAGCATCATAAGTTCAGCATGGAGTGTTGGGGGCTTACAATGGAGTGTCAGAGTTTAGCATGTAGTGTCAGAGTTTTGCATGTAGTGTCAGAGTTTTGCATGGAGTGTCAGAGTTTAGCATGGAGTGTCAGAGTTTAGCATGAAGTGTCAGAGTTTAGCACAAAATGTCAGGGGTTTAAGCGCAAAGTGTCAGGGATTTAGCATGGAGTGTTGGAGTTTAGCACAGAGTGTCAGGGGTTTAGTACAGAACCCCAGGGATTTAGCATGAAGCTTCAGGGGTTTAGCATGGAGTGTCAGAGTTTAGCATAGAATATTGGAGTTTAACGCGGAGTGTCTGGGGTTTAGCATGGAACTTCAGGGGTTTAATACGGAGCTTTATCATAGAATATTGGAGTTTAGCACAGAGTGAGAGTCACTGCCAAGTGGCCCACTGCGTAATCAAATGCAGGGCATCGAAGGTTTAGTGTGGTGTGCTGATGTGTCAGTGTCAAGGTTTAGTGTGAGTCAATATCAAGCTTTGGGGTTTAGTGCAGCCCAGTGGCAAGTCAACACTGAGCATCGGGGTTTAATATGGCCCACTGGTGAGTCAGAGCAAGTGTGTTGGGGGTTTAGCACAGCTTGCTGGAGAGTCAGTGTTGGCTTACCATGCCCTCCTTGATGGACGAGTCTTTAATTGGCACTTCAAACACTGCCACTCGAGAAAGGCATTCATGGTCTCCTTTCTGTTCTCCCAGCAGTTTGACGACAGTTTTCTAGGCCCATTTCTTCGGGACAGAGTGCTAATAAACATGGCGGGGGGTAGTGCCAGCAAGCTGAGGGTGGAGGCACAAACCTCTCACCAAGACGTGTGTTTAGCAAACACAATTTGCATGGACCGAGCATGGATGGTGTTCCATTTCACGGGAAACACTCACACATTAGCATAGAGCTAATATCCCGGCCAATCCTGTATGTGCTTGTCTTTGTTTCTGAGGCAGAAACTCAACAAATTAAAAAAAAGACATTTAGAGCAAAAATAAACACAGAAAGATAGAGCATGTGCAGCTACTGGAAATGGGGCGCGGAGAGGGTGGGACAGAGAGCGGTAAGGCAATTTTCAGGGGCAGCTTGGGGACAGTGTTAGATTCAAGGAGTCTGCTGCGCAAACTCACTGCATTTTCTCGGTTTACAATGGAAACGCCTTCAAAATACTGAAACTTATCATAAAAACTGAGCAGGTTCCTAGAGCTGCAGTTTGCTTTATTGTTCAGTATTATTCATTGTTTGGTGTCATTTACGGTCCACCTTATTTACCATTCCGAAGCTCAGTATCGTCTGATGCTCCTGTCTACTGTTATTCCTGGTTAATGTTATTGTTATCTGACCCTCTGCAGGATCCATCTGAGAACAAATCTTGATGTACTAAACACATTTGTAAGCCAATGGAACCTGAATCTGATTAACCCTTTATGTATAACTGCAGTGCAGTAAATAGTGGCCTGTTACAAGGGAGGTATAGTGGCACAGGACAGACGGGGTGGCAAAACAAAGGACTTAATCTACAAGAAAACAGAGCAGTAAACTAGGGCGTTACTGTGTGCATAAGTAAAAACCAAGATAGTGACGAAATAGAAACCAGAGGAGATGAACAAAGTGAACATATTTATAATCCAAACACACAGTTGTGAAAGCACACAGTTTGGCTGCACTGGAGACTGCAAATTCTTTGTAGACAGTAAGCTATTGTGAAGGCGAATTTAGGGGTCTGAATGCAAACTAGAACAGACCACTTTGTACATCTCAAATAGGCAACTGCAGAATTGTATATTCAATAGTGAAACATTTGAACAGCACTCCACAGAAGGACAATAGTTCAAATAATCAAATTATTAATATGCAAAAAAAAAAAAAAAGAATCACAGCAATTTTGTTGTGACTTTCTCTTTGACTGGATGTATTATCTCTCTGACAGTGAATATAGAGGTTTGATTTTTTGTTATGCAAATTCACACACGGTGCATGATGGATTTTTTCATGGAGGCACTTGTAGGTTACAGAAGGGGCATCTTTAGATTTTCTTCATTAAATTAGGGAAGCTCTGGTTGCTGTCACATGTTCTTTGTGTTGTACACGTGTGTGAGGAATGCTCACATTTTCTCCTGTTAATTTGAGCGCTGGCCTTAATGCAGTTAGTGTGGAGCAGGCGTGGGACCCTGATCTGTGCTGTAAACTCCTAGGCTGGCAGCTCAATTCCCAGAATGTACATAATCATTATGCAATTTAAGGTAATATGTTTATTTATTTCTCACTTAGTAGAGAGAAGTTGATGACAGCCTTCATTTTTCCTGTTCTGATACCTCTGTGAACCCCCCCCCCCCCTCACTCTGTATCCCTCCCGTGAAAATTATGTGGGTCCATTAAAATCTTTGCTCTTACTATTCTCCGATTTGAGCAGCAGAATACTGCATGCATTATTGTGATCTAAGAAGTAATAGCATGTTTTGACTTTAACACAACACGTTAATGCGACGAATTTCTCAAAATACGGTTAACACTTTTGCTATCTGCCTGCATGCGTGTCATTGAGCATAATGAAAAAAAAATTGACTATGATAAAATAAACCTGTCTCCCCTGGCAATTGTCTGTAAATATTCAGGCGACTGTGAAATATGTTGCATGCTTTACCGTCACTGAAGTGATGGCTGTCAATGATTTACGATTACTGAGCTGAAAAGGTGATGTCATGCGGCACCTGATTTTGGCCCATTTTCATGTCACCATACATTTATAAGGAGATGTCAGACAAAAACAAGAGTAAAATTTTAAAACAATATAAAATACTGAATACTGAAAAAAAGTCCCACGTGGAAATTACTGTCTGGTTAACATTCAGATATAGATGAAGGCTTGCGTGAATATATTTTTCTTTGTAAATAAGGTTGCAGATTTGTGTTTGGATAGTTGTGACATTGCCTGCCACTACTGTGGATCAGTATGGAAAACAAACCTACGGCCCTGTTGGAAAAATCTATTTTATATTTAAAATCACATTATTATGCATTGGCAAAACAAATGGTGACCTGATAGTAAGAGAACAAACGTTTTAAAAGCATTTCCCTGCAGTCGCCTCCTGCTGGCTGTTTCTGCCTAATTCACATTTTTAATTTATTTTTTAATTCACTCTGGAACATTCCTTGCCCATTCCAGTGCACTCAATTCAATAAATCCTTCTAAATTATAAAATAATTCATAAAATATTAATCTGCAACCATTTGCATATTCAAATGGATGAAGTGTGAATCCAGTTTGTGCATGGAAAATGGAGAAGACATTAAATCCCACCTCCTACCGCCCAGGCACACGGTTAAAATGTCCTTATTTTGCCCTCAAATTTGGTCTATACCATCAGCATTATGAGCCTGGGGCTGCAGCCAGCAGTAGCCTGCTAAGTCTTCAAATTGTATGCAGTTGGTCCTGGAGATGTACAGTGTAGGAAAATCTCACGTAGGACCTATAGAGTAGCTGCAAGGTGTCATGGCTAATTAAAAGCATTTATTGACCTGCATAAACAAAATCTGTCAACCTCAACCTGGGCCATCCATTCATCACGCCAGATCTTCTGGCCCCTGAGACCAACTGTCCCAGTTATGGCATAGCTGGGTGACAATGGGTTTTATTTGGGAACTGAAGACAGAGGAAACCAGAAACAAAAGGGGCCAAAAAGGTGTTAAAACAGGACTGGAAGCTAATATGAGAACAAAGCCAGAACTACAAACGTATCTACAAAATTGCAATAGAACCAGTAACAATTAGCCTGCAACACATACAGAAAATATGCAAGAATCAAATGTGATGACCAGCTGAAAAGAAAACGGGTGGGAACTTAAAAACAAGGTCATGATGAGGGACAAGTGTGGGCCATTACTAGTTACAGACTAGGAAAGGGTGAGAGTAATTGACAAATGCCTAGGGTTCAAACACTAGGGGATACCAGAATCACGGGTACAGACATTACCATCAAACACTCAGGGATACCAGAGTCACAGGTACAGACAATATTACCAAACACTAGGAGATATAAGAATCACAGGTACAGACAATATTACCAAACACTAGGAGATATAAGAATCACAGGTACAGACATTATTACCAAACACTAGGAGATACAAGAATCACAGGCACAGACATTATTACCAAACACTAGGAGATACAAGAATCACAATTACAGACATTATTACCAAACACTAGAAGATACCAGAATCACAGGTACAGACATTACCACCAAACACTAGGAGATACCAGAATCACAGGTACAGACATTACTACCAAACACAAGGGGCAGAGTCCTGCACAGGTCTACTTTTGGAGACCCACACCCCCCCGTACCCACACAGTATAGCGCCACACCCGTCCGTGCACCCGTGATTATTTCAAAGTTAAATCCCCACCTGCCCAGGCCCGTTAACATTCTGCCCATTACCCTGCCATACCCGTAATAAATTACACAATTATTTTTTCTATGCACTTCTCAACGTGACAAGCGCTAGGCCTACATGAATTTTAAATTGAAACAGAAAAGTCAGTTTAACACAAAATCAAATCATATATATCTAAGCTATCCATGCTGTGACGACTGTGAACGAGAGAACACGACGACACGCTTCAGCAAGGATTCAGCCGTGTGTGTGAATGTTTGTCAAGGCGCTTATCTAATGGTGCGTTCGTTTTTCTCTCGGAACTCGGAAATTTCGAGTTGAGTGACATCACGTCCGACAATCTCCCGTTCGAGCTACCGCATCTCGAAACAAACATGGCTGCCTCCTTCAACACGCTGCTGTGTGTCCTTGCTTTATATTTTAGCAGATTTGGACTGAGATTATTTTTTTCCGAGAGACAAACTAGTCAAACCACATTAAAAGCTTAAAAGCAATATTCTTTTTTCGAGAGGCAAACAAACTACAAACAAACCAAAGACACTAACAAGTCTGGTAAAAATCTGATACTGCATGATGGGATATTGTTTACAGTCATGATATGGTATTTTCTAAATCGAACATGTGCAGTTACATTTATAACTATTAATACATTTATCAAAACGTCCCTCAAGCTAGTACCTTCTTGCAACAGATAAAACAACCCTCTGACCAAACTCTGCCCTATACCCCAAGAGCAATGGCAGTAATTGCACAGTGAGAATTACTCAATGTTCTGCTAATATAAGTGTTTGCTCCAACCAGTCCAGAGCAGGTTCAGTTACCTGATTAGTAAATCAGGTGCAGGTGTCACATAAGGTGTTTAGGAACCTCTTGTGTATGAGCTATAGTTGTAAGGTGTCGAGGAGCTTCTTGTGTACGATCTATAGATGTTTAGGAGCTTATCCTGTAGGAGCTGTAAGGGGTTTAGAATTTTTTGTGTAGGGTCTGTAGCTGTTAGGTGTTTAGGAGATTCTCGAGTAGGACCTATAGCTGTAAGATGTTTAGGAGCTTCTTGTGTGGGAGCTGTAAGGTGTTCTGAGGCTTCTTGTGTGGGAGGTGTAATATGTTCAGGGGCTTATTGTGTGGGAGCTGTAAGGTGTTCAGGGGCTTCTTGTGTGGGAGCTGTAAGGTGTTCAGGGGCGTCTTGTGTGGGAGCTGTAAGGTGTTCAGGGGCTTCTTGTGTGGGAGCTGTAAGATGTTCAGGGGCTTCTTGTGTGGGAGCTGTAAGGTGTTCAGGGGCTTCTTGTGTGGGAGCTGTAAGATGTTCAGGGGCTTCTTGTGTAGGATCTATAACTGCGTAGTTTAATTAATTCATGTGAATACCCATAATGTTCTCAGCACTGCTAAAAATCCATTACTCCCACCGCAGTCGAATTTAAGACTTAACTACTGTCCTAATGTTGAAGAAATTAAACCACCACGCACACACACACACCAGGTAACAGGGCCTGTTCTTGACAGAGTCTGCTTCAAAGTCTTAACTTTGGAATTAGGGGTACCCCACCTGAAGCCCCCCTCACCCCACAGACAGGATCCAGCTGCCATTAACACGGACCTTAAACGAATCATTTGCCAGACCCGTCAGTAGCAGAGCATTATTCACTTCTAATTAGTTGTTTTAATTAGTCCACGTTTTAGCTAATTAATCTATAGATAATTAGTCTATATTAAAATCGGTGCTGCCCTTTTGGGAGAGGACATTCAATTTGGGGGAGGGACAAGTCAATGACACTAAGTGTGAGTTTGGGGAACAAAGAAGGGGTAAAAAAAATCAAAGTTTTGAATGGTGGATACAGGTGCAGAAAGGGTGACATCACCAGTCCCATGATGCACCATGGCTCTGCTACACTGCAGTACAGCCACACTGTATACACTATTCTGTATGATGTCATTCAGCATATTCATCTTTAATTCTGCTTTTTAAGATCAGAGTAAGGGGAGAATGAAACCTGTATTTCATATAAGTGCTGGGCATTGTACACTTGCTATTTCATGTTAAGAGGAAGGCTAGGAGAGCTCTTTTACTGACACTATCTCTCTGGAGGTGTTCTTTGGTGTCTGCCTTGGTACACACTGGCTGAAAAAAGAAAAGAGAGCTGTAAATAGGAGATGACATCATTCCTGTCCGGGCAGGAGTCCCCGGCAGTTAGGTCAGTGGGGGTCTTTTAAGTGTAGCCATCATAGCTGATGAGCAGGGAGATATTTTTAACACGGGCATGTTTTCTTAGGCGTTACATCCGGAATGTGCCATGAATGGCCCAGTTACACAGTGAGTTTCACACACGCTACAAACAGTGTAGGTGTTATAAAAATACAGGCATTCATAGTGTGTGTTAAAAAAGGGAGTGGAACATATGTGAACAAGTAGAAGCTCAGGAGAACTCCAAGTTCCCAAGATCTGCATTCATACCTATTCTTCAATGATACTAGACAGGCAATGTATAGAGCTACAAATGATACTAGAATGGAATGGATATAGGATTGGTGTGGGAATTTGAATTGCGGGGAGAGGAGGGTACTTCAAACCCTCTCCGATGCATCTAATATATTAGTCTTTTGACACTGGAGGAGCTCAGATACATTCTAAGTGCACACATATAACCACTGTGACAGGTGGATAGAGTAGGCAAACATATAAATGAAAGTGTTATCAAAATGCTAACATTTCACTTAAAGTTTTACATTGCATTCTAATAAGGTGTTATTCAATGGGCAGTAATGGTTTATGGATATATAACGTATATATTATACTGTACACGTGGCTGATTTATGGTGTACATTTATAAAGCTTATATTCATAGGAGGTTTGCATTTAAAATAACCAATCACATTTGAATATAAGTGGAAGGAAGTGCAATATGATTGGACAGCCAATATGGGGCATGACCAATGTTATATCTTTATCCTACACAGGGGAGTCGGCAGCCATTTGTGCAGAGCAGTAAAGTACCATGCAGTGCATAACACTGTCTACAGCAATATTCTTGTATAGTAAAGGACACCAATTAAAGTCATGCCCTATTTCAAAGGTGGACAATACAAACAATTTATTGTGCAGTTATTAAAACACGATGCTGCCTGAAAGTCTCAACAAAGTAATAACCATCATTTCTTAATAAAACAAAACAGGCACCACAGTAACAAAAATAAATCCAGGCTTTTAATTCACAGAGACACAGGAATGCATTGGTAGTCAACTACAGTAAGCATAATTAGCATCTTCTCAGTCCAGTGATGGATTGTGTTGAAACATGTGAGCGTGCTTCCTATCAACCACCATGTGTGTGTGCTGAAATCATGATTCCCTAGGGAGGGCCAGCTGCGGGGGCGGGGGAGGGTCACTTTAGACTGACACGCTTTTGCACTCGCTTGAAGATGGAAGACCCAGGCAGTGCGGGGAGTGTGGAGTAGTTCTGGAGACCCGTGACCCGGGTGAGCCCAATGGAATGATCAGACGCAGCTAATTGCTGTCAGAGATAATGACCGATCTGGGGGGGGGTGTCCTCCAAGGAACCTCACAGTCCCTCCGCTGTGTCATCCGAGCCCAGGAAAAGCTAGATGTCCAGGGAGATTCGAGACGCCAAAGAGGTTTAAAGTGGGACCGCAGACATTGATCACCTACTGAGAAACAAACATCCCAATTCTCAGCTCAACAAGGACAGAGGGCCTCGGTCTCCTTTGGGTCCTGCGGACAGGAGATCACTTTGTCCCGAATGGAAACGGAAAGCAGAGGCACTTTAGCCGTAACAGCAGCCTTTCATGCCTCAGATATCAATGATCGTTTTCCATGTAGCCAATAGGCCAGAATCAAGCCTGCAAAGTTCTTCCGTTTCCTAAAACTGGTTCCCGTCCAGCTGGACCACTGGCTGTGGTGAAGGGCACCTCCGCCTGTCCTTTTCTCCAAGACCAGGATGACCTAGGATGCACACGTGCACAGCTACGGGGGGGACATGCTGAAAATGGCTGATATGATCCACGGGAAGAGGCACAGAGATAGTCTGATGCTTATTAACATTCATGAAGCCTTTAAACGGCTTTTAATATTCAGCCTGAGAGCAGTGTTCATGATTCAACCTGCTAGTCAAGACAGGATAATGTTTTTAGCAAATTATTATGAGAAACAAATAAAATGCCGGGAAGTGCCTGTTGTTTTTTTTTCCCAAGTAGAGTCAATTGACCCCAAAACCACAGCCGTCAGAAAACGTAGCTCTTCACAATTTATAGGTTGTGATGCATCATTAAAATCCCACTAAACCTGTCAGCTAGAGAGTTTAAAAATATGTAAGTTTTAATGACTTACAGGCAACATAAATACCAATGTAATATGAAGGAGACGACCTCAGGCGACTTCAGCAGCAGGAAGAAAAACACACATCGTTGCAACAGGCCTCCCAGCTTCACTTAAAACATATATAAAAATATTGTACAACATGCAGTATATTGACTGTGGACAGGCATCCCATCCCGGCTTTACCTCAGCCTAGATGGATGGATGAGGGAGGGGGGATGTATACCAATTATGCCATTTATGCTGCCGTTGGACATCAGAATTTATTACACTGGCATGTATATATCTTGTTTTGCTTGATGTATGTGTTAAGCAACACGAAAGGTGAGGTAAGTGTTTGGTGTGGTGGGTTACTAGGCACACACACAAGGAGACTCACATACATGCATACAAAAGTCCAGACAAATGCTGATCTCAAACATGGCCGTTGAGGGTTAGGTTGTGGAGAAACAGCATGATGGCAGGACGCCTGTCGAAGCACTGGGCTGCAGTGTCAGGTGGTGTCAGGGAGCATCAGGCAGCGTCAGGCAGTGTTAGGCAGTGTTAGGCAGTGTCAGGCGATGTTGGGCAGTGTTAGGCAGTGTCAGGCGATGTTGGGCAGTGTTAGGCAGTCAGGCGATGTTGGGCAGTGTTAGGCAGTGTCAGGCGATGTTGGGCAGTGTTAGGCAGTGTCAGGCGATGTTGGGCAGTGTTAGGCAGTCAGGCGATGTTGGGCAGTGTTAGGCAGTGTCAGGCGATGTTGGGCAGTGTTAGGCAGTGTCAGGCGATGTTAGGCAGTGTTAGGTGGTGTCAGGCAGCATCAGGCGGCGTCCTTTTACCTGAATGTGAACAACGATGGCCATGCTACGGTCAGAACCGCTACCTTCTGCTGAAATCGGTACCCTTCCTGCATCTCTTGTATTGAAGCCTTGTCCTATGCTGAGACTGTCAGTGAAAATCAAAACTGTCCCATTCTAGTCCCGCAATGGCACCGACCACCGGCGCATCTGTGCTCGCCGCCTGAATGCAGAAGCCCTCAGCCCTCGGATTCCATTCAAAACAGCTTTGAGGATTTCTGCTGACCCCCCCCCCCCCCCCCCCACCCACCCAAAATGTGAAAAAGGACTAAACAAATTGGACCCCCTAAATGATTTGTATTGCGAGAGACCTTTGGTGTAATGACAGCCACAAAGCCTCCAGCCTGCCTGCCCTCCCCCGGCCCCCTGCTCTGCCTCCTCTGGCCCTCTGCCCTGCCGCCCTCCCCTGCCCAGCTAATAATGTCTCTCTAAAATGGCTTCAGACACCAGCTCAGTGCCGGCTTTGTGACGCGTGCCGGATTCCAATGGACAGAGAAATCTTTCCTTCTCCTCCAGCCTCCACCCCTCCTTCTCTCCTCCATATCAGAGAAGACATCCATCTCCGTGCCTGACGTTTAATTCCCGGTGCCTGAGATGCAGGGGGACTGGAGACAGGCAGCCTGGCTGTGGATCTGAGACCACGAGGATGATCCGGCTACGGTCTGCCTCACTCAGCCGGCCTGGGTTAAAAGCCAAAGGGAAGAGTAAATATCCACAAACACACATCTCCAGAGCTGTATGAGTGCAGAGAGAGAGAACAGAGGAACAACAACACTGACCCGGGAGAATCATTTATGGGACACGCACACAGAATGATCTACAAGGGTTGATTCCTGGTGATCCTTGGTGGAAGAGACCATGCAGACGCAGCTTCTCGCGTTCTCAATTAGCATACAAACCTGCCGGCTTATACACTATCAGTCAAAAGGTTGAACATTTGTATCTTATTCACTTAACATTTACTAAACATACTCTCAGTGTTCTTTGCAACAACAAATACATTTACAGTATGTCCACCATCTGAGTACCTTTATTAGCATGAACATTTAGTTTCTTTCATTCATCAAAGTAACCTCCTCTAGCAGTTATAACAGCAGAGAAAGTTTGAGGCATTCTTTCTTCAAGGGACATTAAATGCTGCTCTGTTTCATGGGATGAAACAGGTAACTAGTGCATTTAAAGTTAAAGGACAGCCTTGACTCTGCCATCACTACACACACAGTTAATAGGATGTCAGACGTGCACTGTTACATACTCTTTCCATGTTATAAAGGAAATTTGCTTTGATTTATATTTTCATTTATTAACTCAACTTTCCAATGCTTAACGAGAATAAAAAATCAGCAATACTCATGTATGAAATTAATGGAAAAGTGGTAAAAAAAAAAAAACTTGTGTTGTGCAAAACCTTTTGACTGGTAGTGTATGTTTCTTCAAAGCAGGAACAGCCTGTCCAATTCACAGAGTGTTGCCATTGGCGAGACCATACCCGATACCCGATGCCCAATACCCGATACCCAAGACCAAGCCGGGATGCCACCCCGTCTTCGCACAGCGAGCGGCTGGGACCAAGCCTGGTACATTCAAAGGAAAAAAATGGGAACTGCATGGTATGGAGAGCGGGTATCTGTTTGATATGCCCTCTGTGGGAAGAGAGGAATGCCAATAATGACGCGCAGACCCACCCGCTCTCTCTCTTTCACCATCAAGGGGTATCAGGCCCGGTTTGCGGCTGTCTGTGGAACAGAGATTAAAGTCCCGGCAGAGGGGCCACCATGCCATCCTACAGCCCCAGGATCATCACAGTGCTTTGGAGAACATTCCCATTGCAGCTCACCCCCCATCACTTTGATCTTTGCATGAGCTCCCTTCATTAGCCAATTAGGACCAGGGGGCGGGCCATCCTTATATTTGCTGTGATCTCTTTAACAGAGACAGGGATATAGAAATCGTTAAAGAGAAAAAGGCAGTAAAGAAAGAGGTGTGGCCTTTTCATAAGTATTATAAACTGCTGAAACACATAGAACAGGCTATTATTTCGGTCCCCCGCTTGCATGGATTTTAGACTCTATCCAATGTGTTACTTTTGATGAAAAATCTATTATTAAAAAGAAAAACGGGGCAACGTTAAAGAAAGTAAATGAATGGATTTCCTCAAGCAGCAATATCCTGAAGTCACGGTGCATCCTTACCCTTGACCTTGATTGTTAGAGTGGCATGTTCCTTTAGCATGTAGATTAAAACTCGGTTCCTAAGCAAACTGTTCCCCCTTTACTGTGATGTCGTCAGAGACATGCCTTCAAACAAGGTCAATGGGAATGCCCTTCCAGTGTCACACGGCACAAGTCACAAATCACCACGCAGTCCCCGCATCATTATCCGGTTAGGTCTCGACAGCTGTTACACACGACGGCGTATCAATGCATGGGAATACCAATCAGCCCCCCCAGCTGCCAGGAGGGGAGGGGCGGGCACAGAAGAGAGAGTCACCGTAATCCATTTTAATTAGAGACGCTCATCATGTAAACTGATAAGGAATCAGTCATTGTAACTGCAGGTACTGACGATTAGCCAGGCCTGTTAACATCTTGGCCGGAAGGGTGATGAAACAGCAGCGTTGGCCAGCACCAGCCCAAAGGCAGAATCAATTCCCAGACAGCGGAGCTGAATTGGCCACCAAATCTCCCCCCTGACCTATGCACACCCGCAGCCCCCCCCCCCTCCCCCCCACGCCCCGAGGAGTCAGGGCACCTCTCTGAAGATGTTTTGAAAGAGGAATATCGTAACATGATAATTTGTAAGATTACTGGCAATTGAGTTCTGTGATGTGATTTTCAATCAGCTCAGGAGGTGTGTTTTCAAGGCATTGTTAAAGAGGTTCATGCTGGACGTCTAGCTGAAGAGCTTGTTTTTCAAAGCTGGGGTGGGAATACGTGCCCCCCAACTGTGGAAATCTCTACCTTAATATTTATTATTATTACTGGATTCTTGGATTAAAAAAAAATATATATAAAAAATTTCTCAGTTATCCCACCAGAAGAGTGAGATATTTGCCCGATATATGCCCTAGTTAAAAGGGGCATCATCTGCATGTTCCTGTAGCTCAGCTCCCAGTGAGTGAGGTGATCAGAGGCAGCAGGACTGAGCTCAGTAAGGCCACCAGACTCTCAGCAGGGAGTGGCTGCGATCAGGGGCGTTGGGACTGAACCCAGTTTGGCCACTGGGCTCTCAGTCAGCGAGAGGACAGGATCATGGCTGGTGGGACTGAACCCGGCCGGTCTGGCCACTGGGCTCTCAGTCAGGGAGCGGCCGGGATCAGAGGCGGTGAGACTGAACCCGGTTTGGCCACCAGGCTGTCAGTCAGGGAGCAGCCGGGATCAGGGGGGGTGGGACTGAACCCGGCTTGGCTACCGGGCTCTAAGTCAGGAAGTGGTTGGCACCAGGCAGGACCAAACCCAGTACAGCTTGAAAAATCCATTGTGAATGCAGTTCTTCTGTGATGCAGGTGATGTCAACCAGCAACCATGCCACCCATGTGCGCCCTCTGCCTGGCCCTGTCCCCCCAGGGTACAGCCCAGTGTGAGAGAGCAGCCCTGCTGACCCTACAGTTGAATGCGGGATGCAGAAATGCAGAATCCCCGCAGCACCATCCCAGTGATTGAAGCACTCCTCCGCTCTCTTGTGCTGCCGTGCTGTCATGTTCCTATCGCACATCAGGTGGGCTTCTCAGAGCTTTGTGAATGCTGGCTCGTTTCAAAGATAAAAAAAACAAATCTAGAAAACTAATCCAGAAACAATCTGTGTGGTGAAGGTTAAAAGCAAAGTCACCATTCAAAATCCCCTTGTTCGGGGGATAAAGAGAAGGATTGATTTACTCTTTTAAGTTTCAAGGTGGTATAATCTTTACCTGTATGCTTTCACATAGACATGACTGTCAAACGGCTGGAAAGTTACTCCTCAGAGACAGGATATGCACAAAGGCTTCACTGCGGTGCAGCTTGATGTAGTGGAGAGGAGTTGAGGAATCAAACAATCGAAAAAGTCAAAGAATCGAGAAAACAAGGAATCAAAGAATCGAGGAATCAAAGCATCAAAAAGTCAAAGAATCGAGGAATCAAAGAATCAAGACTTCAACGTATGTCAGTAAGGACGGCTGGCACCTGTATCAGGGACTAAAGAGGACAAGTGCAAGAGGCAGTGGAGCCTGTATGGGCCGGTTAATTAAAGGGTCAGAAGTGGGTGACCACTAATGTTGCGGAGGGTGCATCTAAGGGTTAGGGTTAGGATGCATCTAAGGGCAACAAAACTACTCCCTACAATACATCTTCACTCTTGTGTCACCAGTGGTGACAAGAATGAGATGTTCACATAGTAGGGAGGAGTGCTGTGATCATTCTCCGTATGACACATTATTATCGCTCTCTTTCATAGTCTTCACAGTATTTGTTCCCATGTGTCTATCATGCTGTCTGAAGAAGGAGTTGCGACATCCTTCAGATTATACTCGCACATATTTTAAAACCACATTTCAACATTCATTTTCCCACTTACTTTTATATTACTCACTTTACTTTTCAATTCATATGATTCATATTTCACCCATTTATATCATTCCTGTTCCTGTTTCATATTATGCCTGTTTCATATTGTGCACGTTCCTGTGTCATAGTAAGTTCAATTTATATTATACATGTCCCTGCCCATTTCTTATTATTCCTATTCCTTTTCATATTATCATGTTCCCACCTGTTTAATATGATTCATGTCCCTGTTTCATTTTATTCATGTTCCTTCCTGTCTCATACAATCCCTGTTCCTGGCTCATATTTGTCGTGTTCCCACCTGTTTCGTATGTTTCATGTTCCTACCTGCTTCATATCATTCTTGCTCCTTTTTCACATTATTTCCACGGTGTGAGTCACATGCCACTGCGCAGCAACATGATGGAGGGAGAATCGGCAATTCATGGGCGACAGAAAGTGACGACACACTTGGCAGGTGGCTGGCACGTCCTGGCCAGTTAGTCCCTCCCTGGGCTGAACGACGCCAGCCTGCCTTGTCTCTGCGTGGCCTCCAGCCATGTTTGGAGAATGACCCGAGCCAGGTTTAAAATGGGAGCGGTGCTCTACAGCTAGCTAGCTACTCAGGGAGCACTTGAAGTCTCAGGGGACTCACTACTGCTCTCTGAATCGCCTGTGTGTCACCATATTTATGAAATATATTCCGTCTCAATGTAATATAGATATTGAGATCTTTGCCTAGGCAGATTAAGTACAATTTATTTGAAAAAATGCTAATCTAAGGCGGTTTAGTGCCACTCAGCCTTCAGCTGGGGCTGCCCAGCCCTCATTTTGTGCTTCACACTAAAGCCACACGGTGCGTTTCCATCGTGAGAAAGCAAAACAGAAACAGTGAAAGGGATCACCTCAGAGGGGCTGCATAGCCCAGTTTAAACAGGCTGCCTGCTGGGGATCCGGGGCTGATCGATACCACTGGAACTCCCTTTATGGTCCGGATGGGAGTGTAAAGATGGATGCCTTAACCTGTGACTTATTACCTCCAGCTGTCACAGCAATCGAACCGGTGCACAGGCACAGACTAACACACGCATAAACACACACACACACACACACGCACGCACACACGCTAACACACACTGTGAGACAGAGAAAGTGACATGGATTTAGTAGGATTGTGTAAAAGCCAGCTAAAAAGCTATAGAAGAGGTATAGAACTCGTGGTTTTAAATGAATCAAAGGCATGATTCAGCACAGAGTAGGTTCAGTTTCAGCACCAAAAGCCTGTAAAAAGGAAGTTCTGTAAAACAGAACCCTGATCATGTAGTCCTGCAGAGCAGGGGTGATTTCCGTGTGTTACAGGGGCCGGGGGCTTGGAACCAGACGAGGAAGCCCAAGTGCTGTGACATCTCCATCTCACATTTCTCAGCTAATTTCGAATGTTGACCCATAAGTTTGGCTTTTGATATTAGTTTTTTTCTTACTTTAAGCACCAGTGGCGCTGCAAAATGTTTAACTGCAATTTACTGCACTGCACATGCACATACCTGCTTATGTATTTTATGATGCAGCTCACTGCACTGTACCTCTAGTCCTGCCCGTGCCCTTTATGATGCAGCTCACTGTACTTCATCTCTAGTCCTGCCTGTGCCGTTTATGATGCATCTCACTGCACTGCACCTGTGATCCTGCTGTGTATCTTAAAATGCAGCTCACTGCACTGCACCTGTGATTCTGCCTGCGTATTGTAAGACTGCAGCTCACTGTGTGTATTATGTGCACTGCAGCTGTACTGCAGCTGTAATCCTACTGTGTATGCCATTATGCAATTTATTGAACTACACCTGTGATACTGCTGTATGTTTTATGGTTCAGCTCATTGTACTGCACTGTGATCCTGCCTGTGTATATTTTGACGCAGCTCACTGCACTACACCGGTGATCATGCTGTGTGTGTTATTATGCAACTCACTGAACTGCATCTGTGATCCTTCCTGTGTACATTTTGTCACAGCTCACTGCACTGCAGCTGTTATCATGCTGTGTATGTTATTATGCAGCTCAGTGCACTGCACCTGTGATCCTACCTCTGTATGTTATGATGCAGCTCACTGCACTGCACCTGTAGTCCTGCCTGTGTATTTTATGATGCAGCTCACTGCACTGCACTTATTGTCCCGCCTGTATTTGTTATGGCTGCAGTTCACTATAGCCCTGTCTCTAATTCATGAACACTTATTTTTATATAAACAGAGGCACACACATGTTAATAGGAGGCAATAGGTTTTAAAAATTACGACAACAAAGACTGAATTATTCCCTTTACTTCTGGTGAAAGGTAATTATACACATAAAAGCTTTTAGCTGTTAAACAGTCATACTGCGGAGCTCTCAACATTCAGTCTCATTTCCCCTGAAAATCCCTGGATGCTTTAGAAAGCCATTTAGCTGTAATAATGAATAGTGTACCATTTTATGTCATCTCACCCTGGATGAACAAATCAGCCGAGCTACTAATTAAAAGAATGAGTGAACGAATGAATTAATGAGTCAATAAATAACACCTGATCCTGAGCTCATATCTCTGCGCGGTGCGACAGCCCGTCGGGGTCCGTTACGGCGAGGAGAGGAGGAAGCGGCAGCCGCGAGACAGCGAGTGAGCAGCATGTCAAGCGCGGCAGTGACGGAGCATGCCATAATCACACATACACACTTCTCTGCGCGCGCACTTTGGGCCAGTCACTGTTAATTATATAAACCGAATGGGTACCAAGCTACAGAGGTTGTCCTCCTGTCTAAAAGGCTTGGTGACAGTGATGCCCTATGATTCCTGTATGAAACCATTATCCAGCAACAGCAAAGCAATCACAGGAGAAAATAGGATCCTTTCTGGACGACGCATGCCTCTTTTATCTAGCCCTTTGAAGATATGGCTTCCTTACATCCATTACAAATTTGCTGTTACATTACCTGGCCATGCAAGTGGTTAGTAAAAAACACCACGGGTGCCGGGATTTCAGGGTAAAGGCGGGATTACTGGCTCGTTCCTCCTCCCCCTGGGATTACTACGGGTTCTTGGGCAGCCGCTTTGTGTTTCGCTGGTAGTAAATTGACCAGGCGAGCTGCTGGAAGCAGGGAATGGCCGATTTTTCTGCCCCTCGTCCTGCACATCAGTCAGCGCTGACGTTCATTATTCCACTAATGCCGTGTTTATGGTGCATATGGTTTTCAGGGAGGCACATGCCTGGCTGGCTGGAACAGCAATGTACAGTGAGCCATCCATCTTCAGTGCTCCTAGGAGCTGCCTTGTCTTACACCCCCCCTGCACACCATTAGTATTCCTCTCACTGGATGAGTATTGTTGGGAGGGGCGGGCGGGGTGCAGCACACCCTCCCAGGACTCACACGT
Source organism: Brevimyrus niger (assembly GCA_015164015.2). NCBI lineage: Eukaryota > Metazoa > Chordata > Actinopteri > Osteoglossiformes > Mormyridae > Brevimyrus > Brevimyrus niger. Next base: position 21,198,126 of record JAABNY020000032.1, read on the forward strand.
ACTCATATGTACTCACAGCTACGTGAAGACAAGTGGGGGGGGGGCGGCCACAGGCTCTGTAATACCCCTCGTTTGTGCAGAACCGTGCTTCACGTTTCGTGTTTATACACGCAAATAGGCATTTTGCTCTAAAGAGTGTCTGTAATGTGAGAGTGGGACTACTAATCAATAATGTCACTGGATGCGGTTTCAGGTCCAGTTCAGCAGCTCTGCGACTTCAGACAACATAATTAAACCTGCTGGGCATTATCAACTCACATAAACACAACGAGTGGATTTTAGCCAAGATTTACAGTTAGTTAACCACCTGCTTCACAGCTAGTTACTTATTTACCTATTCCAGACATGAGCCATGCATCACCACTAATTATTGATTTGCACAGGCATCTGACGTGCTTAAAACCAAAAAGCTAATAAAACATAATAAATAATGTACCAAACACAATCCACAAACAAGCACGAGTCCTGAGTGCTCAGCTTGTAGCACAGTTTAGCTCTCATTTTTGCTCACAGACCTTAACGCAGTGGATGCAGACGTGCCATGACACATTAGCACTTCAAATAGCCTTCATCCAGCATGGTAAAGTTTCCACTGCTAGTCATTTCCATGGTTGTAGGCTGAGTGACTGCATCTATGATCGCCCCAGTTACCGATCTAGATATTCCTTCCATTTACCTAGCTGGTGATCTTCTCAGAAGACACTCCCCCAATAAATCTTCATCCCAGGGAAGCTTTCAATTAGCATCAGATTAACCATTTCTGAAATTAAATCCATGACATATGCCTGCATTTAAGACTCTTCCAAAAGAAGAAAACTAATTTCAGACCTTTCAAATGGCACTTCTGTAGACACAATTTCTACATGTCACACACAGGGGTGGACATTTCAGGTCCAGAAAGTAAAAATCCAAACCAGGATTTTGTTTCAACCAACCAGTTTATTATGATGTGATTCTGACTCCTTATAGTCAACAGGTTGGTTGAAACAAAATTATTGTAGCTAGCTAATTTAGTAGTGTTTTTATCTTTCTCTTACAGAAATGAGCAAATAAAGAAACTTGCTTTCAGTTACACTTGTTGTAGAATGATATGGATTGAATCTTATTTACGTTTATTTATAGGACAGTACCATAGTAATTCCAAAGCATTTTCCTAGACCAAAGGAGAGCAAAGTGAACATATATTCGAAGGGATAACATCTCCCAGAGTCAATTAATATGGCGAGGAAGTGACAAAGTCATTGTAATGAAGGATTCTGTGTACACAGCATATATGAAAACAGCCGGCGAGTTCATAAACACTGCCAGCATTAGCAGGAAGCATCGGCTGTCTCAGTTTATTGACACACTTAGTGTCGATACTGTCTCCAGGGGAAACGGGTGCAAATTACTCTAGTCGTCATTTCTCAGCATTTTAGTAGGAAACAGGAGTAACACACATGAAAATGGAGGGGGTTGTTTTCACTGGTGATGCACGGAAAAAATAATAGGTTAGTACTACATTTACTGGTACGACTGCTGTGGTGAGGTAGCCATCTGTAATCAAAACAGAGTGTACACCCGCTAGGGATTACACAACATGGCAAAAATGCAGAACCTGAAGACCTGAAACATGTCTCAGAATAAGGAATGAATCGCTCTGTCAGTAATGAAGGGAACAGTCTTCAGTAACTGAGGTGGAGAAAGTGGTCCGCATTGTCAGCCATTCTGTTAGTTTAACTAACTTCCCTTTGTGTTAAAGACGGCAAAGCCATCCACCCAAAACCTTGAAGCCTGTTGGGGTGGGTGTGGTGGGTATGCTGGCATTCAACGGAAACTTCCGGTGAAACTCCCCTGACATCTCATCTGCCTTATCGACAGCCGTGAGGTCGATGGCCTGCCCAAGCTGGAGGGCTAGGAGTTGGTTTCTCCTGCCTGCTGACCGTCGGCACTCAAAGCAACCCATGAGGAATTACGCTGGCTGTAACACCATGATTGGCTGCGATCCCAGCCAATAGCAAAGTCCCACAAGGGAAATGAATGTGGAGTGCCGGGGGCGTCCCTCTTGGAGCCCGGGCCGTCACAATGAATGACACCTCGCTTTAGGTGACACTGGATCTCAACAGATAATCCTGCTGGCTTTTCTTTGAAGTGGCCTTCCAGAGCAATATGAGATTATGCTCTCCAAAAAGTAGACCCGATATCACCCAGCGGGGCTTTGAGGGACGGCTTTGAGGCCCAGCGATCCATGACGGGCTGAGGGGAAATTCTGTATGTCTGAAGCCTCACAGACCTACCTCTGAATCCACAGATGCAACAGCACAATAAGCCACTGTAATATGAATGTGCACTGCCGATTCATGGAGCTCTTTGTAGGCCTTTGTTCATGTTTATGTTATTCATGTATAATTATTATTAGGCTACATCAGGAGTATTGTTCACTAGCTCCTTTAATAGACCCCACTATTGTTATTATTATTATTATTATTATTAGTCACAATAAATTTACAAGTGTAGTATTTGCTGACCATTGTTAATCACAAAGGAAATCTGCACACAAAAACAAATACCAACAGCTCCCTTTGGCTAAATTACAGAATTACAGACACATGCAGGGGCACACGGCCATTTTTTGTTGCTCAAAGGGCAAACATACAGTAAACAGGAACCTATAGGTCTGTGTGTGTATTAGAACAACGAGTGAGAAACGTTGTTGCATGAAGCTCTTCCACTGTTTGGAGTCAGTAGCCTAAGCAGGCACCCACCAGCCGTGCTAGAAAAGCTCGCAACATCGCTAAACTCAATGACAACAGTGCATCTCTCTCATCTATTTTTTCCAGGTTAAATAAATTCCCGCCAGACAGTCCCATTCATCATGTCGGGACTGCACTCCCCATCTCGTCTTGGCAGCCGCCGTCTCACTTCAATCACACGCGGAAAAACGGCGTGCGCTCTCAGCCGGCGTTAGCGTGATTGCGGAGGGCGGGGAATCGATGGAGGAGCATTAGAGGGAGGGGGTGGCCTGGCGGCCGCGCGTAATGGCGTCGCGGCCAAATTGCAAAATGCACTTAGAAAATTATTGTGCATCGCCGTTTTAGACTCGACGTTTTCGAGAGACACTAATTTGAAGATGAGAGGCGCTCTTTGAGGACAATGCTCCTCCACGCCGAAAAGGCCCACCGGCAGCGACCGATCCACAGCCGTCGGGAAAACGAGAAACCAGCCTGGGGTCTGAAGAAGGGCGGCCAGTTACCCAGGATACGGGTCCGGCGAACATTTAATAAAATGATCAGCTGGCACCCAAACAGCATGTGATGACCATTCATCCATCCATAGGCGTAAATTATGGGGGGGCTGTACCCCCCCCCCTTAATCAAAACCAACCAATATGACCATCCGGACCCCTTTATAAGGGTGGTGACCTACACCCAGTGTTCAACCCAAAGTTGATCGATCGATTGATTCATCCATGCATCCATCCATCCATCTACATCATCCAACCATGTGTCCAGTACATGGGTGCGGAGATATCGTTACCAAATAATCATTAGTAATTTTACTTTAATCATTATATTAATGACACATTTATGTGTTTGGTTTTAAAATAGCATCGTTCTACGCAGAATTCATCTGAAGCATCCAGTCAGCATTCATATGGGACAATTAAAAATATATAGCAATGATATTGCAGATCACTGGTGAATAGCATTAAGTAAGCAGAGAGTCCAAACGGAGAGCTACTTCAGCACGTCCTTGTGCGAACAGCTGCGGGTGGGGAGCTGAGCCACGTGACGCGGGACAGGGCGAGCCGCCCCGGGTTAATTGGGGACACGGTTTTCATTTTCAGGGTTAACAGGGACCGGGTGGGGGTGGCGGAGGGGGAGGCAGGGGTAATGGAGGGACTGTTTCAGTGAAAAAGACTGTGCACCCCCCACCTAACTAAACCCAGCAGTGGGGGTGGAGCAGCCGAGTAAACCACAAAGCAGGTGGTGGTACATGTTAAGTCTGCAGGCTGGAAAGAACAGGACATATGAAATGGTGCCATCGGACCAGCGAGCACAAACAGCCCCATTCACCTTCCCTCCGTCCCTGGGGGAGACGTGCCAGCGCTGCCATCGAGATCGTCAAAAACACACCAATCATCGCGCTCCGTCGTTGGGCAGGGACCACGCTGGTGAGGGATACCACAGGTACCGCTGTTCATGGTCCCGGGCCGCCCACTCCCAGTTCTCCCATCTGCAGATAATGCTTAGAGCACTCTCCCCCTCCCCAGACTTTCTGAATCCCAGCACAAATCGTATCTGGGTTGAGGAAAATAGATTCCTGTCTGTTTCAGTTTCATTCTATTTACTGGCAAAATATGGATGGGGGGTGGGGGTGGGGAGGGGGAGATATGACTAATGGCTGACTCAAAAGACGAGACACCCATATTAAACGACGGGATTTATTTAGAAGTCCTGTTAGGAGCAAATCACAGAGCATGTCTTAAACAGTGACTGTAAATTCACCTCCTCACTGAGGTGGTCGTGTGTGCTTCGATATACCCGTCGTCTCCAGCTTATCACCTTGTCGAGGGTCTACCGCACCTCTCCCTGACATTTACACCCCATCTGTGCTCTGCTTACTTCTCTTTAACCAAAAGGAGGTTTATCTTTAGCCTTTCCCGTGGCCAAAACATCCCAATCTAGCAAGAATTATCTCCAACCTTTTGCGGTTCCCATGGAAACCCAAGCCGAAGTTTCATAAATGAGCACATTGTGTTTTTCCGTCATTATGCTTTAAGGTACGGGTTGGCAGAGGTGGAGATTTCAGGTTCAGAAAGTAAAAATCCAAACCAGGATTTTGTTTCAACCAGCCAGTTGACTATAAAGAGTCGCAATCACATTGTACTC
>JAABNY020000032.1:21204661-21217511 GCA_015164015.2 Brevimyrus niger
TGGGGGCCAGGAACCGATTGGTTTTCCATTACAGTGGTACCTCAGTTCACAAACCTAATCCGTTCCGGACTCCGGATCGAATCCTAAAAAGTTCGAGTTCCGATCGAATTTTTTCAATAAGAAATAATGGAAAGCCAATTAATGAGGTGAGGTTGGGTTGGGTTAGGTTTGGGTTGGGTTGGGTTTGGTCCTTCTGAGTTGATTGGGTGTGGCATATCCAAGGACAAAAAGCAAACAGTAAAGAAATATTCAGAATGGCTGTTTGCAGGAGAAATGAAGGATCCTATGAGCAGGAGCTGTACTTAGCTGGTTCTACACAGTGCACAGGTCTCAACACTCTCTTCACACTGGAGAATGGCTGCTTACTTCCAAGCTACAAGATTCCCCACAACCCATATGTCTCACTGCAATAATCACATTCATCATTGATGTTTCTCTATGACGGCTTCTCTGTGTACTCATGCATTTCATAAGACTTTATTAGGTAGAGACTGTCCCCGTGCTTTGGGATGTCCACTTTACCCAGGGAAATCTCCTAAGGTCTAATAAAAGCAAACTCTCATGCTCACCCAGGATGACACATTTCATGCCAAAAACTAAAGGCAAACATGGCCGACCAACCTGCAGTGGCTATCAGAGCCTCACTCTGCTAGCCATCCCCCCTCCTTCCCTCCCTCCAGGATCTGATCACTTCTGGCTCCATCCAGTGGGTGGTTCCTGGGTACCCAAAACTGCCTCTTTGTGACTTTATTTCTCTCATGATGACTCCATACAGGTGAGAAAGCCTGTCACTACATCCCAGACTTCACAGATGTCTATCTTACACAGCCAAATAAGAACATGTTATGCAATGCAGCTCTGGCACCTCGCTGGATTTAATTGAGGTTTATTTACTTAAGACACAAAACAGGAATTGGCTACCTTTTACAAGCATTTTAAGTGCAAGAGAATTTGTGATTATTGGTATTGCAGAAATGTTGCCCATTGTCCCCACATTATTTATTCAGACTATTTTCAGATTCAAGTTCATTTATGTTTATGCTTTGACTTGACTGCCTTCGCATTTTCCTGTGGTCTGTGGTTTGAAAACAGACAATACAGAAAACTCAGTGAATGACATCAAAACAGGTACAAAGGGCTTGGAAGTTCTCCAACATCCACCACAGAGTCTCTAAGGAAGGGGGAGGGTATAAAGCAGAGAGAGGAGCTTCCGAGAGCAATGATTCTCTTCATGCTATATTCCAGTGTTGGGTTGCCTCCTTGTCACACTGTAATAGATTCTGTTCCTGCCACACTGTAGTGTTGGCTACTATACCAGCCCCACTGCAGTGCTGGGTTCTCTTCTTGACACATTACAGTTTCAGGATCTCTCCTTGCAACGTTGCACTGTTCTCTTCTTGCCACATTGCAGTGTTCAATTTCCTTCCTATGAAACAACAGCATTGGGTTCCTGCCACAGTGAGATATTGGGTTCGCTTATTGCCATACTGCTGTTTCTTTTTTTTTTGGTTCCCTTCCTGCTAAACTGCAGTGTTTGGTTCTCTTCCTGCTACTTTGCAGTATTGTGTTCCAATCCTGTCATACTGCAGGCTTAGGCAAACTAACATAAGTATATTTATCTTTACCTCCAAGAAATGAACACAGTCTGAGGCTTAAACTACAACACATCACTTCACTCCAGCCCTGAGAATCACGCAGAAAAAAATGTATTTACATTAAAAATGGATGCCTTGCGCAGCTGTGACAGGTGAGCTGGTCTTGAGTGTGTCAGTCTCTCTGCATGTTTGTTTTCCTCAGTATTTTTTTCCGGCATGTTCTGATTGCCATCTCCGACGGACCCCGCCTTCACCAGTCCAGACACATATTCTCCTGCATGCATTCCATCTCAATATCTGCTCTGATTTCTGCGGCACACGTACCCCGCAGGGAGCAGGTTAAACGGATATTGTAACTGAAGGGGAGAGGAGAACATGATACCCCCAGAGCCTCCTTGGGAAAAAGGCTGCATTATACAATCTTTGCACAGGGCTGCGCTTGCATTCCTAATTCAAATCTGCTCCTGAAGCTGAGCGCTTGCCTGCAAATAAACCTGCCTTATCAGGATGAAGAAAAGCGGAAGATCTTCCTCCAGAAACCAGGCTCCTTTTAGGAATTGGTCTCAGTGCATCCTGGCACTTTCTCTTCTTTTTTCTGTCTAACTGGGCTGCAGAGCTGAGTGACATGCTGAACAACCAATCCCATTCTGACTTCACAGTTGAGTGACATTCCAAACAGCCAGTTCCATTCCGTCTGGTGCTTTCACACCCTGTTCCCATTTACATTTTATCTCCACGCTGTTTATTCACAGCTAAGCTCAGGCCCTGAGCTGAAGCAGCTCCTGCTTCGCCTTGTCCTACTCATGGCCCCATATACTGTAACCAGCCCCTTACTGGTCAGGCCAGACTCTTCATGTAGGAAGTGTCACTAAAATCCCACAGATGTCACTATTATTGTCATAGGGACCCATACTCTACCTGTAGCAGCCGTTCAGGATTAAAACACACAGCCACATGCTGATAATAATAATCTAAAAAATTATCTACCAAAAAAGACAGAGGAAATGTGATAAAGATGCTTGTAACGGGTTACATTTACGAAACAGGATAATATGCTTGATGTCAGACCATCTTCAGTCTGTAAATAGGCTGATCCTCAAAGCTTCTTCAGGGTTCTGAGCAAACAGCGTTCGATTAGGTCTCGCCCCGGTTCCTGCGGCGTTGGCAACTGCACGTGCAAAGCGTGGATCAAGACATGCTTCAAATAAAAGCCCTCCATCCGACGGACGGCACTCTGGCTGCACGTGGGCCAGGCTGCTTCCCTCAACACGCAGCTCAGCTTTATACCTGCTTCTCCACTGCCGCACAGAGAAACATCCCTCATGTGATGTGTAATGTTAACAGCATCTGCTCCTTGCTTTTGCCGGCTAGGGTGGAGGCGATGCTTTTCAGTGGAGACAAACCGCCGTTTCTGTGTGCTGTACGCTCTGTGATGAATCAGCTGAATTTCCCCGCTTGCCGGCTTTTATGTCCGCCTCAGTGGTATTCTGCGGCAGCCGCTTATCACAGTTGTCATTTATTAAATATTATTTGACACTCTGCCCCCCCCCAGGTGTGCTGGTTAGGGGTCTCTCTGACACGACGCTTAGCAGGGGATGATTTTGATGTATAGGGTAGCCCCACCTCAGCCATGCTGTCAGCGGTGTAAGGCTGCATGTCGCTCTGCTAACAGTACAGTGGAACCCTTAAGAGGGTGGGTCCCCACATGGTCACACCCCAAATGGCGGAAGGTGTCCCAGAACTGGCTGTGATCCATGGCTGGACTGGCAAAAGCAGGCAATGTGTATGTGCGCCTGCAAAATTCACCACGGGGGACCGCCCGAGGTTCAGAAAAATATTGCCCCCATAAAAGGTCTGGAAATTTAATCCCAGTCCAGCCTTGTCTGTGGCCATCATGGTCAGCGGTGCAGGTCTGGATGCAGAAATGAGGTGTAATGAAGGAGATGTATACTGACGCTCAAAGCTCCTCCCCAGGACGCTAATTTCCAAAAGCTTCATGATTTCAAAGGTCTTTCGCTGAAAAACTAGCAATGAGAGTTTATAGTTGGGGTACCGCATAATCGACCTGACCCTGCGCTCAGACCCCAAGCTCTGCTCTTACCTGTAAATATGTGTGGACGTGTGTCTTAAATTAGAGCAAGGCAGGGCTTAGACAAAAAAGTCGCTGCATCATCACTTATAGAAGCTCTGTCACATTCATGGTAATTCATTTGTGATCCCAGTTTACCCCAGTGAGAATGGGAATTCTGTCCTCCCCACCAGTATGTACTGCAGTTCTTTTGCTTTCCGAGATAATGAAAATGGCCTGCACTGCTCCACACTGCCCCGCACTGCCCCACTGCACCCCGGGAACAGCGACACGATGCCCCATTTACCAGCTCCACAGAGACGCATCTCTTAGCCCCTCCGGTGATTTGATTTCTCGGCTCACGCTGATTGGATTACAAGTCTGACATCCCCACCCGTGTCTGTTCAGACACACAGATGAGACTTACGAGTGCTGGCCTGTAGCTATCACACGCATTCCGGCCTCCCCACCTGTCTCTTTAAGGCAGTGGCGGCATTTGTGGAGGGAGTGGGCAACAGCCTCAAGCACAGCATCTGCATATGAGCGTGTTCCTCAGTAGCATCAGAAGGAGTTTAACATTGTGGGAGGACTGAATTTCCCCGACAGGGAGGATGACATCAATCGCGACATCAGAACACAACAGTCATGAAAGGGTGCTATGAAAGAAATATTTTGAAAAAAATAAGAAATACTTTATAATTTAAAACAAGACTAACACTGTTTAGGGTACAGTTTCAGAACTAAATGGTAGATAACTAAAAAAAAAACTGATTCATATGATAAAATGATTCTGTCTGATATCAGACTATAATCTCCTATGGATATATGTTTTATCCTCGCAGTCAGCACACGCAGAAAACTGGCTGCAGTAACACACAGATTCCTAATGAAAGATAAGGAATACGCACTTAATTTGTTTTATCCGTTTGATTTGTATCATGAGAGAAATGCATTAAATAACAAAAGGCACAGCGATCGCAAAACTATGAAACTATCTATATAATTGTTGCGGTATATTTGCATCATTACCTTAAAGCCTCTCAGGTGTGGCTCTGCAATGCAACGCTTTCGTTCTTGGCCACAAGGAATGGTCTCCCGCCTCCCTCGTTAATGGGAGGACCATCGTGTCAGCATGTTAGTGTATGTGGCCTGACGGGAGATATGAGCGATACAGGGATTCCGCATGAAGGAAACACGTTGCGTGATAGTTTGTTACCTAAACTAATCATAACCAGAAATTTTCTCACGTAGCATTGTCATTGTTAGAGGATTTTATTATTTGCAGAAACTTCATTCTATGTTTTTATTTGCCTATTTTCCCCTGATACTCCTGGTATTTACAATCGAGGGCAGGCTCATTGAAAGCTCAAGTCATTCCCCAACCTCCCCAACCTGTCATCGTCTCATTTACTTATACTGCCCTGATAATGAAATAAAACTTGATGAGTTTTGCTTAATGTACATCATATGGTGCTTATTCTGGGATCTCATTTATCAAGTAGAAATAATACAAGGAGCCTTGGATGTGAGAACTACACAACTTCATGCCACAGCATATTGGATTTTCATCTCCGATCATTCTACTGTGTTTTCCTGTTCGGATGCAGTTAGAAACTCAGTTAGAAACCTTAATGCAGCCATAATGGAAACAGCATATTAATACGACCATTCATGTTGAAATTCCCTCACTAATCGCCTCAGTCAGACCTGCAACAGCATATAACCCAGTATTGTCATGTAAATGACATACAGAGAGTGTGTTAATGCGGGTCTCCGTTCATGCGTGTGCATGTGCTTCCGCATCCAGATCTCTCTGCTGCCGGCGCGTGGTGTTTATTCAGGGAGCCTGAGCAAAGGAAACATTAATATAATCAGAGCGACCCCGTGATTCCCCTAATCGACTCGTTACTGGGAATGCTCAGCATTGTTACTTACCATCAAGTTACCCTAAACTGCATTAAGCTCCCGGTTTGCTGTTTATTAAGGAACCATCACAAAAGTGCCCTCTACACTCTTAATAAGCTCTCCATGCTCGCATCCCGCTGTGACGCTAATTCCATTCGAATTTGTGTGGCAGCTTTTTGCCACCTGCTTTATACTATGTTTATTTATTTGGTGGTGGGTCTGGTGTCAGGTTGGTAGGCAAGCCAGTGCACTCTCACACTATCAGATAGGAGGTGTGATAAGCGACGGCCCCCGGGAAGATCTGGTCAAAGCAAATTCATAACAATGGCAACATGCTTGAAACTCTAGAAAAATACTCCAGTTCCATACGAAATTATCTGGTGCAGAAAACATATCAATAATGGATGATCTGCATATATTACTTACAATTGTTTTTATTCAATATTGCCTTTCTATGGAATAAGGTGAGAATATCTGGGTGTGTGCGTATATTTTAAGGGTGGCATGACGGTGTATTGGTTGGCACTGTTACCTCAGACCTCTGGGGTTACGGTCCCCCCGTTGTTCTTGGGTTTTCTGAACCCCCCCCAATCCCCAATAGTCCGAAAATATGCTGTGGTTAACTGGAGACACACACAGTCCAGAGCACTGCAGAACAGGGAGGATGAGACTAAAATCAGACAGGCTAAGGCACTGGCATTGGAGAACAGGGAGGATGTGGCTAAAACTGGTTGGGCTAAACCATTGGAGAACAGGGAGGACAAGGTAGAAATTGGACGGGCTAAAGCACTAAAGAACAGGAAGGATGAGAATAAAATCAGACAGGGTAAAACACTGGAGAACAGGGTGGATGAGACTAAAATTAGACAACCTAAAGCAGTGGAGAACAGGGAGGATGAGACTAAAATCAGACAGGCTAAGGCACTGGCATTGGGAAAACAGGGAGGACAAGGCAGAAATTGGACAGGCTAAAGCACTGGAGAACAGGGAGAATGAGACTAAAATCAGACGAGCTAAAGTACCGGGGAACAGGGAAGATGAGGCTAAAATCGGACGGGCTAAACCACTGGAGAACAGGGAGGATGAGACTAAAATCAGACGAGCTAAAGCACTGGAAAACAGGGAGGATGAGAGGATGAGACTTAAATCAGATGAGCTAAAGCACTGGAGGACGGAGGATGAGAATAAAATTGGTCTGGCTAAAGCACTGGAGAACAGAGAGAATGACACTCAAATCGGACGAGCTAAAGCACTGGAGAAAAGGAGCATGAGGCTAAAATCAGACGAGCTAAAGCACTGAAGAACAGGGAGGATGAGACTTAAATTGGACGAGCTAAAGCACTGGAGAACAGGGACGATGATGCTAAAATCGGACGAGCTAAAGCACTGGAGAAAAGGGACATGAGGCTAAAATCGGACAAGCTAAAGCACTGGAGAACAGGGAGGATGAGGCTGAAATCAGACAGGCTAAAGCACTGGAAAACAGGGACATGAGGCTAAAATCGGACGAGCTAAAGCACCGAAAAAAAGGGACATGAGGCTAAAATCGGACGGGCTAAAACATTGGAAAACAGGGAGGATACTAAATTTTAGGAGACTAAAATATTTTAGGAGACTAAAATCAAATCACTAACAATGACTCTATAATCACTCTTGTAGAAGAAAACGATGAATGTATTGCATTGTATTGAGGGTTATATGCAGTAAATATAACTATTAAAAGTGTTTCAAGCTATTTAGATGCATGGGGCTTGTTGAATCTCTCAGGTGTCGGTTACTATGTACGGATACCAGGACATTCAAAAGGCTGATGTCCATAGGGACCGTTTTAAGCATCGCCCCGAATCTGCACCCATAAATAGCAGTCGCTTCTGAAATATGGCTGTTTCTCCACCTTTCTGTTGTCATCTCCAGGGACTCTGGCCCAAACAAAATGCCGCAACAAAACACTTCCAGCAACTGCCATGTATTTATATCGATAAATGACATTTAAAACTAGTTTTACCAGCCTGTGGTTGCACCCAGGATAAAATGTGTGAAAACATCAGCTTTAGGCTGAAACCTCCTCGTCAGGCCATGATGATCCATGCAGTATGGTCACATGTTACTGATAGCAAAGAAATCCTCAGCTAGACCCAAAACAGCAACAATTACAAACGCAAACTGCCTACTGTGGATCCAGCAGATGCAGAAGTGCAAATAAGGAGGTCAGGTTAACATCCTGTTGTTATCAAAAATCAGGATTAAACGCTTTTCCAAAAGCGAGTTAGAGAAATGGCAGGTAGGAAAATCACCCAGGAATGACTCACTGTATATTCACTGTGGTCTTGCTGTGGTCCTGCTATGATATCATTGCGGTCTTGTTGTGGTCTCTCTGTGGTCACATTGTGGCATCAATAATTTCTTGCTGAAGTCTCACTGAGGTCTCACTGTGGTCTTGCTGTGATGTCATTGAGGTCTGGCTGTGGTCTTACTGAAGGATCTCTGAGGTCTTGCTGTAGGCTCACTGTGGTGTTGCTGAGGTCTCACTGAGACCTCACTAGGTTCTCGATGAGGTCTCTCTGTGGTCTTGCTGATGTTTCCTTGATGACTCTCTGAGATCTTGCTAAGTTCACTAAGAGAAGCTGGAGATTAATCTAGCCAGTATCGCCCGCAATGGTTATTCAGCATCCCAAGAGCAGATCTCACTGAGAAGAACCTTAACAGTTTGCAAAGATCACTTTGTCAGTGGTAAGAATAATTTTAAAAATAAGTGTTTCTATGTGTTTATTCCTGAAGATGACAGTACTGGTTTTGGCTAGCTACTTAACACTGGCTTAATTTTTGTTAGCATGCTAACGCTATTGTATCTCATGATCCCCATTTTGTTCATGGTTGTGATGACAGATATAAACAAACATGAATGCAAGCAATTTTATGGCTTTTTATGCCATATCATGTATGAGACATAAACTTATTTCATAAATTTATTGTTTGGTTTAAAAAACACTAAATGAAAATATATCCTGAAGGCCATTCCTATCCTTTCGAATTAGGGAAGCCAGCCACTGTGTATGACAGAAGCAATATTGACAAGGCACCAATACACACAGCAGTGTGAAGCGTCTGACAGCATCTCAGGCATTGAGAGAGGAACACAAAAAAACGACAACTCAGAGAGTTCCTTCAGCTAAATGAAAGGTAGACATCCAAGACAAAAATAAATCAATCAGCAATATACCTTCAAATCACATTCATTTATATGTGATCAAACAAGATTTATCATAATACGGCACAGCATTGTAACATTAAAATTACAGCACAGCTCAACATAACTGCTTAAAGTTTCCATTAAATGATAAAAAATAATATAACATTCAACAATACATGACAGTGAATGATGATTAATACGTGTGATTGTACCAAATAAAGTAGGCCACGCCCACTACTGGCTAGGTATACCACATAAAAGGAATCATTTATCAAAAGTAAAAGCAGAGGGATACGTTACAATTTATGCAAGCTGCCTTGGATTAGAACCCACAACCTTTGCATTGTTTGGACAATAACAAGACAGCTACTGGGGTAGCACCTAATGTACAGTAGTGGGTCCCACCCAGTATTAGCTAGATGTACATAATAAAGTGGCCACACTAAATATTGGGTGATTTATGCTAATTGTTTTTAAAAAGTAAATTAGGCACCATAGATGTATGTTTTGTTACAATAACCATGCAAATCAGGGGCACAACCAACTTGCAAACAGAATATTAACTAGCTTTGCTCAGTCTTTTAAAGACAATATTGATCAATATTTTCTAAATAAAAAAATATTTCAAGCTAAATTAGCTGGTTCCACTTTTGCGTGGATAAACATGATAAAATATTACATGCTTTGTGTTTTAAGCGAATGCATGCAGCATACAACCTGTAAATAATAATAATAATAATGCATTTTATTTGTGGGCGCCTTTCTAAAACCCAAGGTCACCTTACATAGTCCATAAAAGACAAATAATAAAAACAATTTTAAAAGTTATTTACATAATCAGACAACAATAGGTCTAAAGCAAATAAGGCAGCCTAAACAGATGAGTTTTGATGTTTGACCCAAACAAAGAGGCGGTCCGTTGATCTGGCCAGCGTCCAGGGGTGGCCTCTTCTCCCGCAATACTTGTCAATTCCTGTGAGAGCTTTGACATCCCAGCACCGGTAAACAAGCATGAACATGTGTACAGAAAATCAACAACAGCCCCACGCAACCAACTGGTCACAGGCACTTACTGCACAGATACGCAACAGGCCACTGGAAACAGAGGGGGACACTGGCCTGTATGAAAGAGACACGGTTTAAGTGATGATTCAGCACCTCTCAGTTCTCCGCCTTTATGCTCTCTAACAGGTTATCAGCCGTCTTGGCAATATGACATGGCACCAGTCCCAGAGTAAGATGAAGGAACAGGACAAAAGGTCTTTAAGGTACCTTTCAGATTACAGCCTTTTGTTATGCTGGGTTTATGCTAAAAAGAAATTAGGATCATGTAGGAACCACTATAACGGTATAACTGAAACGAACCAAAATTATCACATATTATTATGCTTCAACACAGTATGTGAATTGTAATGCTGCAGTTCCCACATCCATTATTTGCCATGATTTTTGGATTAAACTCACTAGCATTAAGCAACAGGCCATTGCGACTGCGTGGGACCGACCAAGACATGGGCTGTGAATGAATGCAGTGACCTGCAGGAGCTGGGATGGAAGCCAGACACGGCTCCAGCAGGCATGGATTAAGGAGATGAGGCTCTCTCAGCGAGGGCACACGCAGGATGCTAACTGCTCTCCTCAGAGCTCGATGTTACTGGAGGCTCTACATACAGTGTAGTAAATTGGATGTTACTGGAGGCTCTACATACAGTGTAGTAAACTGGATGTTACTGGTGGCTCGTCAGCTGGAAGTCCTACTTAGACAGTGTGTGTGCTAAACCTTAAGGGCTCATATCTTTACAGAATGCCACCAGGACAGACATGGAACCAAAAGAACGTGCCGGATCTGGTACCATCAGCTCCTGGTCTCCTAGCTAGCCACGCGTGTGGTGGGAGCGTGTCGCTGCAGACGGAGCGGCCCGCTGCCTCGCCCCCGGGCTTATCACTGAGGTGTATAAATGGGCTGTCGCGGGGGCCGCCAGACCGAGATGAGATGCAGAGCTTTTAACGCTGGTGGGCTATTATCCCCCTGACAAAACGCCTGGCGTCAGCGTTATCTGTTCATCCTCTCGGAGTGGGGGGAGAGCGGGGACCAGGACAGACGCCCCCCCCCCATGTATGAGAACGCACCAGCACACTTCATTAACGAAAGACCTGCCTGTTAACCTGCGCTTGCAGTTTGCATCCGTGGGGGCCTCTTCTTTAAATGCAGACGGTACATTTGTACCCTGCTCGGCAGTACTGCATATGCGCAGAAGGCTCCATCGGTAAGCCCATCACCAGGTGTAAAGCACCCTGTGCCTCATGGACAACAGCGAGCTCAGGGAAATTAAACAGGCTCATTGCAGCCTTCTGTAAACCATCACCATGAGCTCACATGATCAGCTAGAGTATAGATGTAGCAAAACAAGTCTAATGAATGAATGAATGAATGCCTTTTATTGTCATTATACATTTTCATATACAATGAGATGAAAGCATCTCCCTTAGGTCCGTGCTCAAAACATATACATATAAAATAAAATATTAAAAAAAATGTAAAAATATAAAAAGAGAGATAGAGGCAGTGGGAGGTAACACATTTTTCTAATTACCCACTGACTAAATCTGCTGGACTTCCAAGGCCAATAGGTCATAGGCCTACTGCTTGAGCCCCTAACTGATATGCTAGCATCCTTACAGTAGCAGTATTCAACAACATGGTAGTAACACGTTGTTATGGTAACACCAGGTTGTAGGTGTGATGGCCCCATCTGTTAACCGAGGGGTGATCTAAGGTAGGGTGACCAAATAATCCATGTCAGGGAGGACACCTTGAGCTACTTCGGGTTTTACAAACTACTTTCAAATTGAAAGGCTCCTGTGCTCGCCCAAATAGTTCAGCTTTTCTTGTGCTTTCACTAATTTGTTTCCTTGACTGAAAGACTCATCCAGCTGTTTCACATTAGCATTACTGATACATGCATGATTATAGGAGACTGACCAATCAGCACACAGCAAGAATTCGGTGCTCAAGTGAAATCCAGCTTCATTTAATTGAAATGGTAATTTACAATTCCTGTCCTAGCTCAGACTGTCCTACCTGACATGGATTATCTGGTCACCCTATCTAAGGTCAGCCTAATACATTGCTGTCACCCAACTCCACAGCGTTAATGGGTGCGGAGGAATGACGGCGACATGGGCGCCATGTTGGAACTCGCCTCCACCTTGCTTGAGCTCTACCAATAAAACCTACAGAGCTCCTCTATGGGCCTGGGTTCGAGGCACATTAGGTCTTTGGAAGCACGTGCTGCCAGGAACGATAAGAAATAAATAAGTCCTCGTATGAGGAGATGGTATGCAAGTGCCTCTCGTTCATTATGCTTGTGTGCGACTTCCTAAACTGTCCTACACACAATGAGGCAAATTATCATGTGCGGCAGCGGTACACTGATGGAAACAGATTGTGCCGTTTGCCGGAGCCGCGGAATGGATGAACTTTTAAGAACGCTTCCTAATGGATGGATTCACAGGCGAGGGACGTGTCCGTTATTAATCAACTGCCGTTTGCACACTGGAAGGATTTGCTGTAGTTTTATTTTCTCCCAATAATTGCAGCATTTCAGATGTAAAATATGGGAAAGGAACCATTACATGTTTTTCCAGTCTGTGGTCATCACTATCTTCCCTTAGAGTGGGGAGCAAAAGATGAAGAGAAATCCTAGGAGGGTCTGTACATTACAGAGATACATCACTAGGAAGGTCTGTACCTCACAGGGAGACATTAGCGCTGGAAGGGTCTGTACCTCGCAGGAATATATTAACGCTGGGAGGGTCTGTACCTCACAGGGACACATTAGTGCTGGGAGGGTCTGTACCTCACAGGGAGGCATTAATGCTGTGAGGGTCTGTACCTCACAGGGAGACATTGGCACTGGCAGAGTCTGTACCTCGCAGGAATATATTAATGCTGGGAAGGTCTGTACCTCACAGGAATATATTAACGCTGGGAGGGTCTGTACCTCACAGGGACACATTAGCGCTGGAAGGGTCTGTACCTCGCAGGAATATATTAACGCTGGGAGGGTCTGTACCTCACAGGGACACATT
>JAABNY020000032.1:21225842-21244618 GCA_015164015.2 Brevimyrus niger
CAAGCTGACTTCAGCTCTCCCTGCAGGCCCAAGTTTAGTGTGAGATGAGGGCGCACGGCTCGGAACGTTCGGAGCGGGCCCTAAACAGGGGACCCAGACAAGGTACTCAAACAGAGAACCCAAATGGGGGACCAAAACAAAGGACCCAGACAGGTTACCCAAACAAAGAACCCAAATGGGGGATCAAAACAAGGGACCCAAACATCCTGATACTTTTAGACTCATCGTTAGATGTGTGAGGATGCCCCCACTCCCCATGCTTGTCCCCTGCCAGCCTGAGTCTCCCTCTCAATCAGATTATGGGGCTTTGCATAGCTGCCACCCATGGGGTGCCCGTCAACAGAACATCGTTACAACTGTCGAAACTCCAGCCAAGCCTGGAGCCTGTGTTACACGAAGCGGGAACACAGTTACAACCTCAGTCTGCTTGGGCGGATTAGGGTTCATGTGAAAGTCAGGTGTCCTTCGGGAGCAATCTCACATGTGACAGAAATGGAGGGGTTCAGACGACCTGGTCAGATCTTAAGATGATGATTACAGCGTCTTCACTCTCTCGCACATGCAGCACCGCTTCAGCATCACTCATATCAGATTACAATACCAGAAATGAAGAATCTATAAGCCACAAAGAAATACATTTTGAGGAATTTCCTTCATAAAGAACATCACAAGCTCAAGTAATACATTTTGAGATCGAGCTAAGCTACTGTTAATTTTTTTTGTGGCTGCTTTGAAATCTATCCATTTATCCAACCATCCATCCATCTTATACCTGGACCCTCAAGGCATGAGTCATCCAGGACTAGGTGCCAGTCTATCATAAGACATAGAGTAAGAGATGCCCTGGAGGTTGCCAGTGTACCAGTCAGTGTGGTCCACTTAAAGCAGAGCTTCCCAACCCAGTCCTCGGGGACCCATAGACGGTTCCCATTTTGCCAAAAACATGGACTCTTTGTGGGTCCCTGAGGACCAGATTGGGAAACACTGCACTGAAGAATCAAATAAAAGGCGAAGATGCATAACAGACAAAGACCTTGACGGTCTCTTAGGATTGGAGTCGTGCTCTTTTGAAGCTTCCGGGGGAGATAGTGCCGGGACCTGACTCTGACAGTGACGAGGACCTGAATCCCCAGGAGCCGCATCATGTGAATCCACGTCCAATAAAGTGCATAAACAGGCCCAAGTGCACTGAATATGGTCCCAACACCCAACATATGCAAGGGGGGCATTAAGATTTCCATATTTAAAGAATAATGAATATGCAAATCCATCTGTCTGGGTGACTGTCGGTAAATGCATCCCTCCCGGGACATGTCATTGGGTAGTGGGGAGGCAGAGGTACCACCCCTTCACTAGACAGGACACCCAATGCCTGGACAGATGCTCCTGTATATTTATGAATCTTTAAGGAGCAGAAACTCACAAAAATAGCCATCGTGAGTCATGGGCAGTGAGGGACTTGAAGCGCTTCGCACTGTGGGTGAAGTTTACGATGACCATCTAAAGGCACCGTCACCACGTTTAATGGTCAAGAGTGAGGCTCGCTGACACACACTCACACACTCACAGAGGGAACTCCTGGCTAATCTCCCGGTAGCGCGTGTTCAGGCCCCAGCTCTTACAGGATTATGATTCTTATGAACCTCTGCCTTTTATTTTTCCAGAGAGTAGCGGCTGTTTACCTGGATCTCATTACTCGATAAAAAGGGAAACGAAAAGGAAAAGAGGAAGATGAATGGATTCGCAGGGTGATCCCGTCACTCGTGGGGATTGAACGCCGGACGTCTCAGAGCAGCCCAGGTTTACGGGAAAGGGGGCAGGTGCTTAGTAACTGCCGAACATATCACACGCTGGTGCTTAGCACAGCGGACACGGGCGGATGAGGCGGAAGGCTTCGTTAAATATAACCCGGATTCGGCCTACATTAAGCCGCGATGAAAGCCAGCGGCAGCGGCTGCCACGTGTAGCAAACACTGCATCCTTCCCGGAAACCCTGCAGAAAGACACAATACCTCTGTCAACAGATTGTCTGTGTGTATCCTTTATGCCAGGTGGAACCCACTAATTTTCCTGACAGCTATGTCTCAAATAAAGAACAGAAACTGAGGAAGACAGAGCTGATGGTGACAGCTGAGGCACTTTCTAGGCTCGTGCGAAACACGCCGATTCACCAGTGCACTGTCCTGTCCTCAGGTGCTCTCTGTTGAGCAGACTGACGCTCGATAGACGTAAGTGTCCTTTGGGTTTAATTAACGGGCACGATATTCTCAGAACGCTTGCTTTCTTGCCACAATTAAAATATTTATTAAGGTGAATGTTAATTCAAGACATATAACTTTAAAATGATACTAAAACAGACAGATATGCTGAAATGGTGTACAGCCTCTTGATTGAGGGCATAACAATGTTCTTCCAACAATTACGTCAGTCTATAAAAACACCCCTGTGGTCACAGATTGACAAAGTACGTACTTCTGGTCTTGGCAAGTGGGGCAAGAATGACATCCAGGTATTTTTACCATCCTCTGTATTTCTGTTCATAATATTGAGACTGTACTTAAAATGGATACACGAGAGCACAAGAAAAGACAAGTACGCATGTTGAGGCATGACAAGGGCGTGAAAGACATTAGCCAGGTTGAGGTCATGTGATGTGTATAGATGGAACGTACTGCACAAAGTGGTCCCTAACCCCCAATAACCACTTATGGGCAGATTAATATGTAGGGTGGGCTGAGCGTTGTCCAGAGAAGCCTTAACCCGTCAAACGCTGCGCAAAGGGCGAAAAGACCAACCAGGCCGACTCCGTGGGAAAGCGATAAAACCTCAACGCATATAAAACTCCTGACTAATTCTCAAAATGGTCCAGTCAAGCAATCCATATGTAACAGGTCAAAGTGTGGACCTGCCCTTCCGGACAGCACCAGTCTTCCTCAGGGCCAGCGGGGGCATATCACACTAATTATTCCTGCCGTTCCACTGTCAGTTTCCACAGCCCCCCCCACACTATGTACCTCTACTGCAGTAATTAGCATTCTTAATACACTTTCTCCTCTTAATTAAGGCAGTGATAACCAGCAAGGACACAAGAGTCTTGTCAACACACAGCAAATTGTTCCTTGACAAAAGCTTAACCGCGTTAACTGAGCGGGCCATGGATGTGAGCCGAGATCCTGTCTTTTCTGGAGACATACGAAGATAGCGCACCCCCCCTCCCCCCCCCAGAAAAAAGCCTGCTGGTGTGGTATAATAAGGAAACAATAGCAGAGGATTAATTTGCCCGAGGCGCTAACAGACATCCAGGTGATGGGCGAAGTAGCCATCAGTCGTCATGCTCGTGATGAGTGTCGCTCACTGGGACAGACACAAGCACATAGCGGTTCACTTATCTAAATATTCCTACAGATTCGTGGGTGTTTTTTCAACAGTGCTGAAACTCCAAAGAGATGCCCAACTCCACCATGCACTCTAATCCCGTCTGGACTCCTTCCGGAATACGTCACTGAAATTTGGCTCAACTAATTCAAACAATGGCTCATACTTCCCAACGCTGTGAGCGACTCAATTCTAGACAAAAACCAGCTAGTTCAGTGTATTGACCTCTGACTCCAACTGCCTCATTTTCATTTGTGACAGTATGCAGCCAAGCACACATCTCCCCGTGTTGCCAAGCCTTGGGGGACCGTGTTAGGATCGTGGCGGGTGTGATGCAGATTGGGTGCACAGGGGGAGGGTTGTGATGAGGGGGTCACAGTTATTGCGGATGGGCCCACGAGGGCTACTGTCATGCAACAGACTTGCCGGTTTAATGATTCTGTCGCACGCCCCATCCTAGTGGAGCGGCCGTCTGCTCCAGGCTCCCTCTCTGCTCTTCTCTCCCCCCAGTGGGGTCTGCTCCGACCCCTTTACACACGGAACCACATGTGACCAGCAGTGGAGTCATCAGGTGACCACGCGTCCGGCTGGGGGCCTTTTAGCTGGGCCGCAGAGTTTACCTTCTCCAGCAGCCCGCAAAAGCGGAGAATAAACAGGCCACCGACACAGTGAAGCGGCTTCAGACCGAAAAACAAACTGCCGATGGCGACCATTAAGCCTGTTCTCTTTATTATGGCTTCTCCGTGGACTGCGGGTCTTAGCAAGTAGCTATCAGGTAACTGCAGTGAAAATACCATGATTTGAAAACAACTGCGTGGTCTATCAGAGTCATTCAGCACCACCCTGACGGTCGCTAACATCCATCATCAAGAACACTGCCCTGTATGGTATCTGTGAAGACCTGAGCATTTTAGGCCTGCAGCCCATAACTGGATTTGATTTTCTCACTCCTGAGGTGAGATGACCTTCTCCGATTCAGCAGACTGGCCTTCCTCTATAAACTGACCCACACACAGCACTCATAGTGCCACACAATACATGTCATAGTGTCATACTGGCTGGTTTGGAACTCAACTGGTTTGAAGTATATAAACAAGTGTTTTCCCATTAAACATTGGCATATGTAGCTTACCCCAAACACTGGGTGCCCATAAAGAAGGAGCCAAGAATGTATCTCCATAAATAATTTTGAAGGTTCAGTTTTATCTGACTTGCATCCTAAAACAGGGACGTCCATCCAAATAAGCTTCCAGACAGCCCAATACCACTATGACCAGCACCACAGACAGCATCCAGTGTCACTGGCAGAGCTGCGCTTACAGCAGGGGTGGGGAACCTGATCCATGGAGGGCTGGTGTGGGTACGGGTTTTTGGGATGACCTCTCAATAGCCCCAGGACTGGAGTTGAGAACCACTGCATCATTATTGGCTGATGGAGAGGCCGTCCCAAAAACCCGCACCGGCCCTCCATGGAACAGGGTCGCCAGCCGTGACGTCCTACGACGATGGCCATGGTGGCAAGTGATGCTGTCGCTACCGATATTATTATCTCTTATTCTGAGCGCCGTGATAATAAGTTTCATATAGGTTTGGTGAGACAGATGAGGACTTAGAGTTCTGTTATTTTAGAAGCAATTACTCTGTTAGGTGTTATAACAGCAGACCATTGTTACTGGTCTGGGTCTCCTGACTGGTTGTTGCATTGCTCGCCTTGGACACCCAGACCAGCAAACTGGAGTGAAGGTCACCTTATTCCTTTCATAGTTTCGAAATGAAGATAACTTAACATCCAAAAACATTTTTAAAAAAGGCTAAACTCACTTTAGAACATACGTTCTTTAGGTTTTTGACTCCTATTTAAGCGTAAAGATCGTGAATGTGTCTGTTCCCCGGTCAAGCGAGCCGAGTCTGCCTCAAGGCAAAGCGCTGGTTTAGTCTGCACTGCAGCGACCCCCCTGTACATATATCAGGTACATTTTGCTGTTCAGCCTTGACTCTCTATTACATTTTGTTCTTATGACCTTTTTGTGATGAATTTAATAAACTGTTTTTATTGAACTATATGGTCACCTCTGTGCATTTGATTCATACAAATAGGCGGAACCGCTGCACTGTGTTCAGTCATCCAGAGCTGACTGCTGAGATGACTGATGCAGTTCAGCAGTTCAGGTTCCCCATTCAAAACACCATACACACTCACACACACACACACATACACACACACTACTGATGTGGACACAAACCAGCACAAGGTGAGTTTTCTGCTGCTTACAGATTGTTCTTTTTTGTGCTGTACTTTGTACATTAATAAAGCTGATGTGTGTATGTTTTGTCTAATATAGCATTGTTTACAAATATATCTTTGTCATGACTGTAACATCTAAAAAAGACAATGACCCTAACATTAGCATCTGATGTGTACAAATGCACACATCAGCATTTTACATACACATAAGTATTATTTGTTATACATTTTATTATGCTCACCTAGTGTTTCCTTGCTGCCAAACACAAACACTGGTCTGTTCAGGGTCAGGGCAAAATGTGTCAATAAGATGGATGACTTAGGCCAAACCTGAAAACTGTCGAATAGGAGCACTGCAAGAAATGGCCTTTCAAATATATGATAAACTTCCTAAAAAAGGGCAATATGCCTACATTTAAGCAAATTAATCTTATTCATAAAATGTGTTATTAGTCAGATTGTTCTTAGATTAATCTTTGCAGTGAAGAGAGGTAAGTGGCATTCGGATGGGACATTTGGACAATTGGCTAATGAAGAAATCCTGCTTTGTGGAATGAAATTGAAAATGCCCAAGCACTGTCACACTCAGGGTGATGTGGCAGGACCCGCAATATCCCCAAAGGCATATAACACTGTATATCTGCAATGTCGATCTGCGACGTGTCACTACTGCATCAAAGCTTTGCCGAGCTCTTTTGGAAGATTAATGAAAAAAAAAAATGAATCGAGTAGAATAACAAAAAACATTGCAAGGAAGCGTCTGAAATGAGCCGGCTGGGGTTAAGCAGAGCGTTTCGACAGCATAGTGAAAAGTGATGGTCGGCGACCGCAGTCTCTCCAGCTCCCAGTTAATACCTCATTCTCGCTATGAATCACCACGATGCCGAAAGCAACTTTGATGTTTTTGGTGAGGCACCATCCGTCTTATCAGTCTATGTCCCATCAAAGGACTGAATGCAGAGAAATCCACTGTTCATTCTGCAGTGCCGCACTTTGTATCTGGCGTTGAGACAGAAAGGGGCTCTCCTGACCCCAGACGGAGCGAGGGCGCTTGCAGCCTGGCCCCGTCTATATGCTCGGACGGCTCCACTTCACCCTATTCCTATCACAAAGCCCATGCAGAACTGTGGGGTTGAAGGATGTAGAAAATCTTTTGGGTTCATCTTTTCCTCCATTTCTTCCAAGTCCGTTGGCGGCCTTGCATTGGACAAGGACAGGAATCCATTAGTTTCTGCATATCCCATTGAATTTGAGATTCAGACCAGTTACTCCCCAGACATGAATGCATACTCCTAACCTGCAGAGCCAAACACCACCCCAAAAGGCCATGCAGAATTTACCAAGACGCTCGGCAGTAAATATCCTCCCGCCGTTAATGGACTGCATTTCCAAACTGAGAGTTTACTACTGAGACCTGCGACGAGGGTCCACAGTCCGTGACAGTGACTTGTTTACAAGGCAGGCAGAGTCAGAGGGGATCCTACTCCTCAGTAAATACAGCAGGCAGAGCTGCTATACGAGACATCGCATGTAAATCATGCTCGGTTCAGCACTGCGGGGAGGATGATTATTGTATGGCTTTGGGGGATGACAGAAGGTGCTGGAGGTATACACAGCACAGAGCCAGAAAGGTAAACAAAGCTGCGTCCTCGTGAGTATAATTCCTTTAAGTAATTTATATCTTTATTCTTTTGCTCAATTGAGCCTGATTGGATTATTCGTTACACTGCAGTGGATTAGCGCCATACCGCTAGGTTGGGAGAAACAGGCCAGTCAATTCCCATTGGCTGAGTAGGGGAAGGATGCGTTGGGGGAGGGACAGACCGGTCAATCCCCATTGGTGGAGTGGTGGAGGGAGGTCAATCACGATTGCTGAGTGGGCAAAGAATGGGTTATCGGCTAAGGAGTGGGTGTGAATGTTAAAAAGTAAATTTAACCTGGTCTGGGGGTAACTGTTGGATCACAGAATGTGCCCCTGCCCCCAGCAAGAGACTTCATGTGAATTAATTTTAATGGCTACTTGGCTGTCATTTCAGTGTATTGTGTGAGATGTGCATTTCCAGGATTTGAATGCATGTCAACATGGACATAATTATTTAATTTATTTAATAGAGAATGCTTTTGGAAATTGCTGCCAGAGAAAGGTAACCCTTCACAAGCAACGCTAAAAGCAAACAGACTTGCCACATCCAGCCAGAGGACTACGTTTCTTGACTTGTTGTCCATTCACGGAAATGATGTAGATTTCAGCATTACAAGTCAGAAAAATGCTCAGACGACGTGATATTTGTGGTCCTTGCCCCTGTGCATTCTGGGTAAATGCTGCCTGCCAGCACAGGGATGAGCCCCAAGCCCGCCCCAAGCCCGCACAGGCTTCGTGTGGGATTTACTCAGGGATGACCTGTCAAACGGGAGACCGTGATGTGATACACGCCTGATGTTGCCCACGGCCTTGATCACAAGGCCCAGCTGGCCAGCCATTGTTTTTTAGTCTCACTCCACGCATACCCCCTGCCCGAATGTACATGCAGCCGCCTGTCCCTCAGAGCCTGCTCCCATGATCCTCCACTGCCACACTGTTGCCAAGCACCACAGCATAGTCACGCTGCAACCATATGAGACAATGGAAAGGTACACACTTCAAAAGACAATGATCAAGGACTGCATAATTTTTTTCCCCAACAGCGAATAGCTAATTGTAGTTGAACAAGCAAAATTAAACTATTCTATACCAAAGCTGCCCCTGTACTCTCAAAAAAAGCTAACAAACCGAGTGAGGTATGGGCCAGTTTTTTCCCTGCATAACTGATAAATCTTGGCTGCATGGCAGTAAATATTCAATCAAGGCCTCTTTTCTGTGCTATTCTATTGTTTGCACTGGAGCAGGCAGCCTGCAGCAACCAGGCGAAGGGTCTTTACAGAATGTAATGTAATTCCCTGCATTGCATTCCTGGAAAAGGCTCTGTGGGTCGATTTGATAGAGACTGGATCTGATTTAACAGTAGAAACAGCGTTAAACTATTGGGTTAGGAAACCGAGGGCAAGGATGGAATGGCTGCATTAATGAAATTCCCAAAAGCGTGATATTTAATCAACTACACAATCAAAGTGCAATGCAGTAAACTGTAAATACAGAGGACACAACCTCACTGGCGCTTCAGCTGGCCCAGTCCCACCTAGAACACTGTAACGCCCAGACAGAAATGCTGTTCATCGACTTCAGTTCAGCATTCAACACCATCATCCCTCAGCAGCTGATCGGTAAGCTGGAGCTGCTCGGACTGGACACCTCTACCTGCAGTTGGATTCTGGACTTCCTCACTGAGAGGCCTCAGTCGGTCCAGATCAGCAAGGCCAGCTTCAACACCAAGACGCTGAGCACAGGTGCCCCCCAGGGATGTACGCTGAGCCTGTTGTTCTTCACGCTGCTACCCCACGACTGCACCTCCAGTTCCAGCATGAACCATATTATCAAGAATGCAGATAGTACCATAGCAGGTGGTCTCATCAGGCACAATGATGACACGTGTTACGGAGAGGAAGTGCGATGGCTCGCAGCCTGGTGCAAGGACAGTAATCTGTCTCTTAATGTTTGTAAGACAAAAGATCTGATTGTTGACTTCAGAGGGACCAAGACTGGCCACTCCCTGCTCTGCATTGATGGCGCCACAGTGGAGAGAGTGAGGAGCACCACGTTCATTGGTGTTGGCATCACAGAGGACCTCTCCTGGACCAGCAACACCAGTTCCCTGACAAAAATATCCCAGCAGCACCTACACTTTCTGTGTTGACTGAAGAAAGTGCACCTTCCCAAACCCGTCCTCACTACCTTCTACAGAGGCACCATTGAGGGAGTTCCGACTGTTCCAGCTGCATTACAGCCTGGTATGGAAAGTGCCACGCCTCAGACCGCAGAGCCTCAGACCGCAGAGCCTCAGACCGCAGAGCCTCAGACCGCAGAGCCTCAGACCGCAGAGCCCTTCAGAGGACTGTGAGGACAGCTGAGCACATCATCTGTAGCTCTCCACCCAGCCTGCAGGACATTTACACAAGCAGCATCAGAGCAGCTCTGCTAAACTGTGCGATAACTTCTTCCCCCAATTAGTCCAGCTAATTGTCCACCGTGCTGATCCTTCCATGCTGGACTATTCTGACGACATACTCGGCCCCAGAGGGTTCACACCTTGCTCTGCTCTACTCAACTCCCCTTAGTAAGATCCTGTTATAACAGACTTCAAAGCACCTGGCAAAACAGTCCGTTATATCCAAAGTCCGTTATATCCAGAGTTGCTGTATGCCCAGAACACAACTACAGGACATCATTTACTCATGCTACACTTCAACAGACACACCTGTGGTATAGATTATTATGTTGTACACATAGTAATCCAACTTTGCCTGACCAAATGTGTAACTATTAATAGTTCTGACTACATGTCTGTGCTGGATATCACCAATACGCCACGCGCCTTGAAGGCAGAGCCTGCATGTCCGTTATAGCCAAACAAAACTACAGCTAAAAACGGTGCTGGGGACCAATTTGTTTGTCAGTTATAGATGCAATTGCATTATAAGAGACACAATACAATTGCACTATAACGGGATTTTACTGTAAGAATGTTTTATTTTTATTGTATATTTGCAAAACTGGTCATATTTGCACAATGTAATTACACAATGAAATTGCACAGCAGTACACGTCTACACTAACTACACTGCCAGAATATTTGCACTGTTATCCATAGTCTATAGCCTATTGTCGTATAATATATATTATATTGTCATAGCCTCCCAGATGTACTGCTACTGCGAATACTACAACTAAATAGGACAATCAAGTCAGTGAATATAAAACTGATCTTCGTCAAAGACTAAGAGGTTGCAGAATAATAAAGAGCAGCGTCCAGAGACAGGAAGATGGTCACATGACCATTGGGCCGCTGAAAATGGCATATTCTAAATAAAAAGGAGCCAGTCTTTAGAACAGGCTTAATATATATTTTTTGAACTGTTCATAATATTATATCTAATAGTTTTGAAGGTTCAGTTAATTAAATGACATATGAGGTTCTACAATAAGGTGCAGAATAATGAATCCAGATCACTATTCGAAAAATAGAGTTGTACTCCAGTTTATTAACATGGTAACTATGTAGCAAGTACAGTGGAGAAGAGATCACGAGTGTTTTCTCAAAATGTCATCTCTGAGTGTCACATTTTATTGGGTGGAATGATAACTATTCACCACCAACTTATCATTTATGTCACAGAAAACAATACATTTTTTCAGTTTGAAAGATATAGTTTGGCTTGTTAATGCCTGGTAGATTGTGTGAGTGTGTGACTGCGATGGAATGGCATCCTGTCTGGGTTGTAGACCGTTGTGTGTTTCTGAGCTGCCTGGTACCTGTGTGGGGTAAGTGTTTGGAAATTGGGTGGACGGCAGTTCTTGGGATCTGCTGGTGAGATGGATGGATTTTTAAAAAAACTGCCATATTTACCTGAGGGTAACGTAAATCCCAACCTAGTAATGTTTTTTTGCGAGCTGCAAGTGAATTCAGCCATGTCACGGCAGATTTTCAGGGGGGAGGGGGGTCACGCTCCGGTGAAATTCCATCATGATGTAAGTAAAAAAAAAAACGGTGAAAATGGAAAAGTGTGAAAATGCCTGTAAATTGTGGAATGCAGTCAGTAGAAATTGCATTAAGGCTCAGAGGGCCCCCACACATCTATACATTTATAGTTACATATGAGCACACACCCCCCCTCCCCCCCACATGCACATTCGGAATGACACGATGGCGAGCTTCTTTACTGATGAACCACTAGGCCGTTGATTTTTATATTTTAAATACATTATCGTTGTTGTTTACTGATGCAGATAAAAAATCCAGGTATTGGCATTCTTCTCACATGGGTTATTGGCACGAGGGTAAAGGACATCCAGATGTTAAGAATATGGCGAGATTGGAGGCAGTGAGATATAAAGTGCTTCATTCGTTTTTTTAAATAAGCTTTGAGATTTAGCACGTTTTGTGGTGGATCGTGAAGGGAATGCGGCTTCATCCAGAGGAGGACGGCTTTACCGTCATGAATATGGAGTCAACAGCAAAGTGATCAGGAGGATGCCCCAAAACGGTGGCTTGTTGGGGCTGGCATCTCATTCGGGGTGTGCTGTTGACGCGGCACGTCTGCGTCACGCTCACAGGCGGGCCCTGAGAGAATACGCCGCACGTGGGCCGATCCACAGCCAGCCCGCGGGTCCACGGGCCGCAATATTAGCACGCCTAAGTAACGAGGGCTGCGGCCCGCACAGAAGCACTTTGGATCCAAACCTGAAGTCCCAGAACAGCAAAGTGATCAGAGAGCGGCCGATCAGCTGGCGGGCATCGCGGTTAGCCACCCGCTCACCCCCTTCAGGGGTGATTCCTCACCGTTTGGACTGGACCCCATATCGCCTGAGCAAACACATTACCGCTTTCATACCAACCACACGGGATGTGCCGAGCTCGGTTCACGAGGCGCGCGGTGGGAATTCCCCCGGTCCCACAGCAGCAGACGTGACAGAAAGTACTTCCTGAGTGTTTCAGTCATTTAGGGGCACCTCACTGAAGATTGATCCAGCGCTAATTTGAAGGGGTTTAATGTCAATAAGCGTCATTGTTAGACAGGCCTATAGGGAAAACATAGGAAACACTTCTCTGTGGATTTCAGACCAAAAGCATTGGAGCTGTTGTGTCTATTTCTGACTGTTTTAGAAGCAATAATAATAATGATGATGATGATGATAAATAAATGAGTGGGTGTTTTGTTTGCCGGGGGGGCGCCAGCCGTGTGCCCCGACCGCCTGTCCTGAGTTGTGGCCCCCAGCTCCAGCTGCCCCTCAGCTTTGTTGCCGCTGAAGCACATCCCCGGGCCTGCGGACTGGGTGGGGGGGCTCACTCGCCGCCTTGCTCCCCTACGTTTTCATTGTTTATTAATTCAGGAGCCCCCCCCTCCCTCCCTCCAGCATCCCCCCACCACCACCCCCTGCCCCGGGCTCTCCTCCAGCCCTGGAAACCCACAAAGTCAAAGCACTGGATTATTATTCCGCTGCTCAGCAGCCTATACATTTTTAAGCATGTCTATGTGCAAATTA
The DNA here is from genome assembly GCA_015164015.2 of Brevimyrus niger. Lineage (NCBI taxonomy): Eukaryota > Metazoa > Chordata > Actinopteri > Osteoglossiformes > Mormyridae > Brevimyrus > Brevimyrus niger. Next base: position 21,238,601 of record JAABNY020000032.1, read on the forward strand.
CCAGGAAACCTCAGAAATGATCTGAGAAGAGCTTTCAAGTACGGCAACAAAATGTATACTTTTAAGGAGTACACTGAGACAAAATGAAATGTCATATTTTATACTGCATTTTTTTCATTTATGATGAATAAGAACCAGTGAAATGTAATATTTACACAGCCAATTAAAATATGAATCATATGTCTCTAAAATGCCGTCCATGTTTTTGCTTTCGTGGCATTTATGTATTTCTAATTGTTGGTCTGCAGTGAATTTCATCCACTGCAGCTTCATCTTGGTTGACGTACCTGAGAGAGGGAAGCCTCTCAAAGGTGCACTACGGTAAGATGAACAGATAATCATGCTGAATACTTCACATAAAAGTCCTGCTTCACCCTGTACCTGGCCGTGAAGCCGCACTGCGCCCATTGGGATCATGTAACGCAGTATCTCCAAGATCCCAAATTCACAGGGGCATGTTTGATGTCTGATCGTGGAGGGGGCTCAGGATGTGGCTGATTGAAGCAGCCGTGCTCGGCACATCGGCAAATTAAATGCATCGATTTTCACCCGTTTCCAATAGTGCGGCCTCTGTAAACACAGCCTGAGGATGTCAGCTTCCAGATGGAAGCCGGCACCAGACGAATAAGGAATCATCCATGTGCTTCTCCGAATGCCTAGGGGAAGTCCCCAATACAGGACCCTGTGGAAAGCAATCGATGTTACCCATGAAAACCAGACGAATCCAAGCAAACAGAGACACCGGCGGCCATGACCCACAAGGGGCTGGATCCAGACTCATGGAAGGCCGTAAGAGACCATCAAGCCCAAATTAATAATCCAAGTCAAGTGGATTTTATTGTCACATCATCCATGCATAGCAGTACAGTGATACAAGATTTAATTCCCCAGGACTACAGTGTAATGTAAAACTAGACATGGGTTATACATTTGGCAGGGGGGGCAATACATATAAACAACATACATACATACATACATGCACTGTAAATATGGAGTAATTTCACAATGCAAACAATAGAAACCATGCAGGAAAAAAAAAAACTCACAAGGTTGTTACCACAGCATGGCGGAAAGACAGACAAGCCAGATTGCAGCCCTCAGATGAAGGGGTCTTTATTTATAAACAGAAGGCAAAAAAATAAAATCAGAAACAAAGGGACCACGAGGGGTAAGAATACAGGTAGGTGCAAAACAAGAATTGACGAAGAGAGCAATATAGGAAGAAGCACAATGACCAAGTGAGGAACAGAATAAGGGTAGGCACTTAAATACACACAAGACGAGGGATAGAAAAAGGACAGGTGAGGGCCATAACCAATTAAGCAAACACTGAAGAATTCAGAGACAAGACATTGGTGAGGGTAAATTAACAACACTGCAGATTCAAAAACTAGGAGATTCTGGGAACATGAGCTCAGCTCTCAGCCGTACACTCAGGCCATACGGACACGTGGTGGACTGGGGAAGAGAGGAACACACTAGGATTTGTGAAGCACACAAGACCAGGGGTACAGAAAATGAGATGGCCAGTGACACCTGCTGGCTAAACAAGGTTTGGACCCTAACGTGAGTGCAATTAGACAAGACATTTAAAACAGATTGGTTGTGTGGGAATGAGGTAGGAGTTAAAAGTCCAATAGCAGCAGTTTTAATGAACACGTTTACGGAATAAATTGTCTGGTGCAACAGACGGTGGTATGGGAACTTACAGAAAGTGTCCGGTACAGAGAGTACCGTGAGGTAGGGTAGTTATGTGGAGTGGAGGAAACTGAAGGCTGGTCCGTAGTCAAACGGCTTGTGAAAAGAAAGTATTGCAAAGTCTGGCTGAGCTGGTCCGGATTCTTCGGTACCTTCTGCCAGTTGGCAGGAGGGTAAACAGATTGTGGGAGGGCTGGGAAGGGTCATCTACAAAGCTGGAGGCCCTGCGGGTCCAACATTTGTGGAAAATGTCTTGGAAGGAGAGCAGATAGGTCCCAGTGATCTTCTCAGCAATGCGTGCTGTCCACTGCAGATTCTTGCAAACTGCCACATTGTGGTTCCTGTGTCAGACAGTGATGCAGCCTGTGCTATTATACACTGCTGCAGTTGGGAACGGAGTGTTGAGTGGGAAGGGCAATGTCAAGTAGGAGGGGCAATGTTGAGTAGGAGGGGTTTACCAGGAGGGGTTTATAACAAAGGTTAAGGTTAGTGTGTCACATGATAAGAGGTATAAACCCCTCCTACATTGCCCCTCCTATTTAACATTGCCGCTCCCACTCGACATTCAGCTCCGGGCTGCAGCAATATGCCTCTTACCTGGTGAAGATGCTTTCTGTCGTGACCCTGTCGAAGGTTGTGAGCATGGGAGGAGGGAGTCGGGCCACTTCTCAGGAAGTGTAGGCGTTGCTGTGCTTTCTTTGCAATGGAAGAGGCGTTGGGAGTACAGGTGAGGTCATCAACCATATGCAGACTAAGGAATACGGTGATCTTGCCTGACTCTCACATGGCGCCCTCATTGTGGAGGGGGTGTGTGGGAGGGGGACACTGGCACTTGACCACCTGAAGCTGATAATCGCTGTGACGTCATAAGCATGTAGTCATTAGGAGCTGAAGCTGTACTTTGCCATGATGCAGTCATGAGTCAGGAGCGCGAACAGGAAGGGGGCTGAGTACATGGCGTGGGGTGACGGACTGTCTGGGCTCTTCCAGTTCCAGACCCAGCTGCATAGAGAGATGCTGAAGTCCAGCAGGTGTAGCTTTTCCATCTAGTGTTGCAGGAGGTTGGTATTGAATGCTGCCCCAGAGGGTGATGGGTCCAGATGTTTCGAAGACCATGAGACACCATGAAGCTCAAACAAATAATCCAGGGACTAGGAAATGGAGACACAGGTGGCCATGACATGCAAGGTGACGGGTTCAGATGCTGGGGAGACAATGAGACGTCATGAAGCCCAAATTAATAGTCCGGGGATAAGGAAACGAAGACAGAGGCGGCCATGACCCACTAGATCAATCATACACAACATTTCCTTTATCTTTATCTTCCTCTTAATGCTTTTGACTTTTGTTCATTATAAAACCTTCATATATGTCTGGAGGAGATTAAAAAGTGAATGGCTTGCAATTTCCTTTTCCTTAATGAAAGTAAATATGAAGTCATTTTATTTTGCCAGCATACAGCTATCCGATATCTTAACCCAGAAGCTATGTGAGTTGCTTAAATGCATAAAAACATCTGGCATAAGATTGAGTGTCATTTTTGACTGTGATTTAAAATCCGATAGACAGGCAAACGTGTGTGTATGTGTGTTAGCCAAAATGCTGCTGCTCATCTTTCACTGGTAATAAAAAGAGGAATCATATCTCCCCAGTTTTAGCCTCCCTTCATTGGCTTCCAGTGGTATTCAGAATTAGAATTAAAACGTTACTATTTGTGTTTAAAGTTCCTAATGGGTCATCCTCATCATTTAGCAGAGTTACTTTACCTCCAAACAAGTACTATATCACTGTAGTCTTTCACTTAGCTTTTTTTGAGGCCATTAAAAACTATGCTTTTGACCATGCGTTCGTACGATGCGCTCCAACTCTGTGGAATGGACCGCCATATTGAATCCACACCCTCAATCGCTACAGTACTTTCAAAACAAGATTAAAAGCAGGTTTTTACTCACTAGCATTTGAAGTTCCTGATGGTTAAAAAGTGATTATTTAAATCATTTGAATGATTTGCTATTGTCTTTATTGGTATTCTGTATAGCACTTTGATTGACACCTGGTGTCATAAAATATATGTGCTTAATAAATAAAGTGATTGAAGGTTATGGATCCAGACTTTCAGAAGATGGTGAAACAACTTGAAGCCCAAGTTAATAATCTGGGTACAAGGACATGGAGACACGGGCCACCATAACCCATAAGGCGATGGATCCAGATGCTCAGAAGAAGAAGCATATTATAGGAAGAGAGAAAACATATCTGAACGTGAATCTCGCTTCAGACACCATGCTGAGTGCAGATCTGCATCGTCTGCACTGCTGGTAATACTGCTTCCAGCTTTCATTCCTGATTAAGATCTTTAGAAGGAAACGTCGGCCACACGGATATGCTATTGTGAGCTTTTTCTCGGTAGGACTCGCAATAATTCTGGTCCCAAATGACCTGTTCAGAAGGTCACCGTTTTGTGTCCCGTGTCACCTTCACGCATTGACTTTCACTGTGCTGCTCTTCATCGTTTAAGCGACACTGCAGGTTTGATGCTGGACGCCACCCCTGTCCTGCTGCCTGAGAGGGGGCCGTCGTCTGGTGTGACAGGGTGGGGCGGCCCCCCTAGGAGACAGGGACCCATGGGGTCGGGCCCCCTTCTCCCACAATCAGCCACGGCTTCCGCTTGAGTTCCCTTGCCCTTCGCGGCACCTTCCCTCGTGTCTCCCCTGGGATTCGGGCCTTTTTACAGTTCACCGCCGGGAGCAGGACAGCATTCCTGGTAACACTGACCCGGGGCCTGTCGCGGCATGACGCTGCTCCTGCAGGGTCAGAGGTCACAGGGAGGACAAGACCTGGACAGACCCACGTTCTCACATACATCCTAATTTAGTTTTCCCAATTTTACTGCCCATGACAAGCTGAAGCGTCCTGAGGGCCGAGCCTTACTTTGGGACAAAGGGGAACGCCGTGATTCATGGGGCCAGAGTGGCCCAGCCATGAGGAAACATACCAGCCTTTTCAAACCAGCTCCACCGGCACATTGATGACCTGCTGGGGTTTGTGAAGGACACTGTGTCTGCGACCTGGGAACCCTCACCTGGTCGCGCACCCCAGTGTGCCAACCTATGAATCACTTACCTTCTTCCCATCGGAGCTCCACCTGATATCCATCTTTCCCTCCCTCCGTCGCCTGCACTTCCTGAAACCGCTGGCAGCAATGTTAATGAGCCCTCAAGCCACGCGTGTATTTCGGTGGGTCCCCAGGGGATTTGGGGCCCCAGAGAATTGGGGCCCCATTACACTTGGGGGAGCCAGGGGACTCCAGAGTGACTTTTTGAGTGAGGCCCTAGAAACAACAAACTTCCAGCAGACTGCAGAGGCCCCCTCCCTCACCTTCTCTGTTGCCCAGACACCGGTTCCGGGCCCAGTCTCCACTACAGAAATGTAGGGATTCAGAAGCAGCAATGCTGAGATCCAGGTGGCAGACGGCAGTCAGCACAGCGTGTAGCACAGTCATCAGACCGCACGCCTGAGTTTATCTCCCCGGCAACCATCCCATAATCAGCTCATTTTCCCTGTGAAATCTTGTCACGATAGGGAGAGATAGATCTTTCTCGTTGATATTAATGGCGAGAGATGGGCTATTATATTGGTTAGATGCCCCCAAGGGAGGGGTTGTGCCTCTTAAACACAAAACACAAAGAAAATGGAATTATTACTTAAAAAATAATAATGGTGATGAATTGATGGAATGTTGAAAAAAAAGTGGGTGAGCTACGCAAGCCGGCTTCCAGTACGTGCTGATGACACACAGACCCATGCAGATTAAGCCAGCGGGAACCAGCCATTCTTTAGCCCTAATGATCCAAACGGGTTCCTCTCCTGTTTGATTAATAGTATTTGGTTTGTGCGGGAACTCTTGGGAATGGGGGAGGAGGCGGGGCCCCCGTCTTAGAGCTGAGTGCCAGGACGAGCCTGGAGCCTTCCCGTTCTGCCGAATGAAAACGCCAATTCGTCGGAAGTCATGCTTCAATGATCAGCCTTTAGCGAACAAACAAACCTCTTCGTTGGAATCTGTCCCTAATCTGGGCTATTGAGAGTACAGATATGTAGATTATGGTCTCCTATGTTCATTAAAGTTAATTTTGGGGGGATAGAGTTTAGCGTCCAGTCGAATCGTTTAACAGAGGAAATAAAAACTGAAGAATGCATTTTTGAAATACAGACTATACAAAAAAATTCAGACTTAGGGATAAAGGCACCCCTACCCCCACCCCCCCCCCCCCCCCGCCCCACCCGCGGACCCCGTTGACCCTCCGGTGTTCGGCCCCGCAT
>JAABNY020000032.1:21265594-21284948 GCA_015164015.2 Brevimyrus niger
GGCTGACCCCCCCCCCCCACCCCCGCCTAACCACCACCCTCATTTCCGAGCCTGGAAAACAAACACTTCTCCAGTCTTATATTTATTCAACATCAAATAACACATAGCTTAATAAAATTGGGGGTGGGGGGGGGTATACTCTGTGTTGATCCACACAGAGTATGAGTATGTGTTGATCCAGTAAGAGGCCTCTAGACCCCCTCTTCATAAAGTGGTGTCCCCCCCACAAACACACACCCTACCATGACAAAGAAAGGCACACCCCCACCTAGCCCCCAGCCCTCACACGGCTCACTGCCATGCTTAAAGCAGCACAGAAATGTCACGGTGCACTTCAAACGCACCCATCATCAAGGCCCAGTCGACTGCACGACGTGCTTTTTACTGCAGCGTGTCAATGAAAATTTCATATTTCACAGGGCTCACAGACTGTCGTTTAACCTTTCTGTTGTTTGCGGACCCTGGTTCCTCATCGACATGGGGGGACAACCAGGGTCATCCAGCAAGGGGACAGATGGGAGTGCCCCTGGACAGAGCGTGACAACCCAGGTGATAGACAGATGGGACTCCGACAACATGCACCCCTGTGGAGTATCAGCAGGTCTGGGTACCAGACCGAATGACAAGGGGCTACACTCAGGGTGTACATGCACTGGATTTCACTGCTTGTCCACTGCACTGGTGAAGTTAAGGAACCCAAACTGAACAGGAATTACACAGTACCAGGATGGAAGCAGTCAACTGTGGAAACATGAGCGTAAGCACCCTCTTAGCATGAACAAGCACTGCATTTCACTGCATGTCCACAACACTGGCAAAGCTAAGAAGCCAAAACTGAACAGGAATTACATGGTACTGCATAAACAGGAATTTAAGCATTCCCTAAGTATGTGAACGCTCTGTACTTCATTGTGTTTACTGCACTAGTGAAGAAACTGAACAGATCAATAATCGATAGCGTGCAGTGTGCGACTCAGTTAGCTAAGCCTCTGTGCCTGTGATCAGAAAGCCACTGGCTGAAGCCCAACATTGGTATGTCTGCAGTTCCTTGAGCAAGGCACTCACCCCCAGCTTCCTGGGCACCACAGGAAGTTCACAGCCAGTTCACTCACCTACAGAGAGCAAGCTGGGAAAGGTGTAAAGAGGATTTCCCCATGGGGTCAATAAAATACCCATTATTATTATTATTATTATAACTACATTTAACCAACCCCCAACATATTACAGAATCACAATCACAATTAAAAAGTCATGACAAACAATAAAAAGTTCAATGGGAAAGTAGACTGTAAGAATGTGGTGATTGACAGTTCGGTGCAGACAGGGAGAGGTCGGGGTGGGGGGCTCATTGTAAAGTCTGATTTCCACTGGCAGAAAAGAACTCAGGTAGCATTCTGGGGAGCAGTGTCAGTCCGCTGAAGGTGACCCTTTGTTTGGCCAGGGTGTTATCCAGGACAGCATGATTCCTTCTCCTGGATGCAGAGCACTTTGTGGGCCATTTTTTCCCGGCACTAGTTCCAGAGGAGACAGATCAGCTCCCAATGCAGCAGGAACATTCCTAAGAAGTTTGAATTTGTTGGCCTCACCTGAAGCCACACTGCCGAGCCAGTCAGCCGTGTCACCCGTTTCACTGCATCTGTGGCTGCACATTAAAATGGAAAGATGGAGCTGGAGAGTCTGAAAGGAGATGAAAAAAAATATACAAGAGCGGCACTGAAAACTTAGAGAATAAAGTCTGTTTTAGTTCCAGTCGACAGAAGAAAGTGAAAAAAATTATATGTTCAGCATTCGGCAAAAAGAATGTTATCAAATCACTTAATATAATGCTGTGCCGCTAGAATTCTACAGGATGGATTCAACACCACAGAAAATAAATGTACTCACACTGGATAATGGAGGTTAAAATGGACTCAATTTTCATTTTAGAAAATTCCATAAACACTTAATGGGGATCAGATGCAGTGTCTGTGTAGAGCAGAATCTGGGGTATTACTGTCATTAGCCAGTCACAGGTCCTCGCCGAACAAAAAGACGCCCCCATGCAAGAGAGGAAATGTCACTCCGAGCCCTTTGGTAGCAATCAGTGCCGGCTCTGCCTAGAAACAGGATGACAGCGCTCCTCGCTCACGACTCACCAGACCCACTGCAAGCCCGCTCCTCCGCTCCTGATGAAAGACTGTGTACCTTTACCCAAAAAGCACAACTCGCACTGCTGAATTCCTGGCAGACCGCCTCTTATTAAACTGCCTCCTATTGGCTGAGCTGACATGCAGTCATTTGCCTATTTGTCTTCATTATGTGACTTCACAATGGCCTTCAATCACTAATGGCGATGGGTGATGATGTCATCTCTTTAGTATTCTATGCTGAAATCACCAAACCTTGCTGTATATTGATTCTTCATGATCATTGGTCAATACATAGTAAGTGGGTTAACAGCAGTGACTATACTTCTATACTGTTAACCGAAAGAACACATTTTTTCAGTATATACTGCATCAAAAACGGAACATCCGTCAACTGTCAGTTCAGATGAATACAGATGAATCAGATAAATAGAAACTTTGCTCTAAAACACTGATGGAAGCAGCCCAGCAGTGGCGAATACTGGCAAGGGCAACATGGACAGTTGCATAAGAGTCTTGCATTAAATGACCGCACCTCCAGATCCCGCAATAAACAAGGCGCTGCACTGGTCACCAGGGACCATGAGGTTTGGAATACTATTCCTGCCAGATGTTTTACCTGCGAGTCATGGAACCAATCCGGAAGTTTTAGCCCGACTGGCTCAGCAAGAACTACCTCCAGGGACTGACACACATGTGCAGCGATTTGTGTCTGAGCATAAACACATAAACACTCCGCAAGCAGTAAATGCTTCATTTGACATTTACTACGGACAGTAAATGCCATTTACACCTTGCTCCCCCTTCCAAATTACCTTTTTGAAAAACTGCTGACATTTTACCTAATATTTTACACGTTTTAAGAGAGGATGAAAACCTATTTCATCAAAGTAATGTGTTAAAAAAAACATTTAAAGTCTCAGAGTCAATTCAAAGTTAGCAAATATTGCAAGAATCTGAAAAATATGAAAAGATCGTGCACATTTGCTAAATGAATTAATTACACAACCAAAAATTTGAGGCTACAGGCCTATTAAGACAAATCTTTCATCACCAAACATTGTAACGGTTAATATGTGTTTCAGTAAATCATTTATTTGATAGATAAACAGTCACTAGGTGAATAGTTCCTGTAATATATAGCTTTCTCACATTTAAATAGAGAATTGCTTTAATAAATTTTTCACTAAAGGCAAACCAATCAAGCACAACTGCTCTATATAAGGTTGAGGGATATGGCTACACTGCACATTGGCATAGAAAAAAAAAAGTTTCTGAAATTAACAAAGTTGCTCTGCCCATAGAGCCAGGAGCGAATTCCATTGGATGCATTGCAACTGAACGCTTTTCAAAGTTGCCTGGGGAAATTATGCTCATTAATTTGTCCGCCTTACGCTGTGATGGAGAGTGAGGGCAGCCCTCGCGTCGCCTTTAACTGTGAGTCACATAACGACGTCATCTGTTTCACTGACAGCGCCTCTGCTCAGTTCCAGCCATTATAAGCATTATAATGCTTTATATTGTAGCCGGACTTCCCATATTTAAAGGGAATTTATTTAAAGAGCCGTACCTGAAATGGACTCTCACAGACCACAGCTCATTAACGAGCATAAGAGTTGGATAAGAGCAGCTGTACTGTGCAACACTTTCCTAAATGTTATGTTATCCACAAATGTCAAGAAACTACCAGAAAACTCAGCATCAGTTGTCATTTAACAAGATGGACGTTAGCACTGCGCACAGACAGGGTGGTTGTTAATTCACCTGCCGCCACGTCCTATAGTACTTACTGAAATTTTAGTCTGACTCTGGTCCATTCACAGAAGCCGAGACTGCTCACGGTACCGCACTTACAGCAAGGGTACAACACGATAAGTGGCAAATGAAAAGACGTGCATATATTTGAGTCCGCGTTATTTTTAAAATCATTTAATAAATGCATAGTGTGCCTAATATTGTTATAAACACCCTCTTTAAATTATTATTTTTTCAATGCAATTAATTCAAATAATATAGAGATTTTTTATATTTCTAAATCCAAAAACGTTCCAACAAATGAGCAGAGTAAGACTATTCAAACTGATATTTAATTTAAAAAAAACTAATTATGTATAATTCTTTAAAAGATAATTGTAAGAATGAGGTGATTGAAAGACGTTTGTCTGTGGATTTATATAACCTGAAATATCAGGTGGCACCACCACTAAAAGGGGACTTTTTACTCTAAAGTCCTTTTGGAAAGAGTGGACAGAATGTTATATCATAAAAACAGCCCCAAGTGATATTCATGGTGCAGTGAAGAAGTTATCAGATCTAAACCAAAGTCCATATTGAGGAGTTCTAATTCCCTCTGGTCCCTCCTCCCCCGGGTACAACCCACAGAAAACATGAAAATATTGTAATATAATAAAAAAAAAAAAACTTTATTTTTCTTTAAAATTGTATGTATAAATTTGATATCAGATCACTGCTAAAATGCCTGTAGCATCTGGGATAGGCTCCAGACCGCCATGACCCTAAATAAGACAACTGATTTCGGACAATGGATGGAGAGAGATGGACATTTGATATCACAGACAAAAGTCTGCACAGGTCTCCAACCAGATGCTGGTTTAATTTTAAATGAACATGAGAAGCTAAACGTTCCATCGCTATACACTTTTATGTTATGTTTCGATCATGTTAATGTATCTTTCCCTGACCTCTTATATATTTATACACTTTATGTAGCACCACGTTCTGAGGAATGTTATTTCACACCACCTTGGGCAGTCTAAGTGTGCAACTTGCCTTAACACCTGACTTTGCGCAATGGCAGTTAGTATTACTAAAAACCATGAATGCAAAAAACAAATAGGAATTAACAATTCCTGCTGATACATTGTAGAGACTAAAATTGTTTTCAATTGGGAAAATAATTATCAAATAAAATATTTTTTGGTTACACCACATGACATTTTTCAGGTGGTGAACGTCTTGTCATTCACCCAATAGCTGAACTTTCATTAGACTCAAAGCTAGCCTCTGTCTGCAGCATCCTTCAGCTGTGCAGTTCCTACAGCTTTGAAGCAAGAGGATTTGGATTGACTGACACATGCACAGTCAAAGCCATTGTCCGCAATGTGCATTCCTGGCTTAAACATCCCATCCGTAACGCCATGGAAAATCGGATGTTGGCTGGCATGTGTGGAATAAAAATGGAGCAGCAGATTAATCAGTAATCCTGCAGAAACACATCACGGCGACACAGATGTGAAGCAGCACGACCAGAAAATTCAGAAGTATTTCCCAACTGCGTTGTATTTTTTGTTTATTCATTGTTCTTTATGCTTACTGATCTGTATCGATAAATTTCAGCTAGATAATTGTGGAATTTTGATCTGCAGGAAGGCTATGTTTGTCATAAAGCTCAATGCTCAATATATTACAAAACTATTTCTTGTTTAATCTTCTAGGATTCTACAAACATAGCTGAGAGAACTACATATGATGTATCATTAAAGCTCTCCATACGCACTTTGTTCACATTATTATATTGTCTGTTATACAGAACTTGTTAAAAGATGCGAAAATGTCAGGTTATGCTTGTTGATGCTGTTATAAATTATAGGAACCCTGCTAAAGACGCACCTACCCTCACAAGGCCATACTCCCGATTTGCCGATAAGCTCTAAGCCTGCAGCGTATGCGGAGATCAGATACCAATCCTCCGGGGGCTCGCATTATTCTGAATGCTGAAAAACCACGCTAACCTGAATCGATGTCCACATGACCGCATGGGACACGATGCGCTGAAAACAAGGGGCTCGCTCTTCAGCATTCAGCGGCCCACTTTCAGCTGTTAAATCCGTGTCCTTAACTCTCCTCGCTCAGGTGTCCCACTGCTGTGGGCAGTAAACGACTCTACAATTAACACAAAGTTAAAAGAGACCCATTTCTGTTGGAGGCACAAAGACCACACATGTCTGCAGCGGAGCCACTCGTGTCCAAGCCGATAAAGTCTTTATCGTTCCTAAACAGGCCCATTGTGAATATGAAGGACAGGTGAATTACTGAAAAGCTGATTTGCATATTTCTTTTCTTAATGCCGACTCTTTCCCGGGGAGGGGCCACTGGCAGGCACCGCAGTGTCACCTGCTTTTCACGCATACAGACGCCTACAGTTTTCTGCTGTGTTTTTGTCCTTTTGCTAATGCAGCTAACGCTTCTTTCTCCTCAATTTGAAGATACGAACTGAGGCGTGTGGGAACGATCCCTCCCCAGTCGCACACACATGCTGGGGATCCTATGAACTGCCTCCCGCTCCGGGGCAGGATGCCACTTGGCGGCCAGACCAGCCAAGCTGGATATGAAGCGACCGTTACGTGTTGAAGATAAGAACACATATATCCTTGAGGCTGAAAAACAGTCAGTCAGTCACAAAGAGTAGGACACCAGCGTCTGTCAGTCCAACGTGCTGCTCTTTACAGACACAAAATTCTACTCTGTCATGTAATTCCCTGAATATTCCTGGATTTATATGTATTGTTTCTATGGGAAATCGTTTTAGAACCAATTTCAAAAATTTGCATGTAAATTGAGTGGAAAAATGACTGTCAAAAGCTCATTTTATCCGAGAAAAAACAGGGTTTCTGGGTCTCTTCTGGTCATCAGGCAGGAGTTGATTGGACCGTGTCTCAAAACCGGGGGCTGCTGCCCCTCAGCAAACAGGCAAGTCATAAGCCAGAACCGCACAGTGTTTCATTTGGGATGCCCCTGGCGTTCCTGTTAACTGCTGGGGGTCGTTAATCACACTGTACACGATAAAACTTAATGATTCAGACATCCACTTCCTCCAGAGACCACTACATGTCACACACACACACACACACACACACACACACACATACAGACCTCTACAATGACAACCTTAACCCCAACCCAGCCCTAATGTTAACCATAAGTAAACAAACAAAATACAAGATCTTTGACATTTTTTGTTTTTTGATTGCATTTTTATAAAATTGAATTTTCCCTTGTGGGGACCAAAAAACAAAATAACAGGTTTTTATCACAATATAGGGATATTTTTCCGCTGCAATATAATGTATACCTGGACCTAACACACACACACACTGCATGTCACAACACCATGCACACACACTGCATGTCACAACACCATGCACACACACTGCATGTCACAACACCATGCACACGTACTCACACATACTCAGTATGCAAGCACACTGGAACACACTGGAAGACACACCACTGCCCTCAGCATCCCCAGCTAACTGCAGCTGAGGTCCTCAAGATTATATTCTGGAAAAAAACATAAAACGGCTATTTGAAAAAACATAATGTGAAATTAATGGAAAATTATAATATTAATGCTGCACAGGATCATAGGTAAGTAATCATTACTGGATAAAAAAGTGTATTTAAATTATAAAATAATCAACAAAAGTTAACAGAGAGCAGTTTTGCATTTTTAATGTAATGAATATTTTATTTGTCCAAAAATTCATTTTTTTCCTGATATAATTTTACAGAATGCGTTCCCATAAAGTATTCATGACAAATAACAATATAGTAAAAGTGGAGTCTATATCAAAGTGGCTGGGAGGAGTCCCACTTTTTCCTCAGAGCTAAGCACCACTAACAATGTAATTATTAAGAGTGCTTTGTCTTGGCCTAATGCAGCTATTCTCACAGAGATAATTTACGGCTCAAACATCATCATTGTTAAAAATGAGATACTCAGTGTTTACCCAGGGAAACACAGCAGCAATGTGCTTCTCAGTGCTTTTTTCTTTCTCTCCTTCGCTATCACAAATGGACACAGCAGTGCATTTTCCCGATATCAGCGGGATAAATCATTCTATAAATTACTGTACAATCCCGGCTGCCCCCACCCACTGCAATCGGGAATATAAGTTTCTGCACACGGTTCTATTTATATTCATCAACAGCAAAAATTCAACTTCCTGATCTCCTGACCTCTGCTGGTTGGAGCTGAAAGTGCGAGCCCTGCTCTCCAGGTGTAAAAAAGGAAAGAAATAATTCCGCCCTCCCTACTCCCCTCCCTGCTGGCCACAAGCAAGGATAAACAAATGTGCTTGTACATGTATCATATAGAAGAACAAAGCAAAAATAATGACAAGGTTTACTTACTAGGTAAGTCTTATGTTCTGCTACAGTCACGGAAGGACTTCCTGATAAGCTTTATCATTAAAGACTAGGAATCAAAATGTGAATCAATCTCACAAATTCAAAATGTATGCCTTTGCGGACATCAGCGGAACCCAAACGCGCTTCCCGCGAGGAGCCCCCCTTTCTCCGCCAATGACCTTCAGTGCTCACTGCCCTCACTGCGTGAACACTCTCCTGTGCGCAGGCGGAGCTGCAGCTCGGCGGAGAATAAGAAATGAAACCTTTTAAAGTGTCTGCGCTGCGGGCAGCCTGGGCAGCCCTCGTTTGACAGGGTGAGGCCGATACTCCGCCTGTTTGAAGCTTTGCCGGCGCTGTCCCTGGGTACAGGTAAATGCCCGTGCTGCCTGTTCGCTGCACTGATAGGACGAGGCTGGCGTCATGCCCATGCTCACTGCTCTTGGGAGGGGACTTTAATCGCTGGCCTGGCCCCGCATCCCCCTTCAGAGCAGAGGTGTCCTCTTTTTATTGAGGTGTCCTCTTCTTATTGATTAGAGAGGCAGTCACCATACCGCCTGTCCAAAAATTCCCATCACAGATACGCAGGTGTGAATGGACGTATGCCGAGATGCGACTCTGCTTCACCAAAAATACAGCAGCAGTGCCTACAGGTCAGAGATACTCATACACAACAAAGCTAATGACAAACACCATTCAGAAACTCACCATGGGGTGCCTGGGGTCTCCATCCCCAGGTGTGAGATTTCAAGGACCCAGTCTGCCATTGGTTATACATACCCGAGGACATAAAATACTAACAGGTCCCGTCGGTATTTGGTCATTGTTCGTTACCCAGCATGCATCAAACTAAATGTCACATTTCTTTAGGGGGGAGGGGTTCTCACGGTACGTGCAAGAAACCACACAGCTGAGGATTTTCCAAGCCTGGGAACTGAATCTGGGCTTTGAAGGACCCACGCACAATGCACCGGGAACACAGCTCTCCGATGCAGCTGAACGCTGAACTCCGCACCTGTCGTCAAGGAGACCCTCGGTTCCTCTGACAACACAGCACATGTGCAGTGCCGTGTCCACTGTCAATGGCCCAGGAGAACCACACAGATCGCCTCCCACGGCGCAGAAAACCACCTCCCTCCACATGGAAGATCGCTTCCCTCTGTACAGAAGATCCCCTCTCTCTACAGAGAACATCACCTTGTTCCACACAAATTGCTTCCCTTAAGACAAAAGATCCCCTCCATCTGCACAGGAGATCACCTCCCTCCAGACAGATCACCTCCTATCAAACATCTTACGTTCCAGGTTCATTTAATTTTACTTTTAAAATGTCACTGACAGAACTAACTCACAATTATGATAGGTCAACGTTTCACACCCTTCTCGGTGTACAAGGACAGGTTCTGGTATTGCTCCACTGAGCCGCCCAGTCCTGTTACGTCTCCACTGCCTCTGACGGTGCAGATGAAAGATCCCCACTGAACACCGCAAAAGGGGGTTCTAAATAAAACCTAGACACATAAATGTATTGAGTTATTTTAATTTATCACGCAGTGCGGTTTCTGACTGAATCTCATGCTAATTTGGGCTCTCCGCATGCAAAAAGTAGCAGATGTCTTATGAAAAATTTACCAGAATAAAGTCTCTCATCCAAGAAATGGTCAAAGTGTACTCCCACTCCACTGGAAAGCATCCTCATGAAAGACCACTTAGAAGAATCCACCCCCGGAGTGAGACCAGATGGTATTTCCCACTTGCGCCACCTTGAACGCTTACAAACACGTTTTCACCGCAGAGATTACAGCCAGCGGAGGCGACAGGATTCAGGTCCGCCGAGACCGTTTAGAAACGTGCTGTGCGATTGGTCAGTAGCTGATTCATGGTGAAGCAATCCTGCCTTATTCTTATTCATATACTTGGCCAAACAGAGCTGAACGTGGATTGGAGGAAAGGAAACGACCTCTGTCATGAATCGTTGTCACCTGATAACGGAGATACAAACACTGAGAGCAGATGGTGGCATGCCAGTTGGGTTTTATACTTTATGCCTGACCCAGATTAAGATGCCCTTTCGATAGCGACTGTTCATTGTGTTCAGTGACTCACAGCCTGCTACCTCCATGCCACAGAGATGGCAAAGGCCCATTTGATGGTCATTTAATATGCTTTTCTGTGAGCTTAAACTGGAGTTGGAAAAGAAATCCTGCAAAACAGGAAAACGGAAGGTGTCCCAGAGGCTTGTATAACTCCGCGGGGGAGTTTTTTTTTTATTTTATTTTTTTAAAAAACATCCTCAATTCAGAATGTGTTATAGATGCTAATACCTTGGGAAGGACAACAGATTGCTGTTCTGAAGGTTCCCCGTGTCTCCATGTGGGTGGATTAAACGTAGAAAGACATTGTTTCGCTCGCGTTGCCTCAGTGCCGCTCTGTGACACGTCTTACCGCTCAGTATGGACTCAGGACACATTTCACAGCCACATGGGACCTCCTAAGCCCACGGGAAGCCGACAGCCGGCTACTGATCGCAGCAGAAGGTGTCCGTCCCCGCTGCACCTCTCCCATTCAACCCCACTCCAGATATTTCTAAGCTGTCCTGTCCAGGCGCACTGCAGCGTTACCTCATCTTTAAACAGCACCTGGCTCCCCAAACGCACAACGTTCACTTTTTTGACTGGCTGAAGACCATAAAGCATGGAAGACCATAAAGCATGGAAGACCGTAAAGCATGGAAGACCATGAAGCATGGAAGACCGTAAAGCATGGAAGACCATGAAGCATGGAAGACCATGAAGCATGGAAGACCATAAAGCATGGAAGACCATGAAGCATTGCCACTGTCGGGCATCTGAGCCACTGCTGGCGGTGGGGAGTCTCTACTCCTCGGAGGGTCTCTCCCCGAAACACAGGCAGGGAAGCAATGAAAGATCGCAGACGTGCTTTTCCATCATGGTGACAATAATTTGAATTACTTCCACTTCATTTCACCACCAACATGCTCTGGCGCAGCTATTTTAAAATACTTCGGTGAGAGAGACAGAGGAAGATGAAAGAGTAAATGTTCACTGATGTCAGCTCACCACATGGTAAATGACGCTCCCATTGGGGCAGCTGACGAGTTCCTTCCCAGAATGCCCCGGGGCGGCTGTAACGCTTAAGGATCCCCCCACAAACGGACCGTATGGAAAGTTAATGGGATCTCAGTGGGTCAGTGAGATATTATCTAATTTATTACGCACAGCCTGGCAGCATCGTCATCGGGGGGCAGGCAGGGACGTGGATATGAGAGACGAACATAGACGATACACAAGCGGAGCGGCTGCTTAAACCAAGAGTTCCGCCTCTGGACTAAGCATTTCCATCAGCTGGGTGCGGAGAACTCTGCGGGGACAGAACTGCAAACAACAGCCCCATCTGAAAAAACGTGTATGGGGTGGGGGGGTACTCTTAGCCCTCCCTAGAGTTGCAGTAGAATGTGCGGATGGCATGTGTGTCGGAGGGGGGCGGCTATTAACCCTCTCCAGCCTCGCAGAAGAGCATGCGTATGGCATGTGGGATTATGCAGGGACTCTTGGTGACCTGTGCATGTGCTTCACAGGTGTTTGAAAAGCTCAGTGAAAGACTGAGTGTCCCGACTCCCCCATCGGTTGTGCATCACAGCCCCGTCAGGGCAAAGAGCAGCAAGTAAAGCATTTTTGCAGGACAAAGATGCAAAAGCTACAGGTAGCAGATTCCAGACAGACCCTGGAAGCTGTAGTACGTCTGGCTTAGAACGCTGAATTTACCCGAGCTGAGGTTTAATGAAGCGCTTCGACTCCGGCGAGCAGTTTGGGACTTTAACGACAGCGGGTATTTACCAACGATGTTACTTCTGAACCATAAGCAGCAGCAGGTACTAGAGGGCATGTCACAGGCCTCTAGGGATGACATCATGCAGGCAAGCTGGGATTTCCCTTGTCGGGGTATAAGGGAGATACGCTCACCTTTGAGGTGCGGAACGCTACAGCCAAAGACTGTCCTGCTTTTGCTCAACATGTGACAGCCCCTCCCCCCTGCCCATGGCCCATGGCATATAAATAGGAATGGAGCACATCTAATGGTCATTGGACACACCAGTTGTAGATGCATCCTTCATAAACCAGCGTGCAGCACGGAGTGGGCTTCCCTGTGGCAACTATGCACCGTCCGGCAGCTGCATGGCAGTGAGACAAAGAGGGAACATCACGCAAGTTTCAGAAGAAGCGTGATTCTTGCCACACTCAAAAATGCAGGGTGCGACTGAAGACAAGGGAAAATGGAAAGGTTTCTGTCTGTCTTGGATGCAAATGAAGGGTTATCTTACACACCAGCGGCGACCGTATCTGTGCCAGTGGAGGTACAGTAACGGAACGCCGGACCGCTGACTCAGAAGCGGCAGCGATGTGGGGATTACAGAGCGCCGGCATCCCAGTTCGCACGCAGCCATCAGCTCTCTACAGGACTGCCAGGGAGACCCAGATTCTCCAGGTGCTGCTCCATAGCATTTCAGGAGAACCCCTCAGTATGACTGGGAAGCAGCCCAACGCGTCCCCCGGGGGGAATCGCAGGAAGATGCGACAAGCTGAGAGACAGGAGCAAACGAACAGCATCCGTGCTGAAGCGTGATTAGACGCTCAGCCTTGCTGCCAAGCGAGTCTATCTCCTGCGTGTGGAAAGCTACTGCCCTCTTTGCAAGCCCCCACCCTCCAAACGCTGTTTCTCTCTGCCGTGCCAAACACACACACACTCTCTCTCTCTCTCTGACACACACACACACACACACACACTTGTATTCATATCTTTATGGGGACTCCCCTCGTCTCTATGACAACATTAACCCCTAGCAAGCCCTAACCTTAACCATAAGAAAGACTTTTGGCATTCATAGCTTTTTTTTTTCAGTCATAGACTTTTTTAAAGATCCCCTAGAAAAATGGTCCCCACAACATTAAAATTACAGGCTTTGATCACATTGCAGGGATATTTGGTCGACAGTGTAATGTATATCTGCCCCACACACACACACACGCACACGGACACAGGTGACTTCCCTCAGTACCCTCCAAGCATCACCTTCACGGGGAGATGAAACCAGTTGAACTGAAGCACTGTTTCGGTTTGGTGCCAGAGGTCCTCGCTGCAAGATTCCTCAGTGACACCAGCTTACATAAAAAGCCCCACCACCTCCCCACACCCACACAGGAAACCTGGAGCTCCTCTACCCTGTGCTGGAACTGCATTGCCTGGACCCAAGGAGAACCCTCGCCACCCAGACTCTGGATTCCCCCAGGTTCTCTCCTCACCCAGCCTGGGCTGTGAGGAGGGGGTAAGCTCATGTTGTGGGGGGCGGCTGTACTGGTTGGCAGGGTACTGTATGTATCCAAATGGGGGGACTGGCTGCACGGTGACCCTGACAACGGCAGCTTCGGCTCCCTTACAGGCCAGGTGGCCCCCACTGCGCACATTGCTACCACATTCCTCCTAATAGCCACCCCCCAGCAACACGCACACCTGCTCCCAGGCCCCCATTATAGGTATCCTTGGTGGTGCTTAAGGAGCAGGTGGCAGAAATTGCACTGCTACCCAGAGGCAGTGACTCCTGATCACAGTCCTGCTAAGTATCACATCAGAAATGCGTTGTTAAGGAGACATGGGGGGCTGAGGGGGTTATTTACTGCCCCAGTATTATGGTAAGAGTCAAACACAGGCTGTCTATTCCACCCAGCTCCCACTGTATCCTGCTCCAGCTGTATCCAGCTCCTTGCAAATCCCCCCAAATCCTGTTCCTGCCAAATCCTACACTAACCGCAACCAGCTCCCACTCCACCCCATTCCTGCCGAATCCCATTCCCACCCCATCATGTTCCTGGTGAATCTTGTTCCCGTCACATCCCGTTCCTGCAGTGATCCTGCTCCTGCTGCAATCCCACGCCACGACCCAAAGCCAGTTGGATCACCGCTGCACTGGGAAATGGATCAATGGATGTATTTTGATAGGATGGGAAGGAATATTCCAGGAGGAAAGTGAACCCTCAGGACCTACCAACTATGGCATTGCTTCAGCACATAAAGAAACCAAGAGGCTGGATTTTTAACAATAAATTTGGCCCAAATCAGACTCATTTGTGAGATAAATAATCTCAACTTTTAGCCTGATTTTGGCAGGAAAACAAAGATCATTCCATTGAAGATTGCATACATGTTTAGCCAGATCTTGATGATTGCCCACAAATTCCCTGACTGTGGGAACATACTTAGCTAATAAACCTATAGTCAATAAACCTTAGCCACACATAAGGGGCTCAAAAGGCAGGATATCCACAGGTCTCTGCTCTAATCTGTCAACCAATGCTGTGTGGCTTCAGTGGTTCCTTCCCCCACCGGAGGAATATTGCAATGGCCAAGCAGTCCACAGGGGGAGCCAGCTCACCAAGGGTGAAGGGGTTACAGGAATAACCCAAATAAAGACTGATGCACATCCCAAGGAGAGAGTCTCACACTTTAATGCCTTTCCCTTCCCTGTCCTCTGTAAGAAATCAATACAAATTACCCCCATACTCACCCTCCCTGGCTGCCTGTGCCCCCCCACCCAACAAGCACATAAATTAAGCTATCTGCCATGATGGGCGCAGAAAGGGGCTACCCACCAAGTAGAGGAACTGGGCCTGATAACAGGAGCTATCCAGCAACCAGAGGAATAGGTTCCAGTGACAGGGGCTACCCACCAATCAGAAGATTGGGGCCCAAAGACAGGGGCTACTCATTAATGTGAGGATTGGGGCCTGCAAACAGGGACTACCCACCAATCAGAAGAATGAGGCCAACAGAAAGAGGTACTCACCAATCAGAGTAATGGGTTCCACAGACAGGGGCCACCCACTAATCAGAGGAATGGGGCCTGGAGACTGGGGCTTCCTACCAATCAATGAAATGGGGCCCACAGTCGGGGGCTACCTACCAAGAGGAACGGGCTCAGCAGTAGCCGCCAGCAGCATCTCAGAATCTCCCCTGTTCACAGGACGTGATGCTCTGAATGGCATCCTGCAGCCACCCCCCCCCCCATAAAAACACCCCCAACTGGATTGCAGGTTCAGCAGAATCCTTTTTTGTTTAAAAATATATATTCAGACTTTATAGATTGCATGATGTCTGACAGTTTGTGCTTTTCTGGAATACAGATGGCGTGATTTCACAAGTCTGCTCACCGCACTGCGTAGCAGACACTTAGCTGCTAATCATGGGCTTTACACTGCGTTACGCTAAAACGCATCACATGGCAGCAACTTTCCCAGCTAAACGCAGGAAGGCTGTGTGGCAGACAGACTATGTTTGGGGGGGGAGGCACTGCAGGGGAACAGACACAACACGAATCAAGCCCCCCCATCCCAACCAAAGCGATTGAACTTCAAAGGCACAAGAATCTGTTGCCTGCATGTTCTGTGTGTGTTTTTATAGCACTGTGTGAATTGCTGAATCCTACTGTGTGTGTGTGTGTGTGTGTGTGTGGATTAGGTTTATATTACTTAGTTTATATTAATTACCAAAGGTCCCCCACAATCATGTCCGGCCGATCTTATAGGTGATGTAGGCGGCCGCCCAAGGCAGCAACTTCTTAGGAGGCTTCATGGGCTAGAAACGTTACTGCCCACAATGTAACAAAAAATTGTTATTTAGACATTGTGGGGACCATTTTTCAGCTCCCCACAAAGATCTGTGAATGGCATCAAAAAAATAAAAATGCCAAAAGTCTCATATTTAGTTTGGTTAAGGGTGGCAAGTTGGGATTAGAGTTTTCCCCAAAGAAATGAATGGAGAGTCCCCACAAAGATATAATTACAAACTAAAATATGTGTGTGTGTGTGTGTGTGTGTGTGTGTGTGTGTGTGTGTGTGTGTGTGTGTGTGTGTGTGTGTGTGTGTGTGTATGTAAGCTGCGGGTACATCTTTCTCAGGCTGTTGAGTGGAGGGGGGCTGCAGGGTGCCTTTTCAGGGGACAGCAGGAGGTAAACCCACGGGAGCGCTGAAGAAGAGGCAAAGCCCTTGTGGTGAGATTTCAAAAGGGTGGGGGAAGGTGAAGAAGGCGGAGTCACTCGTCCTGCCATTTCAGCCCAGCGGGAAATTCAGCATCAAAGGCGCACCATTCATACATTAATAACAACCAGCGCCTCTCTTGGAGTCATTATTACGGGGACAGCGAGCGAACAGCCCCCGGCACATCCGCCATTCATCTGCAGCCGTCCAGCTCTGCGTCCAGGCCGTCCAGTCGGCGGGGGCCCCCCCTCCCCAGCCATGCAGGGCTCAGACACCCCATTTCATTTCCACTTTGTGCCGTCGCATCCCGGCTGCGTGCGCATTCAGTCCAGACAGCGTTCGCTGTTTCTGGGAATGAGATGGAAGCTCTAGCTCCAGCATTTCATTACCCCTTCGCCACACCTCCTGGGAGCATTTCTTCCGGATGCTTCCTGGCTGCGCCTGACCTAATAATACATTTCTGCAGCGTGGTGTTCTGCAACACCCCTCTGTGGAGCTTTAGCTGTCTGACGTCGGTTGTCTTTCATTTAAGGCAAGAGGGGAATGTGTAAAAATGGAGATAATTGCAGGTACCGGCATGGTAAATACTTGCGCGCACTAATTGGGACCTCTAATCCTAGCACAATGAGGAGTCCGCAGCCCCTCTGAATTGCGGCTGCCCGCCCACTTTACCTGCGAGCCGCTTTGTATAGCTTCTGCCGAACCGAGTCCGCATCCCACGGCTGCCAGCTGTCAGCGCGGAAAATAAGGACATTACGTGAGCAGGAAAGTGATTATAAGTTGTATTTACCTTCACTTCAAGTTTGGGGGGGGGGATGGGGTGACTTCATGAATATTTGCCTCTTAAGCATTGACCATTCCCATACGAAGCATTCATGGAAATCAAGTTCTGATTGTGCCAAAGTCCTCAGGTATTTCAGATGACTTTTCCATCACCCTCCCCCTCGTAACTAAGGGCTACGTCGCCTGCGGTTATTCCCGTTACAGCCGACTTCACTCACACCCTAACGGCTGAAAACAAAGGGGGCTGAATTGCCACCAGATGTGGACGGCGAGCCTGGAGGTGACAAGCCCCGTCTCCCAGGAACCTCGAAATGCGAGATGGCCGTGACCACCCAGGTAGAACCCAGGGTCTGTAAGAGAAGTCAGCTGGGCAGTAAAAACAATGAAGGAACGCGATGTCTTCACAGAACCGTCCGCACAAAAACACACAGCGAGTAGAACCAGCCAACCAGAGCACAGTCTTTTTCATCACATGACCATCAATATATGATTTAACCGATAGTTTGACGAGGTCAGTCCAGATTCCTGCTGGAGACCTGCCTGTACCTGCTTTCCCAAAAGCTCTTAAAAAAACATACTCTGGGTACTGGATGAATGTAAGATATAGGGCCACCCATTGTTTCAGCTAAAAGACTGATTTCCACACTATTCCTAATAGTTGGGACAAGACAAAAAATGAATAACAAACAAATTAGGACATATAAATTGCACTACAGCAGAATAACATATCAAAATAATACAGTGCTGTCCATAAATGAGCCAGCAGAAGTCATGCATTTTAATAAATGGTATTTTAAAGAGCATGAAATGTGATTAGTGACTTGCCTCATTAAAGCTCTGCAATTACTTAGAAAAATTAGAGAACTTTCCCTGGAAACGTAAAGTCCAACCCCAGACCTTCCTCCAGCTTCCAGGCGGCTAGGCGGGGGGGTTGGTATGTTTAAATTGTATACCTCTGCCACCAACAAAACAAATTCCTTGTACTTTTTTGTGCATGGTGAATAAAAGAATTCTGAACATTTTCTGTAACATCCATCATTAAATCTTCACAAAAACATCTCCACATTCTCAATGGTGATTTTCATTCCCGAAGCCTGACACAGAAGTAGATATTCCAGGAAAACACTGGTGCCTTGAAACAGTGGACAGCTTACCAGAAGTAGGCAGTGAATGGAGAGGAAACCTCAGCGTGTAAATGAATTCTGTACATGGGGCAGGCAGACAGACGTTACACATGTTTGTGTACTCGGGGCAGGCAGACAGACGTCACACATGTTTGTGCACATGGGGCAGTCAGACAGACGTTACACATGTTTGTGTACTCGGGGCAGGCAAACAGACATCATACATGTTTGTGTACATGGGGCAGGCAGGCAGACGTCACAGGTGTTTGTGTACTCCGGGCAGGCAGACAGACGTCACAGGTGTTTGTGTACGAGGGGCAGGCAGACAGACGTCACAGGTGTTTGTGTACTCCGGGCAGGCAGACAGACGTCACAGGTGTTTGTGTACGAGGGGCAGGCAGGGCTGTGTCACCACATGTGTCTGTATACATCTGTCTGCCAGCAGTTTGGAAGGACTTGTTCATGCAACATCAGTCTAGATAAGGACACGGAAAGACCAGTCAATTTCAGTTAGGTTAATTACACCTGCAGGTGAAAAGGGCTGATGTCTTACTGGAAAATACCAAGCCCTCCTTGAACCACACCTTAGAAAGTACTGGACCGTGAGTCTCCCCCCTTAAAACCAAACAATACAATTTTTAGCCTAATAATTAAGTTCCCCAATAATATTTAATAATATAAATGACTGTGTTTCTTGAAATCCATTGGAATGGACTGCTTCTCCTCAAAGCCCAGGGGGAGCCGGGCTGCAGGGGTGTCCCCACCTCCATGGTCAAAAAAGATCCTTAAAGGTCACCGTGGCTGACGCCTCCCTGACGATCTCCATGAACTCCTTCAGAAAAAGGAGCAAAGTAATGCACAGTAAAAACTGTCAGCACCAAGCATGCATCAGAAGAGCCACGCCAGCCTGGACCAAACGACTAGCCGTCCTTATCTCAGCACCAAGCAAGAAGCACTAAAACCTTAATCCAGCAAGCACCATGTGATCTGAATCACTTCGAGCAGGGAAATTGGGGATGGAAGGGGGGCACACATCAGAGCATGGGCGGGGGGGGGGGGGGGGGGGGGGCGGTGGCCAGTGGGGGGGGAAACAAACGGGGGGGGGGAGGAGCAAACGGCGCCCCCC